>VWZF01000203.1:1339336-1441836 GCA_013396755.1 Sclerurus mexicanus | reverse complement strand
TTGGGATTTTAATTTCTCACAGGACAGTCTTTTAGAGTGTGCCTTTACTCTGACCCTAGTACTCGAAAAATAATTTTAAAGCACTGATAGTAATTATGGAGTAAGGACTCTCTTACAGGTCTGTTCAAGCACCATGGTATCACTAATCAAATAGGTCTTGTTTTGTAGTTAAACATTAAATGTAAATGAAGTGGTGATTGGTTTATTCTTTATTTCAATATAAATTTATATTAAATTATTTTATTTATTTATGATTTTACTTAATATTCCCCACTCAGAATTTGTAAAGACAATAAAATGGTCAGGTTTTTTCTATGCAAATTCTTTTATTTCCCTATCTGATATAAATAGTGAAAAGAACTCTCATTTGCTTCCTAATACTAGTACAGCTTGCATTTAAGATGAAAACACTCGATTTACTAATGGGAACAGTTTCTGAGCTCTTTGTGGAGATTGAATCTATGAATTTATCATACCTCAGGCTGTTATGGACTAAATCCTGGGGAAAAAATTGTTGAGAACACTTTATGTCAGAAAGTGTCCTGCATCAGTTAGAGTTACTTGACCAGCCCACCAGGGCATTTTCCCATGCAGTGTTTTAGGGGCAGAAGCCTCCTGAGGTTAAACTCTTCAATAGTCCTTTCACAGGTCTCCCCGAGTGCTACGTGGCTGTTGGGGCTGGAGGGGCAGATCTGTGCTTAAGCCAGTCCTTTGTGCTGGATCAGTGGAGGGCCAGCACCACCTCAGTGTCATCTAACAGTTGAAAAGTCTCAACGTCCTTAGTCCTGGGCTTCTTTCCCCAGTACTGGGAGTCTGCACTGGCACGGCGGCTCCTGGTGGTCCCGGTGATGTCCCCATCCCACCGGGGTGTGGCGTGTTCCTTGAGCCTTGCCCAGCAATACGAGTAAACTTGGAAGGAAACTTGGATTTAAGGGGCAAGTTTGGGGACTGATGCTGAGGAAAAGGTTGCCTGGTGGAGGAAATCAAACCCCATCTCCATGAGCTTCCTGACTCTTCATCACACTCTGTGTCTCTGGTAGTCTTTAAATTGAGGGGGAAGAAGCTGTTGTGATAGTGTTACTTAACACTGCAGAACAGATTTCTATATAAACCCCTTCCTAGGTAGGAATTTCCAGTTAATAATTTGTAGAAAAACCTGTAGTAAAACTTGAGCATATTAACTATTAAGAGTTTAATTTGAGCTCTGGGGGAAATGATTTATCTGTAAAACTGATGAGATTGCAGGCAGGTTTTACAGATGATTTTCTCTTTCTTTTAAGAATAATTGAGTCATTTTAATGATAAGCCTTGCTTGGCTTCCTTGAATGGACTGCATGTAATTAGTTGTAGCTTCAACTTTGAAATGTTTTGACAGAAAATGTATCATTTAGCGTGTAAATTTTTTCTAGCATCTGCCTTTAATATTTGTTCATTTTCTGCAACACACAACTTTGATACTTCAGGTCAAATCCCAGACACGGCTCTGTTCTCTTTGTTTTCTCGATTGTTTCCTTCAGGATGAGGGAGAATAATTACACAGAGCATCTTTTCCAAGCAGCTGGAGCCACATTCCAGCTGACTGCAGCACCTGCGAGGCCGGTGGCGGTGCCGGGGGCCGGCGGTGCCGTGCCAGCCCCGGCTCGCGGTGCCGGGCGTGCTCGGGCGCCGCTGCCCTTCTGTGAGCTTCAGCTGGCAGTAGTGCCAGGCAACGCAAAGTGTCTGGGTTAGACTAATTAGAGGGATGATTTGTGAAACGCTGGCTATTTATTTAATTAATCACCGGCACAAAGCTATAAAACCCATATTTTAAAAATCCCTGTTAGTTTGCCATGTGGTTAATAGATTGTGGCACATTAAAAAGTGACACGGTGATGTATTAAAAATGTTCCACCTAAGGTTGGCTGATGTCCTCGAGGAACTTGAGCTGTCTGCTTTGTGCAGCAGAAGCAGAGGATTAGAGGCTGATCTGTTCAAGGATTGAATATTTCTGAAAACATTTATCTTTTGTAGAGCATCTGTTCGTTAAAATAGATCGTGGCATGTTTCTTAAGGCACAAATAATGTTTATGGTGTAGTTTTAATTATAAGTTTTTGTTGCGTTTTCTTATTACAAAGAATAACTGTATTCCTCAGTATTAAATTGTAATGTTTATTAGTAAGTGAAATGTAAATAATTCTTCTAAAGAGACCATTCCTTCTCCTCACTACAAGGAAGCCAGGGATGGTTTGGGGTGATGAATGCATTTTTGCTGCAGCTGGAGCAATTGCATGTTGATCAATCTGAATGTGTGTTGGCATCCCTGAGCAGAACTGGGGGAGCTGAGCAGACCAGGGCTGCATGGGCAGGGTGAGCTGGTGCCACCACAGCCACCACCCTCTGGAGAGCAGCAGCTCCGGGTCCGTGTTGGCCTTGGGCACAGGGGGAGGGAGAGTGTGGGGCAAAATGCCATGGGAGTGTGAGAGGAGAGGGGGCGACCAGAGGACCAGGGCAAATTGTCCTAAATCTGACACCTCCAATGGACATAAATGTGGCCTGCGTGTAAAAAGGGGATGGACCTGAGGCTTCCCCCTCCATGCAAATAGTGTTTGTCAGGTTAAAAAACAATACCAAGAAATCATATTCATAGCACTCCAAGTAAACCACTTTTAAATTCATAGAGACTTGTATAAATGAATGTGTTACTATGATTGAAATGTGCTGTTCCCACATTACGTGTCTTATTCTTTGCTCAGGACTTACATAATTTTATTAATTGTGGGGGTGAATGCCAAGCAAGAGCAGGCAGTGATTCGGGTACTTGATTGTGTGGTGTGGTTATTTATGTAAATCCTGGTTTTGAGGTGCATGTAAAGATGTGTTCAGGTGGAAGCATGGAAGGAAACTGTCCAGCTCGGAGGTGATGTTTCTCAGCTGTGTGTTGTATAATTAACTGGTGCATTAGGAGGGAGCTGGAATAAAACATGAGCATGTTAATGCAGCCTGGAGCTGGGGTTGTAGTGATCATTGCAATGCAGAGGATGCATTGCTCAGAACTGCTGCTGCCACTGCAGCCTGGGAAACATCTGGACCTTTAATTGACAAATCGTGTGGTGCTGTACAGAGCAGGCATGCTAAGTGAAGTCAACAATTTAGAATAAAGAATAATAGTGTGTTATTTACCTTGTAGTTAAATATTCATACTTTGTTATGCTTTGGATAACAGGAAATTACTGGGTTAAATTTTTATGAATAGTGACAGTGTGAATAAGATAAATTAAGTATTTAATGATGTTAATGGAATTTTACATCGTGATCTGCTAACTCTGCAGCACAAGCTGGGGTAATACAAAGGAGAATCCCCTGCTCAGAAGGGAACAACTTTGAGGCTTCTTTGAGAACCTGTGAGGGCTGGCAGCGTGCTGAGCATCGTGGGGGCTCCTGCGGCAGGGCCGGGGCCGCTGTGCCCTGACCTCACTGGCGTGTTCTCCAGAAATGATTTGGGAATGACAAAAGGAATCGTGACCAAAGTAATGAAAAGATCCGAGGCTGGTGTAACCACCTGATGAAAAAACCCCATTGCAGTTTGGCCATGGTAGGGAACAGTGAGGTGGGTTGGAGGAGGAAAGGTGCTTATACAGGAGCACCAAGACTCAGCGTTGAGCTCTGAACACTCAATGCACAAGTGAACAGGCATTTTCTCCCAGTCTCTTGCAAGGCTGTGCAAATAACATGCACAGGCTGAGGCATCGCTGTTTCCCCCCGTGCCCTGCCCTCGCTGCTGTGCTCGGCAGCCCAGTCTGTGCCAGTGGCTGCTCCCTGGGTCGAGCTGCCCAGGGCCCTGCGGGACGGGACCCACGGACACGCTCAGCACCCTGCTGTGCCCCCTTTGCTCAGAGCCCTGTGCCAGCAGGTCACAATGCTGTGCCACACTCCGAGAGTTTCTGCCACACGCTTACTCAAGACTTAGTTATTTGATCATCTAAACTTACAAACATTTATCATCTTTTCTTTTAGTTGACCCTACTTTGTCTACTCAGCCCCTCTAAAGCTGTTTAGCTTATGAGTTAATGTGATTGACTGTTTTATTTCCACTTATTTTGGTAAAGAAATACTTGGTCTAAATTTTTTAATCTTTTTTTTCAAGTCAAAAGCTTAGAAAAGGACACTTTTCAGTGGTTGGATTAGAAAAATACTGTCCCTGGTATTGCTATAAACATCCATGCTCTGATCTGTTAGAACTTCTGTGTGTGTTGTAAATGCTGAGTTAATATATTTCTATTTTTCCCCTTCATATATTTTCTGTATGTTGATTAAATACATATGTGAGTAAGTTATGTTCAGGAGGTGTTTGCTGGATCACAGAGTGTATTAAATACCCTGTCACCTAAACCAAAAACATTTCACTGAGTTCGAAAGTGAGAAGACATTTTGCATTTGGGAAAGGAAAAGCATTTGTTTCCATTCTGTGCAGTGTTTAGTGTTGTTTGCTGGGAGGTGAGTCAATGACTTGAATTAATTACAATTACTGAAGAGACATATACTGATTGAGCAAATAAAGTAGTAAGCTCATTCGTGCCAAGGCCGTCTAATTAAATGCTAACTTTGGATAAGCTAGATGTGCATGAAAGATTAATTTTAAGAGGTTTTTATGACTCCCACTAAATAATGATTCAGTAAAATCTTTGCATTATATCACTAGAACATCTAATCTTAAAGTGATATAACATTTAGTCACAGAACTCCATTGTGCAGGAAGAGGCAGTAAATTATTAGTGTTGAAAATCAATCACTTTTCTCTGGGAAATGTTTATGGACTTGGTTTTAATTTTGCGCCGTGGTGTGCAGTGAAGCAGAGCAGAAGTGAGAGGCACAGAGCAGACAGTTTGCTCCGTGACTGTTCCAGAAGCTCGCTGTTCTGCAGGTACTGCAGCCCTGTGTTGAGGAGTAAGTTGTCCCGAGCAGGGATGAACTCTCCCAAATGTCCTGTGGCAGCAGGAGTAGCTGCTGGGTGTCGGAGCCACACACGATACATCAGATTTGCATCGTCTGATATGGGAGGGAGGATACAGTCCCTCACGGGCTTGGATTAAAAGTTGGGTTTAAATCATAGAAGGAAAGACTTCTTGTGTTGAAAGAATTGATAGAGTCTAAATACATTTTAATTTAATTATAACATACTGTAGGAGAGAACCAGGGAACCTTAAACAAATCCATCAATAAAAATACCTGGGAAATTTTGTATGATTTATTGTACATTTTTGGTGAATCCAGTTACTCCACACTTCCTTAAAGGATTGGTGGGATATAACATTTCTAACAATAAAAGCTTAATGGAATCAGATTTGTGATTTCCTAGAAAATTAACGAGATATTTTGTCAATTTTATTCCAGACTTCATTTGTCAGAATATGCAGTGTCCAGTGACAAGCTAAAAGAATTTTTTGACAAATTAACTGTGCCACAGGTGACAGATCAGGAAAATGTTAATTTAACAGCCCCTTTATGCTTCCCAGATTTATTGGAGGCTATTAAGGAAACTCCAAATGGTAAGGCCCCTGGCCCTGAATAGATTTTCCATTGAATTTTATACAGGATCTATTAATAAAGTTTGATGCTGCCTCTTTGAATATCAGTAATTGTCCTTTATCTTCTGTGTCTCCTCAGCATTTCCACTTGGAATATGGATTTTAGATGGGAGCAAAAAGTAATCGTGGTTCTAGTAGTGCTTGTGGTCTGGTCCTGAGTGATTCCTCCTGGAGAGGAGCTCCAGCAGTGTGTAACACCCAGGAGTTAGCACTGGTGAAATGCAGCGTGGCTGGGTCTGAGTCCCGGCCACTGAAAGTAATCACTGTCCCTGCGGCCAGTCCCCCCAGCTCCCAGCCCTCACCTCATGGGCTCTGAGCAGATCAGTAATTGAGCTCCGAGGGACTTCCTGCACAATTAATATTTGGCAGGATGGACTAAGGGTATGGATTCACTCTGTCCCGCAGACAGGGACCTGATGGGTTGGATTAATTATGTGGTTCTGAACAAATATAAGCAATTTGCAATAAGCACAGTGGAGGTTTCCTCCAGGCCACCTTGACATGCAACTGATCAGTCTCAGCCTGACCCTCCTGTTTATACCAGCGTTTCCTCCCCAGCGTGAGGATGGACGTTCTCATTAGTGCTAGAAAGTCTAATTGGCTTCACATCTCAGGTTTCAGACTCCCTTTCAACTTCATGGCAATCGGCTTTACAGCCGTTTCATTAATAAAAATATGTCACTCACTTTTTTAAAGATCTTGAGTATAACAGTGGTGCTTTGAGCTGCTTTCCAGTCCTGCTGCTGTTGGGATTGCTCCTCTTGCTCAAAGAGTTGTTGGAATCCTCGTAGGTGTATGAGTTAGACCTGGTTTAAGTCACCTGTTATTTTGGTGTTCATGTTGAGTGTTTGTGAGTAAAAGAACAGGATAGCTGTAATTGAGGAGGTAGAGGAGATCTAGAGATGGGGAAGAACAAAGAAAAGTTAGTTAAAAACCAGCGAACACATAGTACCACAGGGTGTAGGGCAAGGGAGAGCCGTGCTGTGAGGCAGCCCAAGGAGAGTTATTGTGGGGTTTGTGATAGCTGGAGGTCAGGTCCTGAATGGGGTTATTTTATAAATACAGGTTTGTGGGTTATGAGTTTATAGAACAGCCTGTGCGTGCAGCAGCTGATGGATAATCTGGTCTCTTTGGTCATTAGATCCAGATCCTGGCTCGTTTGTCTGTTCCCTGGCTTGACGCTGGGTGTGTCAGTTGTAACCTTGGCATTGACTCTCACATCTGGTTGTCCATTTTTCTTGGATTTCCATTATCAGGACCCAGCATTAGTTATGGTCCTGCCCTCCTTGGATTTATATATGTAACTGACTTAGCATGCCAACGAGTCACATCCATTTCCTGTGTAATTGCTGTTTACTCATTCCCATGCCAATGCAGTTGCAGCCCCAGCTCTCCTGTTCTGGTGTCTCTGGTCAGGACCACAATGTGACTGATACAGCCTCATGTGCATTCCCTGGGTAGTGTCTGCACCTGGGCAAAGACATTTGATTCATTCCCCGATAACCAGTTTAGTTACTCTTAAGAAAAAGCCCTGGAGGTAGAAAACCAAGAGAGATTGAAAGAAACCCACTCATGTTTTTTAGCAGCTGTAGCTCTATTCTGTTCATGATTTCAGAAGGTCATGGTTGGTGTCCTGGGCATACAAGCTCACCCAAGGCCTTGTTAAGGTTTATCCACAGTGAAGGAATGTCTCACGTCCTGTTACAAACCTAACCCTTCCTTTGAATGAGCAAACCCAATTTCTTCTTACCCTAAAAACATGGGAAGAGGAGGTATCTGCACTATAAAAATGCTTTCTTAAAAAACAAATTCATTATATTGGAATGCATTTTAATAATACTTTTAGCTATGTCAATATGAATAACTTTAAACTCCTCTTGCTTCTCTAATTTATAATCACACTGAAGGATCAAATGGTTTTTAACAATATCTTGAAATTAGCACATGGCATTTAACTCCCTGTTTTATGGTCTCATTATAGATTTATAGCATTGAATCCTTTTATTCTGTTACTTAGAATTCCAAGTGATTAATTCAAGAAACAATTTTTGCTCTTAAGGCCCCTGTACGTATGGAGAGAGATGGAGATACAGAGTTATTTCAGGTGCTTTGGAAGCAGGGATCAGGATGTGCAAGCTTTTGTCTGTTTAAAAGATTTCTGGGTTAAAGCTGCATTCCTACCTGCAGTGGATTAAACGTTTTTTTCTTGTAAGGCAAACTTTATAGATCTCTCTGTTGCTGTGTATTTTGTGGTTTATTTAATTGTCAATCTCCACAGTGCCAAATAGATTTTTTTAATACAGTAAGTTGCAATAAGCCCCAGTATTAATTAATTCCTCTTGGTTGTCTTCAAACAGTTCAGAACAGTTCAAGGGCTCAGTTGTGTGTGTGTGATTTTGTTCTTCTCTTGGCAAGCCAAGGTCAGGCTTTGGTAAGTGGGTAGTTCTGCTCCCTCCAGAGGACTGGGAGCTTCTCAGGGACTGGGGGAGAACTGTAGAAGAGAGCAGAAACGTAGAAACAAGGGTAGTGCCCTTTGGAAGTCTTAGATTGGCTTATTGGGTCTCTCTTCCTCCCCATCCCACAAGTATTTGAATTTGTTTGGATCCTGCAGGAACATGGGATCCTGCAGTGAAGTTCAGGCTCTTTATGGAAATCTGGGAAATCGTGGCCAAATATTTCATGTCCTTTTTTACAGATAAACAGCAGGGAAAGAACTGGAATTTAAACGTTCAAGCTTCTTCCATTTTTAAGCCATAGGGGTGTATTTCAGTTTTCCTACGGGAGAGAGCTCCATCCACCCAGATTTTTTATTAACTTTGTCACGCTTTTCTTACACATTCTAATGAAATATATTTTCTCAACAGGGCCATGTTGGTACAACGGCAACCAAAAAAATTGATGTCTACCTCCCACTGCACACAAGCCAAGACAAGCTGCAGCCCATGACAGTGGTGACCATCGCCAACGCCAAAGTGCACGACCTGATTGGACTCATCTGCTGGCAATATACAAGTGAGGGACGGGAACCCAAGCTGAAGTAATGGTCTTTCTTTACTACCTCTTTACCTCTAAATTTCTCATCTGCAACTTTTTTGCATAATGAAATGGATTTCCATGTCAATGTTTTGATAGCTGAATCTTAGAGAGAGCACCTTCTCATTTATCAGTGTTTCCCTTTGAGCAGCACACGTGTGCCTCCAGCCATTTCTCTTTCATTTAACTGCTGGGTGCTGGTTAATGATCAACAGGAAACCTTGCATCTGCAAATGAATCATAACTTCAAAACTATGTAAAAATAATGCAAACCTTATGTCTTTTGTTGTCACAGAGGCATTTGTTATTTCATGTCCCATCTATTTTTTGGTAGTGTTCTTAATGGCTAAGATCACAAGATGTCAAATACAATCCAGAACTCCTCTGTAAGTCCCCTTGCTGTACTGGAGTGCTGGTGGTGTTGAGTAAGAGCTGTTCCTTTATCCTGGCAAGTGACATGAGATGCATAAACAGGTTCTTCAGAGCTGCTCACCTGAGCAGCTTTCCCGTTAAAACAATTCTGTAAAATACTTCTGGTTTTGCAGGGTCATAGAACATAAAATAAGATCTTCAAATAGTTTATTATGGAGTTCTCAGAAGCAGTTGCTGGTGGGAATGTCTGTGGTGCAAAGGAGGTTGGTGGTTTTGTTTGGGTTTTTTCTGTTTGAAACAAATTTCAATTTTTCTGTTGTTCCCAGAATGCTGGATTAATGGGGTGAGGGTTTTTGGTCCTGAATTTTGCAGTTCGCTTTTAGCATTTTTCAGGAGTGCTTGAGAGCTCAGTGGTCTTATCTGCTGTTGTAGCACAGTTGTAAGGGGATCGGGGGGTGTTGGGAGGTCACTTGAGCTCCCATCGTCAGGATTTGATGATTTCTGTTCCATAGATATGGGGCATGTAGGAAAGGAGCCCCTCTTGAAAACAATATCATGGATATTGTTGCTTTGGAGGTGGGTTTTCCCTTAGCTCTTCTCAACAGACATACAAGATGTTTCTGAGGTTAAGCACTTCAGTTTGATTTGTCTTTTTTTTACACTGGAAAAGAAATATAAAATTATTGCAGATGGTGCCATTTAATTTGCTGTTATTAATTTCTGTTCATTATATCTCAAGTTCAAAAGAGTGTCCTTTGTGTATGATTAGGGTATTTTATTAATGAGAAAGACAACACTAATGTAAATCTTTGGACACACACATTTTTCAGAAGCACAGCACACCTCCGATGGAACATGAGTAGAGTGTTCCATGAACCATCACTGCCCCCAGCAAAAGGCAGCAGTGGGAGGAAATGAATTTCAGTGTCTGCCTTGAAGGATAAGATGTTATGATGTGTCAAAGAGTGATCATGAGCAAGGAGGCTGTCCAATGTAATCAAATTCAGGGCAGAAAGAATAAAATAAATAATGGAGGCATGAGTTTTCCAGAGCACATTAGACACAGCAGCTATTGAGAATCTGGGGACAAATGCTCAGATTAAGGGGCAGAGCCTTGACATTTCAAGAAGTTTGTTGTCTTGTAGGTTCTTAATTGTTTCTCATGTCTCCATCATCTTTTTTTAGCATTGTTGACTGCCAGTCCTGGAGCAAGGCTTGATTTAACTGTAAACTAATTCTCATATTTCCAAGTAAGGAAAGAGCTTGTGTAGGGTGCCCATTCTACGTTGGCCGTTTGTTCCTGATTCAGTCAGGCAGGAGTGTAAAAAGAGAAAATGGGGACCATTGTGACACTGCACTAAAATACACACAGAGAATGCCTGGGATATGTGTGCAAGGCATGTAGCGTGACAACTATGCCTACTCGTGACACTGTGTGAGAGTAATGAAGAGGCTGTAGACTTTGTAATTCAGAAAAACAACCCCTCTGTCTTAAGGAGAAGAATATATGACTGCCTAATTCTTTTTTCTGAAAGGTAGATGTAAGAGTCTGAAGTCAGTGAGTACTAGTTGACAGCTTTGAGAACATTCTGTATTCAATTAGGCTGCCTTTTTATTATAATTGTATTATATTTGTCTCTATTCAGTTTCTTGGTACAAGGAACCACTGACATTGTTAGCAACCCTGTCCCTGGCCTCTTACACATGAACTTGGGTTGTAACCCAGTGGAACATTCTCTTGCCAGCCTCTGACAGATGTGCTGGAATGATTCTGCCTGCAAAAAATAAGCAAAATCCCATTCTAGGAAGAATTAGTAGTGAGATGCACAATTCAAATACAGTTGCTATTTTTAGAAGTGAGGAGTGCTTTTGCATCTCTCAGTTCTTACGCTCATCTTTTTCGTTCCTGACTTTGATCTCAGCCTGATGGAAGTTCAAGGTGCAGAAGTTTTATCCGTTAGACTTTTTTTCCCCAGCACTTTGTGACTATATCTGTCAATGTTCAGGAGCCCAGTCCATCACTGAAGACATTTGTAACCCCTTTATTTTATGGGGTTTAGCTGACAATCTGTATTTTCAGTGTCATTGGTGGGAGATAGGTTGGTGTCACCAGCACCTGTTTTGGCACTCGGGTTGTTTTGAGACCGTGCTGAGTGTGTTCTGTTGGACATGTCTGTGTGTTCCTCCAGCTTTAATGAGAATTATGCAAATGCATCAAGTTTCAACTGAAAATGCTAACTTTGTTTATCCAGAGCTCTGAGTGCTCACCAGGCTGCACAGAAACCAGCTCTGTCAAAGAAATAGGTTGGAGAATCAGCAGGGCAAGGCAGAGGGCACAGCTGTGGGAAGATGGGCATTGGATGACTGGTCAGACTGGAAATCTCACAGTGTGAGGGACTTTTCTGAGTTACATTGAACTGAATAAATGAGCGTGCAGGGCTTGGTGTCTGTATTCCCACAACACAGGAAGGACGTGGAGCTGCTGGAGCAAGTCCAGAGGAGGCCATGGAGATGCTCCAAGGGACCTTTGCTATGAGGACAGTCTGAGAGAGCTGGCGTTGTTATAGCATATCTAAAGGGGCTCCAAGGGAGCTGGAGAGGGACTTTGGACTGGAGGGACAGAGCAAGGGGGAATGGCTTCCCACTGCCAGAGGGCAGGGTTAGGTGGGATATTGGGAAGAAATTCTTGGCTGTGAGAGTGGTGAAGCCCTGGCACAGGTTGCCCAGAGAAACTGTGGCTGCCCTATCCCTGGAAGTGTCCAAGGCCAGGTTGGATAGTGCTTGGAGCAACCTGGGCTGGTGGAAGGTGTCCCTTCTTGTGGCAGGGCGTGGAACGAGATGAGCTTTAAGTTCCCTTCCAGCTCAAACTGTACTGTGATTCTATGATTCATAGAAATCTGACTAGAATAAGAGAAGGATCTGAAACCCATGCCAGGCATTTCTCCTTAGAGAGCAGAACCTGATGTATCTGAGTTCTCATGGCCTTTTTGTTTGGCTTGTTCCTACAAGCCTGGCCACAGTGCAGGCACACAGCCCTGGGCTCTAGGCTCCAAGCCTGGTGCTTCCCAGTTCTCTCCCAGCACTGCATTTTAGCCATTCCCCCAAAATTTCCTTTAGCACTTTTGAAGATAAAAATTAATGTACCAGGTCTTCATAACAGTCCAGAGACTCAGGAAAGTTTCTTTACTAGTATTGCAGAATTTTCAGAATTCAGAGTAACAAATGTTGCTGAATTACCTTTTTGTTAGCAAATTTGCAGCTTACATTAACAGCAGTGCATCATTATTCTCTGTTTTCCATAATAAATGTCTTAGTCATGACAAGGTGCCTATAGATCACCTGGACTAAGCACTCTCAATAAAGCAACCAAAGGTTTGTGAATTAATTGAGAAAATTGCAAATCAGGTAGTCAGTGAAATAATTCATTGTCACATCCAATCAATAAACTTTGTAAATCAACTCATTTAATTCAAAAAATGATCTATATAGATCAAGCGACCAATTAAACAATTAGCATACACTTTACAATTAATTAATTTAAGCATCAATCATGCAATTAAAACTCCAAATTTAAACTGCAGAGTTTAGAAATGCACTGCCACGTGCACCTCCAGCTCTACTGCGTGGCTGGGGAAGGGCCTGAGTGCTGGCAGGTTTACAGTCAGAAAGAATACTTACTTTCAGGCCAGTAATTTAAATTGAAGTAGCAGTTGAAATAGATTTCAGTGTTAGGAAATTATGATTAATACCTGTTTGATAGCTATAGATAGTTGTTTCTCTGTGGGCTTTCATCCATGTAAAGAAAGAGGCTCAGCTCTCTATTCCCTTCACACTGTACCTGTTACAACTTTCTGTGTTTAGTTAGTTCTGCTTGTTGGTCTTTATTAATTTTTAACTGTCATTAGTGACTGGACTTCTTAGATACTTCGAAAAGGCAACTTTTCTGCTAATCATCACTACCGTGTTGGACAGATTCTTTCCTTTTCCCACAGTTCATTACCATGTTTACCTTTCTGAGAGCACTCTGTTTTTCCAGCCTACAGACAGTAAACTTTCACAGTTGTTTGATGTGTGAAAAATCAGACACTCCTTGTTTGCTTTTAGTTCTGAAATGTAGTCATCATACAAATAAATAAATTTTAACAAATGGAGAAGTTTGACTTCAGCTTTATGAAGTCATGAAACTTTTATGACTTTAGTGTGTTTTAATCACTGTCAGGTTTTGCTTGTAGGTGCAGTTAATGATGAAGACTGACTGCTTTGCTCTGTTTGAGGGTTTGCTATCACCACACAGCTACGGCAGCAAGAGATGCTGGGTCTTCTGGGGACGTATTTATATAGGTGTCAGCAGTGCTTCTCAGGGTGCTCCTGCTGTGCCTACAGCGTTGCGTGACCAGTACAGGTGGGCTGCACTGAGCTGGGTGCCCTGACTGAACCTGCTTTGTGTGTGTTCCAGTGACAACGTCAATGCCTATTGCCTCCACATTGCCGAGGACGACGGGGAGGTCGACACAGATTTTCCACCCTTGGATTCCAATGAGCCCATTCACAAGTTTGGCTTCAGCACTCTGGCGCTGGTGGAAAAGTACTCGTCCCCCGGCCTGGCGGCCAAACAGTCGCTCTTTGTGCGCATGTGAGTACGGCGGGGACGGCCCTGGGAGCGGCCCCTGGCCGGGCCACCTCCCGGGCTTGTTTCTTCTCTGCTTTCCCTCAGCCAAGTTTATCAAAATTCAGGGGCCACGTGTATTGGTGGTGCTCTGCGGGTGCTGCCCAGCTCCACAAGTGATGCCCTGCTCTGCAGGTGATGCCCCTCTCTGCAGGTGCTGCCCAGCTCTGCAAGTGATGCCCAGCTCTGCAGTGATGCCCCTCTCAGTAGATGATGTCCCTCTCTGCAGGTGCTGCCCCACTCTGGGCTCTGTCATCAGGCAGGTAGAAAATCAAACGCTGCTGGCACAACTCAGGTGAGCCCGTTGTAGTGAACTAAAACAGTAGAGAAGCAAATCAGTCCCTCTGCATGTGATCAGTGGAGAACACTGAGCTGTTGCACTCCCCCTAGTAAATATTTGGAATTTGCACAATATCTGAGTTAATAATCTTCATTTTACTCCAGCCATGCTGCTTATTTTTGAAAAATCTGTTCTGAATAATATATGAAATTATGTGTATAGAATCATAGAGCATTTAGGCTGGAAAAGATGTGACAGCTTCAGAGAGTTTAAATTATGGAGTCATTCATATTGGATATCCAGAGCCCTTTTCAACAGGCATTAAGAACTGATCTTGCAAAGGACTTTTTAATTATTTTGGAAAAGTGTATTGAATTTTAGCAGGGAAAAAAAAAAGTTTATTCATGGTGTTTGGTTTTCCACACATGAGACTTCAAAACCTTCTTTCAAAGCCTAATAGGCAAAATAGTAAATTTGTATTTTCAGACTGGTTAGTGGACTAAAAAGCAAGTGATTTTAGAAACAAATAGTTGCAGAGTGGCTTAATAACAATGCAGTTGTTGAGGAGAGAAACGAGCAGTAACCAAGCAAGCCAGTTGGAATAGGACTGGACATTCCCCTTCAAAGTCCAAAAGAATTTTGATGAGGAAGACCCCAGCCACCCTTGAGACTTGAGCTGTCTGGCTTGCAGCTCGAGAAGAATTTGCTATGTCCTTATCAGTGAAGCAGGGATATGTACTGTGCTTGATCACTTCTATTTTTCTTTACTTGCGACTGAAAAATCTTTTAAACCGTCAGAAGGCCTTAATTACTGTAACAAAATACCAGGAGCATAAGCCACTTCTTACTTGGGAAAAATATTTCATGTTTGGAGCTCTCAAAATGAAAATGCTAATAGAGTTTTCCTGGTTATTGGACATCACTTACATTTCTTAATACTACAGCTGCTTCCAGTTCTGAATAATCAGACATTAAAAAAAATTCTGGCCTATTTAATTAGCTGTTATATTCTTTATTGTATACTGTGTTTCTTAGAGATGTTCCAAAGCATCCTACTGAAAGCCATTGTCAGAAATCCCATGTATGTTCCCACAGGCCACGTTCACTTTGTTCCACTGCATTAGGGCATTGGAAAATACAATATTCTGGCCACAGTATTTACAAATAAGTTATTCAAGACTGAGGTAGTGGGCTGTGCTGGACTGAGGCAGTGGTGAGGCAGATGCAGGGAAGAAGCTCAGCAGCCTCCCCAGGAGCACTGAGAGGTCCATTTCAGGTTGTGGGGTCACAGTCACCCATCTGAGCCAGACAACTGACACCTCTGCCCGTGGAATTGCAGAATATCCAGTTCTCTCCACCTAACTGAAGAATTTATCTGAAAGAGGAAATCTCCCTTTCACCTGCATGCATTTCTCTTGAGTCAATGCTATTGCCATGAATTTTGTTAATTTTATGATTCTGTGGTTGTTTATGTCCAAGATTAGCCTTAATTTTTTATATCCTCAGAAAAATACCAGCAGGTATAGAGAAAACTCTATTCTAATTCCGTGCCCTCAGAAAGGCTCATGGGTGTTTGTTGCAGGCAGAGCAGGTAAGAGCTCTGTGTCCACAGACAATTCTAAACTGTTGCGGATTTTCACCGGGGAAAAATTCCCTTCCTTTCCCAACCACCTGTCCCAGTGCCTGCAGTCGGTGCAGGAACTGGGATTAGTGTTGCAATGCCATCAGCAGGTGTGGGCTCAGGGTTTGGAGGTTGGCTCAGAGGAGGAGGAACCAGCGTTCCTGTGTGAGCCCAGAGCCCTCGGCAGGATCCCAGCCTGGCCAGAAGTGCTCTGGCTGGAGCTTGGAGCAGGATTAAAGTCCAACTGCAGGTCCTGCAAAAGAAATGCAAAATCTTTTGGTTTACTCTCATTTGTGCTGTTGGGAGGAGCTTTTTTCTAGCTTGGAAGAAACAGGACAACTGCATCATAAGCAGTGCTTTTCTGAAAGGGTTGGTTTGGTTGTTCCTGTGTCCACATGCTAAATTGAAATTGCTTGTGCTTCCTGTGTAAATAGTGAGGTTGAAATTAGGATTTTTAATGTGTCTCCTAGAATAGGGAATTATTTGATCAAATCTTGATCAAAAGGTTGTTACCTCTGGGAGTTAGAATGTGCATACTGTCTTATTTTGATAAGGGTTTGTTGTAATTTCTGTGTCTTCTTCCTTTCCTGTCACCCTACTAGTGCATGTAATTGTGGTTTTGTATTTTGCATCTCTTTTTTTCCTTCTCATGCTGAAGTATTTCAGCTGCTGACGTGTCAGCCTTGTGACTTGTAATGTATATTAATATTGAATCACCGTTGAAAAATGTTGATGCCTGGGAGAAGGTCCATGCTGAAGCCATGTTTCATCTCCGATCTCCCCGTCCTGCATGTTGGATGTATGTTCAGAGGTTGTGCAGTTGCCGAGCTGACAGCAGTGGAACCCTGCCAGGGACCCCGTTTCAGCAGGACATGTTTGAGAAGAAACAGTTTGCAGAACTTTATACACTTCAACTCCTGCCAAGGCAAACTCTGAGCCACTTGAGTTAGTTATAAATACCCAGAGGCGGTGTCTGGAAGTAGCCCACAGTGCAGTTTATATTCAGAGCTGGATGTGAATGTCTTTGTGGCTGTACAGAGTAGTAAATAATTGAGTTTGATTAGGGAGAGGGACCTCATTATCCCCCCACCTGTGCCCAGCTGGTAGGGGAGGGTCGAAATGAAGCCATTAGCTGTCGCTCTTACTGGCATCTCAAAGAGCTCAAATACATCTGTGTCTTATTTTCTTTTCTGGCACAATCAGTCGAGCAAGCTAAGCAGGCATGACCGAATTTGGCAAGTTCCAAGGACTCTGGCAAAGTTACACAAGGAGAAGACGGAGGGCAGTCATTCTGGCTTCTCACTGCCCATTAGTCTAGCGAGTTATGTTTTTGGAAGGTGGCTGTTGTGGAAAGCAGAGCTTTGTGCAATGTCAGACGCGGCGCTCGCACACAGCCCGCTCTGGTGGCGAGGGCGTTTGTCAGGAGGAGGCAAACAAAGCACCACATCCATGGAAATACGGACTTCTTGAGATGGTGAGATGATACCTGAAGGGCTTAGAATGAGTCATCATTAGGGCTTTTTCCCTTGAGAATTTTATTATTGCAACTCGACATACTCAGTCTCATGGTGTTTCGAGAAGCTGTAGCTTAGCTGCCAGTTGGCACACAGAGGAAATTTGGCATGCAGTTCCTCTGCTCTGTAGCACTTCTTTTTGTGTTTTGGTATTATGCTTAAATTGCTTTGACTATTACATACAGAGTTTCAAAGCGGCACCCCTGCCCTACCCAGTAGTTTAAGGTTTGAAACCTTTTTAAAATGCTTGCATTGTGCATTTACAAATTCAGTTAAAAGCTCTGAAATGCACTTTTTCTTGGATTCCAGCAGCACTCCCCAAAAGGCCTGTTCCCAGTTTGTACATGGGGGTGGGTAATCTACAAAGTACATTTTAGAATATTCATAGAATGTAAATTTAAGACAGTTAATGTAGGTGCCAAAGTTAAGAAGGTGGCACCAGAAGAGTGGAGAGGGAGCTGCAGGACCCCAAAAAGGGGATCAAATGACTTGTTAGAGGTCTAAGGACAGTTATAGTGGTGTCAAAATGATGCAGCCAGTTAAACTCAGTATTGCACAGAGCTATCCGCGACCAACCTGAGATGCACAAAAGCCGATCATTTAGGCTCAGAATAAAAATGATGGCTGGCATTAGTTATTCTGGTTCCTATCACTGTGCACTTTATCTTAAAAATTACCCAGCTTAAGTTAAGTCTATTGCGTCAGCTGAGATTTTTAGTCTTGACTCTGACTTCGTGCTGATCAAGTGGAAATCATTATTACTCACTCCCGGGCACTTCCAGCCATACCAGCTGGTTCTGCAGTGAGCCTTAAGTGCTGTAAATTCCACTTCTGGAAAATAAATTCCAAGGATACATTAAAAAAAAAAAAACAAAAAAACAAAAAAAAACAAAAACACAACCAACCAGCCAACAATTTTAAAAATTGCTCCAGATTGAAAAGGAGCTTTCTGAAAGTTTGTTTCTCATCCAGAACAGAAGCCTTTTGTCCTTCCAGTGTTGGTTGTTTTATTTTGTGGCACAAATGATGCCCATGGAGGGACCCTGGCTGTTCCCACGGCACCTCAGCACTGTCCCCTGGCAGCGCCCGGCGTCAGCTCCTGCCTCTGCTGCCGTTTCCTTTTCCCTCTCCTGAACCTTGCCACCCTGGCTCCGGCGCAGAGGCTGTAAAAGAAGATGGAAAGCCAAGTTACCGCAGAATGATCACTATCATTAACATTCACGGGTGGTTCACTTATCATTCCTGACTGCACAGACATGGCAGCCGTTATGAAACGTCCACAGGTGTAGCACGATGATACATATTACATTGTGCCACAATGGATTTATGTATTCTGTAACAAAAGAAAAGTGTAATGAAAAAATACAGAAGGTAATCCTTTATTCCTCCACTGCACAATTTATCAGTAATGCCTGTGGATGATAAGTGCCAGGGATTTCCTTTGCTTGATTTAACCTTGTCACCCAGGTATGTTTTTGCAAAATGACAGAAAATACAAACTAAGGAATTTCTTTGGCTTTCAATTTGCCAGCAGCACTTTTAATTGATTGACCAGCATCTGCTCGTGTGTCCTGTTTTCAGTGTGTTGACTTAAAATAAAGGTACCACACCTTAGCAGAGTGAGGTAAAACAGGTTGTTCGTAATTGCAGTTAAGGACACGCCGAGACTGAGCGGAGTGAGGACAGTCCATGCCCACGGTCAGTGCAGAGCACTGGGGAGTGGCGAGGTGAGGAGGGTGCAGATTTCTTCAGCAGAGCCTCCTGTGCTGTGGTCACACAATGGAGGGTTGTGGTGGATTAATGGTGTTCCAAAGGACCTGGTGCAGAGCGTGGCTCCAGGACACCCTGGTGGCGCATCCAGAGACAGGACAAGGAGTAGTGGTTGTAAACTAAACCACAAGAAGTTCCACCTCAACATGAGGAAGAATTTCTTTCCATGAGGGTGGTAGAGCACTGGAACAGCTGCCCAGGAAGGGTGTGGAGTCTCCCTCTCTGGAGACTTTCAAAACCCACCTGTGTCACCTGCCTCAAGGTGACCCTACCTTCGCAGGAGGGTTGGACTGGATGATCTCCAGAGGTCCCTTCCAAGCCCAACTATTCTGTGATTCCGTGGGACTTCTCTGAGCACAGGAAGCGTGCTCTGACACACTGGCCTGCCCCAGGATGATGGCAGGAGCTCTTTGGTCTGGGCTTAAATCCACCCTTGGCTCAGATGTGTGGGTTTGCTGAGTGCTGAAATGTTGTATTGATGATCCTTGATGCACTGTGAGAGGGAAACCAGTGCTGAGTGAGCCAGGGCAGGGGAATGGAGAGTCGAGCAGCTGAGCAGGGACAGGGTTTCAGGCCCTCTGGCTCTGCTCCAGAGCAAATAGCCAAGAGTTTACAAAAGCGGGTGCACTCTGCATTTCACTGCTCCTGCCAAGGGTTCACTTATGGATCGCACACTAAATATAGTAAAACACAGAGGGTTTCTTATTTTGCTTTGATCAGTAAAATAAACTTCTAAAGATTGTTCTGGGATGAGATCCAGCTTCAGAGGCAAAGAATGGCCATGGCTCAGGCAGGGGTTAGTAATGGAGTGTCAGGGAAATCAGTCTGACAGTTCTCAGGCCAGCTGCTCAATGGAAAGGATCGGCCGAGCCGGGATGGCCCGGAACACGAGCAGATCACAGCAGCCCATGCTCTTCAGCAGCTGAAGTGTCAGGAACTGAAAGAGAATCTTCCATTCTCGGGATGTTCCCAATCCGTGAGTGGCCCTGAGCTGGGGCTGCCTGCCACTGGCTGCTCCGGGCTGGGCTGCAGCCCCTGCTCTGCTTGGGGCAAAAAATGCATTTGTACTAAGGAGACAATTGTGACTGCAATAGTTTTGGCCATAGCAGGTTTTGGAAAACTTCCTTTGCCTTCTTTTTTTCCTGCTGTGTTTTAATTTATTTCCCTGTATTTTGGTTGGAATTCTCTGGAAACTTCCTGTCATTATTGCAGAGTATTGTATGAATCCCCTGGAGGAACCAGGTGTTGGGATGGCCCGGTCCAGCCTGCAGGGCTTTTCTTGCAGCACGTCACTGACAAACGTTATGTTGTTTAAATAAAAGCACAAAAGTAGTTTCCTTTTTGTAATTATAATTGTAGAAGAGGTTTTTCGCTTCAAAAAGTCCACTGTATCTCACTCAGCAGGTCAGTGGGGACGGGAGCTGAGGCCTTTGGGAAGTGAGGGATAGGCCATGGCACTGCTGGGCCAAGGACGGGTGTTGGGTGGTGCTTGAGCATGTCCTGGGGCTCCACGGCAGCTTCAGGGAGATTTGCCCCTCCGTAAAGGGCTCGGGAAGGTCTCTGCTCTGTGCCAGTTGGAGTCCCTGTGCCCTGGGCTGTTCCAGGACAGTGGTGTCACCACCGCTGCAGACACGGTGACACTCCTCTCCTGTGGAGCAGCAGGCTCAGTTCTACTCCTGCTCTACTGAACACACGGCAGGAAAAGTAGATGCATGAAAAGGCTGGGCATATTTGGTTTGAAGACGAGTAAGATAGAGTTATAAATAATAAATAGTCTGGAGAACATAAATTTGGGGCTTTTAGGCAGTTTCATTTTGCCAGGAACAAAGGGAATTGAAAATGAAATTCAGATGAGACCAGCGCACAGCCGAGGAGAGGGAAACGGCATCTTAGCCCAGGGAGGTGGGGGACATCTCCGTGGGGCTTGAAGCTGGGCTGGGCTGGTGGCCCCAGGAGCGTGAGTGGGCTGCAGGACACAAGCTGTGGCCAGCACGTGCCCAGGCAGGGGGTTCCTGGCCTCTGTGCCACGCCACAGCCAGCGGCCCCGAGCACACCTCGGTGTGTGCTGAGGGCTCAAAGGCACTGTTTGTCCATCCCAGCTGTGTCACAGCGTGGGCTGGGGATGCCACATCTGATGTGACCTGAGCTCCAACCTCTAGTCCCAGCATTTATGTCTCAAAGTGACGTGTAGTAATACGGGCTTGTTTTTCAGGATATACTTGTGTTGCTTGGATTGCTTTTGACTGCCAGTTGCTTTTAAAAATATCCCAGCTGTGATGTTTATATAGAGCTCTACTCCCTGATTAAAATTCCTGGTTGCCAGATAGAAAGCTCCTCCTCCTGCCCCAATAGCTTTGCAAACCAGTTTTTTCTGTGCAGAGCAATCTCTCCGGTGCGAGCCCTCAGCGCTCGGATTTCCCTGGAACTGTCTGCAGTGACATCTACTGACACAAGCCGAGACTGACTGCCAGGGCTAAGGGGCAAAATTTACTAATATGCTCATCCACTGTCTCTTCTATTATGTTGTTATCTCCTCTGCTTCCCCAGTGGTGCCCTCTCAGTGTTTGGCAGCAGTATCCCCAATAGCCACCCCCATGCTCTTTGCAGTCCTTCCCCCTGCGTGGCTTCTCCCATGGGCAATGGCCAGGACAAGGACCCACTGCCATGGACCTTTCTGGGAGATTTTGTGCAATTGTGTTCACAAAAATGTGTCCAAAGAAAGCCCCTCACTTAGGTTTAAAATAATGCATTGAAATAATACTTCGATAGTGCTGCAAAGGTGCTGTCACCTCACCTACGGTTGTTCTGCCACTTCTTTCTAGTGGTTTCTTACGTGTGGGGCACAGATGAAAATGCCACTGCAAACTGCTGCTCTGTTATTGCTGTAAAATGCTCCACAGACACTTACTGAGGGGCTGAGGAACCCTCAGGTGCATTGGCTCATTTTTCTCTTCTAATGCTGAACACAAAGTGATCAAAAATAGCAATAAATTAGGAAAATCCATGCACCTCTTGAATCTCTATCCATTTTCTCTGGTTTTGTCTCTGCCTTGCTAAGGCAGTTTGCTCAGTTTCTCCTTTTAACTTCCCTTTGCAGCCCAACTTCGTTAGCTGCGTGCCTAACGAGTGCTTTGCTTGAAGCTAATGACGACTGTGGGAGCCACGGGTGATGATTGTTTTGTAAAACTGCATGTGCATCTGTCTTGCAGAAATGCTGCTCATGGATTCTCACTTATTCAGGTGGACAGTATGAAGGTCACCATGAAGGATATCTTACAAAAGGCCTTAAAGAGAAGGAAGGGATCACAGAGAGGCTCAGGTGGGTTATTTATCGTATTTTCTAGAGGGTGAGGTGTTTTCTCCATGAGCATATTTTATATCTCTTTTTAACTGTTGTGAACGCTGCGCAGGTTTGGGGGGGGTTGTGTTCTAGCCCCACTCAGGGGTTCTGTGCACAGGTTTGTGTTCTCGACACCAGCACAAAGCTGACAGTGCAGGAGCTGCATAATGTTTGCTGCAGAGCAGTATATCCATTCCTGCAAATATTTATTTATGATAACAAAGCCATTTACATTCAAGTCCAGCTCATGGTAATTTGGGATGATGGGTGGAAATACAGCAAGTCCAGCCTGTGGTAGAGTTTGTATATGTACTTTTAATTTATGTAAGAAAATGATGCTTAGTATGATTTTAAATAATTTCAAGGATTCATCGTTACTTGTAGAGAAAAAGAAAAATTTACTTTCTGCAATGTTGTCAAAGTAGTGCTGTTACAGTTAAGGCATATCGAGATTTAAAAAAAGAAAATGTACAGTGCTTGCAATTCTGTTTTAGAGCAATGCTTTTCCAGGGGGTAGATGTGCATTCACATATATGTTAGTGTGTATATTTCAAAAGTATGAGGCTGAGAGATCTTTCCAGCAACAAGAAATAATTACTGAGAGAAATTGCACTGAGTCTTGTCACGCAACAAAGGAACTTTAATATAAACCCATCTATATAGAAGGGAAAGATAAGGATCTTGTCTTTGTAAATGAATGAAACCTCCTTATACACCCTCAGTTTTAACTATGGGAAAAGAAAATAAACCCTGTTCTCTTTAGAAAAAGTAGTTCAGTGCAGTTTTTAAACGCGTGTATAATCTGTCATGGATTTAATTAGCTATCTTCAGATGAGAGCTGAAGTTTTAATAAAAGTTAGAAGAGATAACACAGTGAAGGACACGGATGAGCTGTCTCAAGGCCATATTCCAAGGGAACGATAAGAGCTGTAAAAAATGGCAGAGAAGAGCAATTGAATGGAGCAATGAAAATCTGATTCTCGTAAAAAAAAAAAAGGGGGGGGGGGCTGTGGAGAGGAGCAGTGCTGGTGGGGGTGGAGAGGAGCCCCGCCAGTCTGCAGCAATTTGGAGCGTGGCCAGGAGCCATCGCTCACCCTCGGCTGCGGCGCCTCCGTCCAGATGTGCCAGCGGCACGTCCCGGCCCTTGCCAGCTGACTGCGCCGTGTGATAACCAGCTCTCTGGATGCCCATCACTGGCCGCAGAGATAGAATTAAATGATGATGATCTTCCCACAAGTTGGGAGAGGAAACAATGCATATAAATCTTGATTTCATCTCAGCGTGAGAAGTCTTTATCCATCATCACTCATAATGAACAAGTCGTTAGCGGCGATGAATGGTGTTGGGGTTTTTTCAAACACCTCTTTTGTTCACTTTTTGGGTGACTTTTATTTATTTCCTGGGGTCAGATTTCCCTTCCCTGAAGGGAGGTTGCTAAAGGATTCACTTAGCTCAGTCTTTAAACTGCTTCCTCCCTTCGTGTAACAGATGTTTTACTCTTTGTCCTTTTGAAATTTGTTTCTGCTTTGATTTTGTTACTTTTGCTCAGTGGTTTAGCAAAGGAATGGACCTGGCATTTGTTCTTTCAGGTAATACAGTAATTTCTGCTGCCTTGGCCCTCCTGCTCAGGAACAGGGTATATAGGCATGTATGTGTCATCTCAGGGGGAAGGGTAATGATACCAGAAATCATTTGAATTTACTGTTTATAAATTGTCCATGTGACATCTCACCTCTCTGAAATATGACCAGCACCCCTGCCGTGGATATAACCACAGTGGAAGTCACAACTACAAACCTTTTGTTTACTTGCAGACATGTTTACATGGGAACATGTCATTAGATTTCTTGGAGTAGTTGGTGTTTGCTGGTTTTGGTTACACTCGTGTTCAGACATGGCCAGAATTCTGACCTGCAGCTGGAAGATCTCTACATTGGGGTCACTGTGAGCAGAATGCTCACTCTGAGAAGGCTCCTGCTAGAATTCCCAAATTACTGAGTTTCATGAATTTAACTGCTGGTGAGCACTTATAATGTATTATTGGAATTGTCCTGTAATACTGGGACGTGGCTGAAGGGATTCCTTGGATCAGGTATTTGTGTATTAAATAGGTAAATCAGAAATTTGTATTAAAATTACCTTCCCTTATCCAAGACTTCCCCAATTCCTTATTACTTCCCTTACTCAAAAGTGTGGTTTATTAGGCTTTGGGAGGGCGAGGGGCTTGGGAGGCTCTTGCTGTCATCTTTAAAGCAGCAGCAATTGCAGCTGTGTGCACAGGGGGGTCCTGCCCACACAGCCCTCTGGATCCAGACAGGACCCATCTGCCATGGGCTAGGAACGCTGCTGGGCTGAGGGCAGGGAGAGCTCAGGATGCCACCACAGTTCACACAGAGAGACTGGAGCAGGAAAAGATTTTGTCATCATTCCTCATCTGCCACCAGATTCTTTGTAATTGGAGAGGATATGCCTCTCACTTTCACTGGGAGATGCAGGGATAAATGGAATTGCAGATCAGACCATTAGCACAGCACGGGCCTGTGCCACGGTGGTTCAGGTCATTATTAAGCAGTGGATTAGGATGTCAAAGTTCTGAATAAAAGATAAGACTTAATTTAGGAGAAGCATTTCTCCTCACTCAGCAATGCTTCCTTTAAAGCTGATTGTTCTGATTTTTAAAAAGTCATTACCAAAAATAGACTAAATGTGTTTATTTAAGTTTTTGGAATAGTTTAATAAAACTGAAATGCCCATGAGCTTTTCTGCCTGTTTTCAATGGTCCTCCAGACCAGCCTTTCCAGGACAAATAAGTTTATCATTACAGCTTGTGCTGTTTTCAGGTAGTGGTAGAAGCAGTTGCTTTCTGACCTGTTTCTCCACTGATTTACAGGACATTTTTCAGACTGCTGCTAAGGTAGTAGGAAAATGCAAACCTGGGTTGGCTCCTTTGGGTGAGGAAGAATTTGAGGAATTCCCGATGTACAGTTGGGAAGGGTTTGTTCAGCATGACCAGGGCTAAAACACTAGCTTAGTCTCCTCTAAATACTTTATTCAGCCAGTAAAGATGATTTGTTGCAGGAAGATACAGATCAGTAGGAGACAGAGGTGGGGTGCAACCTTTGCTTCATAGAAAGGCGCCTGAAAAAAGGAAACAATGTTCTGACTGTACCTAGCTCTGTATAGATAAAATTATTGCAAACTGTTCAAACTATTTCATGTTCCTTGCAATTTTCCTTTCTTAGTGTCACAAGGCTTTTGACATATGAACTCTGACCATTTTTTAAGTAATAATTTTTGAGTCAGTCAAGGGGAAACATAGGTGGTAAAATAATCTGGATGTGTTGCAGCTGAGAGAGCCATGACCCTGAATCCTTTCCTAGAGGACGTGGTGGTCCTGAAGCAGGGCTGTGGGAGCCTGGTGACCCATCCCATCACAGGCAGCCATGGGGGTTTAATGGGAATGCTGGATCATCTCCTGCCACATGCCCAAATAACCAGCTGGGAGAAGTACATGGGAATGGCTGCAAGTTAGGAAAAATCCTGTAACAACCAGTTAGTGCTGCATACTGGAGAAGATAAATCTGCAGAGGAAATCGTTGAGGCAGATGTTTAATTAGTTGGAGCCAGGCTGGATAAATCAGGATAGGAGCTGTCTATGCAGATATGCCGGTGTGCCTTGCCTTCCTCTGGGCTGGTGTCACTGGCTTTGAAAACAAACTGTTCTTTTTGCTGAGGAAAGAAGCAGCAGAAAGAGCCATATAACCTCTCGCTTACTGTAATGGATTCCCCTGTGTACACTCATAAAATAGAAAATGTAATTGATGTTTTCTTATGGTAATGAAAACTAACGAAGTCGAATACTTTATCATCAATTTGTTTAACCTATTGCATGCTCAGCAGTGTGTATTGCACAGGCATATTTTATGGGACGTCTGGAAATAAAATACTCCTGCTTGTGGGATGAACTCCTAGAGGAGATTGGTCTAATCCAGGATGGACCACCGTGAAGGAAGGTCGGGAATCACTTGAGCAAGAGGGTTTTCTGAAAATAGCCCGAATGGGAAAGAGCCCAAGGACAGGATGATGCCACAGCCATGGTGGGCAGTGGCTGTGAGAAGATAACGAAGCTCCATCAGTGCTGCAGGGAACTGGCTGGGCATGGCACAGGCCCGGCCGTGCTGAGGTGCTCGAATAACGGCCCTTGGAGAGCCCCAGTGCCCATAGATAGTTTAAGGATTGGTTTGTGTAATCCTCCTATGCCTGTGTCTGTCTCCTGGAGGGAGTTGCTTTGAGCACTGCAGTAGCCAATGGTGTAAATATAAAATCTCTCCGCAGTGTGGCAGATCCGCAGAAAGGGACTCACCTGGTGGAGATGGGAAGCATGAGAACTTCCTGTTCTCCCTGAATTTATCAGTGAAAATGTCAGATACGGTGCTGTCTGGATTTTGGACAGCTGTAATAACCAAGTCCTGAAAAGCTGTTTTAGAAGGTGAGATCTGGATGTTTTAGTACTTGGTATAATTCTGCTCCCTAGAGATCAGTTACAGTCTTAATATTAACTTCTGGAGCAAGTAACTTAGACATGCTTAAAACCCCCACCGTCAGCCCTGGCAGAGGAAGTTTGGTAGGTCGTACAGATAATGTTGCAGAACTGTGAAACACCATTATCCCAGAACTTGATTTGCTTTATTGGGAAATTATTTTCCTACACAATGAGTCTGGTGGTCTTACTTTCACCAATACTCAGGTGTTACACCATTAACGTGTAAAGAATTTGGGTTGTGGTAGGTGTGCATTTTAAATCCTGCATTTGGGGAAGGCTCAGTTGGACCAAGGAAGGCACAGTGTTTCCGAGATGAAATGCAGAGCTGTGTGCTCCGATCCCATGGCTCAGCTGAGGCTGGGGCTGACAGCAGCCCACAGGGTGCAGCAGGCAAGGAGATCTTATCAGCCTTTTTATATCTGCACTAAAGCCTGCATTCAATATTCCCTATAAAATATGTTTGCATGGATTACAGTTCTAAGAACATGAGAAAGATGATGACTTCATCCTTGATACTTCATGCATCTTGATGCCATGGTGATTCTCAAATTAAATATGTGCAGGAGCTATATGTACACTTGGAAGTTATCTCACTGCCTGTGAGCTGTCTCATTCCTGCTGCTCTTCAACAAACACATTCCCTGGGATGCCTGTTGCCTTCTCCTCCAGAGCTCGGCTGAATGGATTATAAATACTGATGTAAAGAAAATAAGAATGCAGAGAGAATGTGTGCAGAGGCTTTGTTTTCAAACAAATTAAGCACCCATGTCAGTATATAAAAACCAAATGTTCTTAAAAGGAGATGAGAGACAAAACTAAACATAAAATGCTGAAATGTTGGAATAGTCCTGCCTACTGCTGGTCCATGTCAGCCTTTCTTCATCTGAAATTTCTTGTGAAAAGAGAAGCCTCATCTGATTAATCAGGTCTGATTTTAAGTAGAAATTCTTTGCAGGGTGAACATGCTACTGATTATTATTTAGTAGCTGCCTCCGACTGCAAACATCTCCGAACCAGAAAGGCTCAGTCCTTTTAAGAACAAAATGCTCTACAAGTTTAATTGTTATAAACAAAACCTTCTGCCAACATTGCACAGACGTGACCTGTATTTTCCGTAGGTTAGAGGGAGAGTTATTAGCTCAGTGTTCTGTGAGTTTGGAGAAAGACTAATACTTTTTCTATAAATGAAAACAGCTGCTTTGCAATAACATTCAAGTTCCTAACAGCTGTCAACCAGTGCTTTTTGCATTCTTTAAAATGTGTAAAGTGACCAAAAATAGTCTAAAATAATCTTCCTGGTCTGTTTAAGGGTGTTATTCCTCTGCCACAGGAAACTGGATAATAAGGAAAGAGAAAGATTCAAGAAACAGGAATAGGATGTAAAAATAAGTCTCCATATCATATTTTAGTCTCTAGACCAGAATCAGAGGAATTACAGCTGCCAAGGCCAGGCAAAAGAGCTTGTTCCCTCCCCGGGTGCCTGGGAGCACAGTGTTACATTCCCAGGTTTTGTGGTGGCTGATTACTCCTGTGGTTCGGATTTGTTCACCCAAAGTTTAAGTTATCCCTCGGAACTTGGAGACTCACATATGAAATGTTCTGCCTGGGGCTCGTCATCATTCAGGGAGCAGCTGGGGAGGAGAGATCTGAGTTGTGTTTGAAAATTCACGTTCTGACATGTCAGTGTCAGCACCACTTTTAATGTCAAATTTCATGACTTAAACTGTTCCCAAACAGCTTCTGGAGGAGCTGTGGGTCTCACTGGGGTTTTCCTTCCTCATCCTATCTTGTTGGAAGGGGAATGGGACAAAAAGAAATGTCTGGAAAGGGAGTTGTGTGTGTATTTTGATCGCACATGTATGTATTTATTCATATATTTTTAAAAGGAGAATTAAGGAGATAAAAGAAACTATGTGAAAACACAGCCCTGTGATTAAAGCACTTTTAAGAGATGAACTACAATTAGAATAAACTGTCATTAAATTTTGATACTGTCATGGAACGATGGTAACTGAGGAGTTTAAATTTAAAAGTAAATATGTTCGAGTAGGCGATGCATATGTTTGCTCTGACTCTTTCCGGGATTGGAAGCCCCAGCATCTGTGACAGTGAAAAGCCAATTAATTTGTATTTCCTTGTGTTCACACGTGTGCTTTTCTGCTTAATGGTAGTTGTGAATTTCTCTGGCTTCGAGTGCTTTGTTTTGGATCATTACAGCATCCCTGCAGAGCCTGGTGCTCTGGTTATGAATGGCTTTACCTGGAAATACTTCAGCAGTCCCGGGTTTCCTTGCATTAAGCTGTTTATATCAGCAGGATTTACATTAGAGAGAACAGCGGTATTTGTAGATCCTTGGTCAGACCCCTCTCAAGGTGCGAGTGAAAGGCACAGCCCCGCTGTCCCAGCGTCCTCCCCCAGCGCCAGTGCTGTGCTGAGCCACGAGCTGCCCGGTTCTGCAGCTCAGGGCTCCCTGTGCCCAGCGGTCCTGGAGCTGGGCTCGGCTCCGCTGCCGGCCAGGCTGTGCCCTGGGAAGGGGAAGGATTGCTTGCGGCTTGTTTTCGTAGGATAATTCCTGCAGCAGGGTGGGTGTGCAGGACAAGCCCCTCGGTGTGGAGAGGCGCGATGGCGCTGCTGGAAATGATTTTCTTCTGCCTCCAAACCCCGGCTCTGCTCTGCAGTGGGCATGATTTATTTCACAAGCCCTTTCCCCTCAGCCAGCTGATGCTGAGCAGACACGGGCGTGCCAGGGTCAGGGATGTTGGTGAACACGGAGCAGCGCGTTGGGAATGAAGTTTGAGTAGCTGTTCGGAACAGCAACGACTCATTAGACCCAGGCTTTGGGCTGCTGGGGGCTGGACGTCAGCCCAGAAGGGTGAGGAGAATTTTACACGCCTAGCCTCTGAAACAAAAATGAAATATTGAATAGAGTCTATTTTGGAGCTGTTGGTATCAATATCGTACAATTATCAGCTCTTCTGGCTTGGTAATAATGCTGTAATTTATGTGATATTTTAAACTGTGCAGCTCGGTGTTTGGGCGACTGAGACTTTTGTGTTTGTTTCATCCACTCTGAGGAAAGGAGGCTTTGCTGGTACCTGGTACCTTTATGGGTACTGCTTGGTTTTCATGAACCGCTGCCCTCAGCACCACCTCCCAAAGCTGTGAGTTAAAAGAAAATCTGTGTTGTATTTCTGCTAGAGGTGCTTTACAACATAATGATTCTGTCTCCTCTCAGCCTTCTTTAGAGCTACGTATCGCTAATGCAAGAAGCTGGCAATTAAATAAACCCCTTTTCTTGGTGCTGTGCACAGCCCGGGTTTCTGCTGTCCGTTCTGCATGTTTGCTGTTCCACAGGAAAGCAATCCAGAAATGAAGTGTTTGTTTCTTTTTAAGGGGCTTTTGACTAAATTCTTTAATTTCACTGGCTGTCAAGGTAGTGTTAAGTAAAATAGGTTTGAACTGCTGTAGTTTTTGTGTACTGGACTAGATGTCAGAAACCTTTGCCATCAGTGGAAATTCTGTCACTCTGGATTTACTATCTGTTTCCCACAGCTGAATTCCTGAGCAGTGTGATTTAACACCTTGGCTCTCCATCAGCCAGGCCTGGCATTTATTTGAATGCATTACACCACTGGTTTCCATAAACTATTTTACAATTGTTTCATATAAATGACTGTTTATTTCTACAAAAACCATCTGTATTTCTGTGGAGAGCAGCAGATAACTGTGTGTAAAATTCAGTAATGTCACAACAGTGCAAGTTAGGGAAAAACAGATTGGACTAAAAAAACCCTCTTGTGCTTTTGTGTGATGTTAAAAGTTTGTTTTCGCTATTTAGATCTCTTTATTTATTAACCAGTATTTGCATTTGCAATGGTAAAATCTTTATTCCACTTCAGAGGTGTTGAGGGGCTTTTGGGGGGTTTTAGCAGATAAGCAGATTTAAGATGTCCTGGCAGCAGCAGGATTGGAAATGTAAACATTCTGCTCTACAGCCAGTTCCTCTCACACTGTTTACATATTTTCTGTTGTTTTATTGTCATTGCCAAGCACACAATGGAATTGCCCCTTCTGGTATGTTCTAAGAAAAATCCCACAGAAGGAGGCCTGAGCCCTCTCCCTGTTCCCCACTTTGTCTGCTTTCCATAGTGGATTGATCCTGCTCCTTCCTCAGCCCTTTTTTTTATGGTCCTGGCCCAGGGGCCATGTCAAGCATCGATGGGGAGCCAGGGTTCCCCCAAGCCTCCCTGGGAGGAGGAGACACTGCCTCGGTTTCTCTGCTCTCCGCCAGCACCCAAGGAGCCTCCACACTGAGCTATTTTAGTTCCTCCATCTGCTGCCCATGTGCTGGCAGAGGGAACGCTGGAATCCAGCAGTCTTACACTTAGCACGACTGATACTTTCTGACAGACTATTTGAAATGATAGAAATACATAAATCTCCTCTTTTTTATGACCTTGTAATAGCTATAACATATTTCCAGCAAATATTTTCTATAGCAATAATAAAAAAGCGATAACAAAAAAATAAATATAAATATAGTTTAAACTCACACAGAATCGCACTTTCAAAGCCCAGGGATGGAGCAGCGAAGCAATAAATCACAAATCCTTGTGAAAGGAGGAACTTGAAAAAGGAAAGTCCCACAGACATCAATATTAAGTGTTTAGCAACAGTTTTCTTTTGACTGCCCTGCTGTCTGTCTTCTGTCTGTGGACAGAGCTGAGACACAGCTCAGTTCTCTTTTGCTCGTTCAACCACCGTGGCTGTTCAGCCGTGGCTGCCCAGCTGTCCACACTTCTGAGTTTTCCCTTGTTATTTTCTTTGTTACTTCCTTTGCCCATAGAAGCTGTGGCTTCCCGTCCCTGGAAATGTCCAAGGCTGAGTTGGGTGAGGCTTGGAGCAACCTGGTCTAGTGGAAGGTGTCCCTGCCCATAGCAGGGGGGTGGAATGAGATGAGCTTTAATGTCCCTTCCAACCCAACCATTCTGGGATTCCGTGATCCCAGGAAAGCCCTGTGAGCAGGCAGCAGTCACTCACTGGGCTGTGGGAGATGCTGCACCATTAACAGGATGTGTAAGGTGTTGCTCACACCCACTGCTCTCAGGTCTGGGCAGTGACAGGGGTTTGTTGAAGGAGTTCAGGGAGAGACTGGTTTGTCTGGGCTTCCTCACCAGACAGACAGTGAAACTATAACATAAACCTGTAGATAAGAGCAGAATTAGTGGATGAATGACATGTGGACAAATGCAATATACAGGGGGCAAACGTGGGCACAGCTTTGGTAGAGCAGGTTGTGCTCCAACATCATGAGCAGGACGTGGGGAAGCCAGAGACCATCTGACTCGGGCGGTGGGTTTTCCATGGCACGCTTAGATTTCCAAAAATGATTTGACAAAGGCTCATAAAGCAATTAAGCTGTCACAGGATAAGAAGGAGGATCCTTAAATGGATTAATAATTGATTAAAAGACAGGAAACAAAGAACAGGAATAGTGGCCCTGGGTGATTAGTAACTAGGTTACTGGTGAAGCTCCAGTGGAACTGGTGAAACCTGCATTGTTTGTTATTGTGGGGCATGGAAAGGATGTAAATGCTGATGTGACAAAATGTGCTGTTGATACAAAAGAGGCAAGAATAGTGCAAATAAAAGCTGTCTGTGAAGCACTGCAGAGGTATCCACAGTGCTGAGTGACAGGACAATAAAATGAGAGAGGGAATTCAGTGTCAGTGAGTGCAAAATAATATACATGGTGAAAAGCAACTGTAACTATATGTGTACAATCGTGGGCTCTAATTGCCTTCCATCAGTCAGGGAAAGTATCCCGGCATCATCACAGGTAGTTCTCTGAACACTTCAGCTACACAACAGAAAGACAAATGGAACTTCAGGAATTAGGACAGGAGTGGGGAACAAGAAAGCATCACTATGCTAGTCCATAAATCCCAACGTGACCACATCTTAATTGCTGCATTTCGTCTCAAAAAAGATAATACAGAAGTAAAGAGATACAGAAAGGGACGAATGTGAAAATGGATCAGACATGTGAAATGAAGAGCGGATTCTGAGGAGGAAAGGGCTTTCCCAGTGTGGAAAAGGCACAGCTGGGTACAAGAAGTGTCTGTGAAGTGCAGGTGGTGGGAACAGTGAATTGGGAGGGTTTTATCCCAGTTGTTCTTAGAGAGAAGCTGCTTGCCCCAAACGCTGGGGAGGCAGTGGCTCTTTGGAACAAAAGGGGATTCTTTTCCTCACACAGTGCAATAAGCTCGGGAGGTGAATGACGTGGAAATGGGAAATGCAAAAGTGTTTTGGACAAATGCACAGACTGTAAAGGGAGCAGAAACAGCTGACAGTGAGCACAGGTGCAAGTGGGGTGTTGGTGAGAATTATGGGAGCTCTTGAAGGTGAAGAGAAAGGATACACAGAGTGAGGGAAGTGGGTTTTTTGCAGAGACTTAACACTGTAAAATATAGCTCAGTTTTAAGCCTTTGGGGTTTTTTTGTTGATACCGGTCTTTTAGTTCAGGCTTGACAAGTCCACAAACATGAAATATTCTTTCTGCAATCCTTATTTCACCCTAGTAACTAGCTTGGAGATGGAGAGGGGTTTGGTTGGGGTTTTGTTTAAAGCCTGGTTCCCTGTTGCAGTGTTAGTGTTGTTTATTGTGCAGATTCACCCCTGACCGTGGCATTCTTCATTGCTATTGAAAGTTAATGGGGGAAAAATTGCATTCCAAACATTTGAACCTGTAGTAGCCATGGCTGAACTTAGTTGATCTCTGGTGATCGGTTCAATTTAGTTACGATTTTTAGCCATTAGGCTGGGGCTGAATGATGGTGATTTGGTTGAGGCCAAATGTCTGCAGAAAATTGGCTGTTTGATAACAGCCCTGTTATCAGAGGGGGATACTTTCTCATTTACATTTAGATGAGTATTGATTATTTATTTACTCAGAGAAGTGAGATTCGTTCCCAATCTTATCTCTCTCGTCTCTGCTTGTCAGCAGAAAGAGAGAGAGAGCTCCTGACAACAGCCCAAGATAACAGCACTTTGTAGTGGAGATAAAAGTTGGAATGGGCCTTTTTCTAGTCTTGACTGAAAGGATAAGTTTTAAAAATTAGAACTGATGGGTCGTGCTTTCAAAAGCCCTTTCTGAAGGCTTTGCAGCTTAAAGGGCCCCAGAATTGGTTTGTTGGTATGCGGGTGGCGGTTCCCTTCTGTAAGGGAGACACTTAATTTGGTTATATAGGGATTCTTCCCGGGCACCTCTGTGTGTGCAAAGGGGGGCTGTGGGTGTCGGCGGCTGCTTCCTTTGTTTTAATTCCTGGTAAACACTCCTCTCTTTAAAGGAGCGTCTTGAAATAGCCAAGCCAAAGTGGGTGTCTGTGGACAGAGTCCATGGTGTGAGTGGTTAAACAGGGAGTGCCGGGAGCTGCTGTTCGTGGAAGAGCTTGGCTTGGGTTGCTGGCCAGGACCATCCATGCCAGCATTTTAAAGGTTTATTTCACAACTGTACAGAGCATTTGCATGAGATTACAGAAATCCATAAAATTCAACTTTGGTATTGCCACTTGAAATTTTGTTGAAATTCCCAGAGCAGGATTCCATTAAGAGACCATTAAATTATCTAATGTTCCTACTACAATGACATCATTTGAACTTGTGAGAGAAGTCTGGCAGTAAAACTCCTCCACAGAGTCAGCCCAACGTTCTTCATCTGTTGGGAAGCAGAGGTCGTGGAAATGTGGACAGATATTTAAGCACTATTGAAGAGTAGGTACTCTCTAAAAATCCATTTATACACGTTCAGATGGGAGCGAGCAGTTCCTTCAGATGTAGCTTGGAAATCTCTGGAAGGTGCTTGTGACGAGTGGACAAAGTCAGCAGGTTTTGCTGTCACTGGTCCTGCTCTTAAACCTATACCGGTTTTTAAATCCAAATTGATTTACCGCTTTGAGATTTGTTTCAATTCAGTATATTTTGCTTGTGCCTAACAAGCCAGGCCTCTGTTTATTTCATTTATTTTAAATTGTTAATCACATTTCCAGCAGCCAGGAGAGGAGCAGCAATAGTGCTGGGTCTGTTTGCCTTTCTTTGTGCTGCACTGAGACTGCTTCTCGAGTGCAGTTTGTGCTGCAGATTCATCACTGGTTGTGCTGGGAAGGGTGGGAGCTGGTGGGCTTCCTCCTGTGTCCTGCAAAAAGCCTGGTACCATATCTGCTCTGAGTGGCATTGGGAATAAGGGGGCTCCATAATGTTCCACCTGGGGAGGGAACTCGCCTGGGTCGAGCAGTGAGCACTTCACGTGGCTTTGGGGAGATGGAATGAGAAGCTGTAATTGAAATTCTGCTGTAGTAAATTTAAAATTAATTGGCTAACAAATTCCATTCCTTAGGCACGCCATCTGAGGCTGAAAGACTTAATTTTTTTATATGTCTTAAATATTTCATCAAATATGCTCATAATTCAAAGTCAGGAAACAGTCAGAAATATTTTAAGTACTGATAAAGAGGGAATAGATTTCGTTATTTCAGTTTGAGGGGGTTTTGTTACATTAAGACCTGCTTAAAGGTGCTTTGTATCACTTAAGATTTTTCAGGTATCTGTGTAGCATTATTTTGCCAGATTGTACTGAAATTACACAGCTGAGAACTTGGTATGCGCTTCAGCTCTCAGGTGTGAGCAGGATTGGAGTCACCCCATGCTGTTCAAGGGTGAAGTGAGGGTGGGAACATGTTGGCCCCCACCAGCTCCTGCCCTTGGAAGGGGCTTTCCTTCTTCCAGGGTCCCAGGTGGAGCTCAGTGCACCTGGGTCTCCCCCTGCCCTGCCAGGGCCTCTCCTGACCACTGGCAGGACTGCAGGGCTGGAGCTGATTCGTGGGGGTTCACCTGGAATTGTATCAGGTTCCACACCATCCTCCACCTTCTGACAGGGCCCTTCCTTTTGGCAAAGAGCTTTGAGGCATCAACACCCACCTTCTGTGCTCCTGGGCTGCGAGTCACCTTGTGTTAGTTGAACGTACTAAGCCATCACTGTGTTAGAAAACAGATGATTTTACAAGTTACTTTATGTTTCAGGTCCTCAGTATCGACTGGAGAAGCAGAGTGAACCTAATGTCCCAGTAGATTTAGACTGTACCTTGGAGAGCCAGAGCACTTTGGAATTCTGCCTTGTCCGGGAGAACAGTATGTTTCCCATTTTCACTTTTGCTCTTGTAAACTGCTTAAACTCACATAAGTTATGTATTTTGGAACACAAGCTGTACTGTCTGGGCAAGTACGTTTTGACGAGACTCTCTGTCCCCAGGCACTTCTCCGTGGTGCCAAAACAATATTCCAGAGGGAAATGATGGATTTCATACCTCTAGTAAATAGTCTGCATCCTGTTTATCACTTCATGATTAATCTTCTGCTGTTAAACTCTGCTCTGTAAAGTTATGACCAACCCTGAAAAACACGAAATATGAACCTGTCTGTGTTGCAGACGATGCTCAGTGAGTCGAGGGGTTGGTCTGTGGAGTGCTGTGCCGTGTCAATGTGGCTGTCAGAGGCACTGGGTTTTTCTAATAAAATTTAAAGAAATTAGCCATGCAGAAATAACTAGAGCAGTTTGATGATTTTTGAAGTGCCAGAGAAATAATCTTCTCTCCAACTATGCTCAAATATTTTTATTCTATTATTGTTTTAATGGTCCTAGTATTATTTCTTTATTTATTTCTTTACATGAAATTACTTGAAACTTTTAAAAAAAAAAGGCACTTAACATTGATTTGTGTTTGGTTTTGTAGCATTTTCATCCATTCTTCATTCTTTACAACAGTCACACTCTCAGTTTTGGGGTTCTTTCATTCCATTTTGTATAAAAATGTTGATTGTATTAATGAGTAAAACCAGTCAAATTTCTGCTCTCAGCCAAGCCCACACTGCAAACAGCCACAGTAAGAGCCTGTTTCAAGTAGTAGAAGAGCTTTTTCTTTATGTGCAAAGATTAGACCTTTCCATTGATGCTTTTTGGCAACCTTATTTTATCCCAGAATGTCAACAGAGCATCCCCAAAGCACCTTCCAGTTCCAGCAGCAAGTAGCAGCCTCTGCTCTGTTCATGGAGTAGCAGGGGTGAGCACAGCACCGTGAGCTCCCCAGAGCTGCGATGCTGCTGGGGCTGAGATTAACACTCTCAGATTTGTCTGCTGCTCTCTGTAGGGTGGGACTTGCTCCCAAAATATTCCTGGGGCTCCTGCTTCGTTTCATCATAAAATGGTTCTAAGAAACTGTAGGAGAGACCTTGGCAGGAGGGAGCAGAGGGGCTCTGCCCATGGCAGGAGGGAGCAGGGAGGCTGTGCTGAGGAAATGGAGCAATTCTGACCTCACTAATCAAGTTGTGCTGTTCCACAAGCCAGAATTCCCCGACGTCTGCATCCCACCTATTACTTTTGTATCGATTTTTAATCTATGAAATGATGCGCACTAGTCATACTTTTATAGATTTTGCATGTGATTTAAAATAACATTTTTTTTAACCCAGGCTCTATAATTAAAAGAATATTGTGTATACTTCATTTTTAATGTATTTTCATCATCTGTGGAGGAATCCAGGCTGGGGCCTGTAGCTGTATCTTTGGCAGGTCTTCACTCTCATGAGTGATTTGGGTTCAGGTTGCACCGTTACTTTACAGTAAATCTGTCCTAGGTTTGTAAGTTCTGTAACAGGAGGCAAGGGATCTGCTCTGCATCAGCAGCAAATGCTCCAGCAGAGCCTCAGGGGCCTTGGCTGAAGATAAATGTCAATAAATGTAGTGTTGAGAGGACACTTTTCCCTTTCCCCAAAGTCCTTGTGCTGCATCACTCCTCTCCCCTCCCAGGCCAGGAGACACCAAAGCAAACGCTGCTCCCCTGCAGAGCAGTATGTGGAGAGGTGTGGGATGGATCCCCAAGGCTGCCAGGTCAAAATTCCCTTAATTGGTGAGCTCTCCTGCCCTCATTAAGCAAATCGATGATGTCCATCTAGGAGCATGATCTGGAGCCTCTCTAGGATGGGGATTCCCATGGCAGAGGACACCCTGGGCTGGACCCCAAGGACTCCCTGGGCTCACTGAGTTCCTGGTTCTTCTCCAGCCACCATCCTTCCAACTGCAGTGGCATCACTGCATGGGCAGTGGCTTTTTGTGCCACTTGAGGGTCTTGTGTTCGTCAGCCAGTTCTTGGCACATGGGAGAGCAAAGGCAGAACTGACACTTGGACTCCAGAGTCCAGGAGCAAGTCCCAGCTTTGGTTTGTTCAAGGCTGACAGGAATCCAAGCAAAAAAATTAGGCACTTTGGTGATTTCTGCCTCTTTTCTGAGTGTTTTCTGAATTAGTCCCAAACTCGAACAAGGAACGCATGAGAAATGTTATGTTAATTGTTCCTGCCCCCAAAATGGGTGAATTTAAAGTGATCCTGCACTGTCCCTGCTCAGGGATTTGTGTTGGCCCTGCACACAGAGGGGCTCAAGGACAATACAGTGTGTGAGATCAGTCGCAATCCCTGCTCGTGCAGAGCCTGCCTCTGCCCTGCACAGTCAGAAAGTGGGTTTTGGGGTGCTTAGGAGCTATCTTTTGGTGTGACATTAGAATAGAAATATTGACAGTTTTCACTATTAATAAAATAATGGCTTGACAATCCTATCATCAAACTGAAATATTCACTTTGTGCATTCTGTCTTGATTTGAAATACTTTTAGCTTCAATATGCCAGTCAGGAAAAGCTCTGTCGTAACACCTATTGCCTGTAAATGTGCTCTTCATAGTCTCATAGCCATTTATAAATATATATATATGGATGATGCCAAGCATCTGCTGGGAGAAAAACTGCCATGTTCCTTTGGGCAAAGAGAAAATTTATATTTCAAGGTATTAAATGAAACAAAAAACTTTCCATTATTAAGAAATATGTATGGAGAAATCCCTTTTCCATCCAGCATTTCCTAATAGTATTCAAGCTAATAAACTGCTTCCAGTGTGCAGAACTTTTAACTCGAACAAAGATTTATCTTTAATCTGAAAGCTGCACTCCGTAATGTGAAATGCCTTTATGTGTGGTAGCAAACCGTTCATGGCTAATTTAGTTTTATTCTTGCCATCTTACTTCTGGAAAGTTCCTCTTTCTCATTTTATCATTAGATAGTAATTAGTATTCAAGGGAAATTGGTCTTAATATATTAAAATTGGTTTAGTGCCTTTAGACCTATAGCAAAACCGATGTCTTATTGGAAAATGTAATTGGGGACTCTGTGTATGTAATTAATTGTATTGCAATTAAGAACTTTCATTAAGCAATATTCTAGTACATTAAAGTAATAAGGGACATTTTTGCAGTGCAGTTAACTTTGTATTTTGTTGTTTTATCGAGGAAATACAGGTTCGCTTGCTCTTGAATAGGCTGCATATGGTGTTTCAATATTTTGGTATTCCTAATGTGTCATTTTTACCTGTCCTCTGGTGCTGGCAAGGGTCCCTGTTGGAGGAGGCACCTGGTGTAGCTGAGGCCGCATCAGAGGAGGCTCCTGTTTAGTTTCTGCCTTGCTTCAGACTCGTGGTTCTGGTGCTGTTGTTCCATTGCTGTTTGCCTCATTTGAAAATCAGGATTTTTGATGAGGGTATTGGCCTGAGTGACCAGTCTAACTCTGTATTTCCCAGGGGTTCAGGTCTGTCCTGCAGGCTGTGCAGGCAGCCCAGGAGGGGATGCCAGAATACCAGGGACTGCTTGTTGGGCTGTGCCACGTGGGGCTCTGTCCCTGGCTTGGGGAGAGGCACAGGCTTCCCTTGGCCATTCTTTTCCTGCTCCTTTGTGGATTTTCGTATCTGACCTCTCCAACAATTAACCTTTGTCCTGGGCTGAGGAGGTGCCTCCCTTACAGCTGCACTTTGTGCTTTAGGCAGGTCCTTTTCCTGTGCCTTGTTTATCCCACACCTGGCTCCAGCTTTGCTCACGGTTTCTTCTACAAAGTGAACCTTTTTCAGGTAGGCTTTAAGGAAAAAATTCTGGAATTATTACAGTCTCCATACCATTACATGAGGGAGTTTGTTTCTGGAGCAGGGACCTCTCCTTCCCAGGATGGAGCAAAGCAGCGCCCCATTGCTGGGCTGGCTCTTGGGCTCCAGAACAGACCCGGAGCAGCCACTTTACCTGGTTGTCTTTCCAAGCAGAAGCTTTCCCATTCCAACACCACACTGTGATCTCCATTACACACTCTGACAGGTTTATTTTCAGCTGTTTGCATGGGGAAAGGATTTTTATGGTTCCCCCCCCCAGCCCACTGGTGGTGGGATGAACACTGGGCCAGATTCTGCAGGTGGATCTGTCCCTGAGGGGCTTCCAGGGCAGAATCCGGCTGCTTGGCCACTCTGCCCATGGGGCTGCTGCTCCTGCAGCACTGGCAGGTGCTCACGGGTTTAGTTACAGGCATGTTTTTTCCTCTGCATGTGGCCTGGTAAGCTGGAACTTTTCTTTCTAATACTTTTATTTTGGGTGAGTGAAATCTGAGGAGCCTCAGCATCATAAGAGCTTCGTAACATTATCAGAGTGTCCCCCCTGTGCTGTAATTCTGGGTGGATGGTGAGGCTGGGGCAGTTTGAAGCCAGGTGGGGGGTCAGGAGCACAGAGACAGCCGTACCCTCAGGGTGTCCTACAGGTCCTGATCCTGTGAAGTGTTCTAAGCACATTTCACAGGAGGTGTGGGAGGGAGGTCAGTGTGTTGCCACTTTTTGTGATATTTCTGCATTTCTGATCACTGCTGATTCAGTTTGGCTGTTGGTGCTGCCGCTCCCCTGCGGGTAGTGCTGCGTTTAACACCCTCCTGTAGTGCTGCCCGTCGCCAGGACAGAGCCCTGTCACCGTGTTGACACAGGCAGCACGTGGCACCTCACTCCCCCTGGGCACCCCTCTGCATCTTGGAGCAGGGCTTCGCTAGGGACAGAGCTGACGACCCCGCTGCCTGAGGCCCAGGGCTCCTGTCCTCCCACCAGCAGTGCCCCTTTGTTGCTGTGGGTCCTTGCCTGCCCCACCATGTCCCCATCTGCCCCAGGTGCACCCACGTGTCCTGCTGTGCCACAGCTCACATCCCAGCAGGGACGGGGCTGCAGGGGCACGTCACTGGTTTCCATCAGTGCAAGAGGGTCTCAGCTGGCTCTCAGCAGCAGAGCAGCAGTGCCATTGCCACCCTCCTGCTTCACTTTCAGGCACTGCCATGCCACAGTCTTTCAAGAGGGTTTTAAGTGCACCAAAAAGTTTGACATATCTCAGTGTATCTTTGGAGTAGTGCAGCATGAGGGTTTGACATGATACATTATGATAATCCATAGTATAGAGACATTAACACAGGGGTCTGTGACAAAATGCATTGTAATGTCTCGGAAGGAGCCATTACAATTTATCTTGTCATTCTGGAGCATGGAGTGGTTGCAGTGTTAAGATGGCTCTGCATAAATTCACATGGAGACGGTTTCATTTGACTTTTGGAATCCTTTCAAGTCGAATGGCACAGCCCAATTTGTAGTTTAACCCTTCAGTGTTCCCCCTCCTCTAGGGAAGGTCTGCAGTGTGTGGGGAGGGTGGCACGGGGAAAGCTGTGCTGAACATCTATGGCATGGAAATCTGCTTTATGCTCTCAACATGGATTTGACTCATTTAACAGCAGATTCTTGCTTTGGTGTAGACAGGAAAGATGTTTATTGTAAGCAGTGACATTATGGAATTATCAGGGAGACGAGGGAACATGGCAGGGGAAGTGCTCCCTACTCACAGGGGCTTCTCTTCTCCCACCTGCCCTTGTCCTGGTGATGGCCACAACCCCGGCAGCTTCCCATGCTGAAGCAAACGGTGTGTCCTTCAGCAGCTCCCAACCTCCCCGTTCAAAGGGATCCTGCTCCTGCATCAGTCTGTGTCGGAGGCAGGCGCCAGGATTTTCATCCCAAGACCCGTGGCCTTTCTTGGCAAACCATCTCCTTGTCACTGGAACTTAAACGTGGAAACCCACAACGACTTCCCTGCAATCCCTGGACAGATGGGAATGTACATCCCAGCAGGAGGTTGGCACGGGGAGCATTAGTGTTGGGGCTGCTCCAATGGTGCAAGTCTCACTCAAAATGAATACTAAAAATACTAAGTTGGTACCTCCTTTGCTGGAGCTTTAAGATCTATACTAAAATTCCATCATCTCATCTTCCTGTTATTAAAATTTCAGCAAAATATAAAGTTTTCATTAATCTGCTACAGCAAATTTAGTTCTCTGAACTGGCAGTTGGTTCAGCTTTTAGGACTACATTAGGCAGGATATTAAACAAAACGTGTCATTCCTCAGGATCTCCCGTAAGAAGCTAAATCAGTTTTCAAACATATTTATGCCACTTTATCTACCAGCATCTGAATGATCATTTTGAGCTGAGGTGCTTTATTAGCAGCTGGCATCGAAATTACTCCAGGCACAATTATATATCACATTATAGTAATGTTGAAATTGGTGTTAATCCAACGTCATAAAATGTAAAAAGTCTTTAAAGTGTGTTATATTTTTTCAGTAATTGGCATTTTGGCTTAATGAGTTGTTACCTTTTAAAAAGGCAGTACCTGCACTGCTGATGGGAATACTCATCAGTAAATAAAGGGAGGCTTTGCCTCGGCGTGCCGGGCACTCCGTTCTCCCTCACCCGCCCCTCCGGCCGTGCCACGGCGCTGGCTGAGCGTCGGCTGTGCCAAACCTCGCCGTCATTTCTATTGGCTTGTTTTGCAGGTTCAAGGGGAGAAGAGGTCTCGGAAGAGGACCCCCAAATCGATATTGCCACAGTCCAGGACATGCTCAGCAGCCACCATTACAAATCCTTCAAAGTCAGCATGATCCATCGGCTGCGGTTCACCACGGATGTGCAGTTAGGTAAATAATCCATACTGGGATGTGGAGGAGAATGGAGCAGCTCGAACCTTTGGGCATCTCTAACAGCTGCCTGGCCATCTCAGGCCGTTTTAGAACAGTCGTTATCATCATGGTCCTTTTTCTCGGGGAGCATTTGAAAGTGTTTCTAGCATTTCAGCGGTTGAAAAAACTTCAGTATTTTTATTATCCCCAATCAGTTGCACATGTTGCCTCTGAATGAAGGCCATTATTTAATGACCTCATGTCTTTTTTTCAATCCAGGCTTCTGTGTCAGTTTAAAGAAAAACCAAGGTGTCTGTCGAGGAAAGTGAGGAATCTTCCTGGGCTAGAAAGGACCTCCCTCTCCTCGAGCCACCACAACCTTTGAAATTAAGAGGCTTTAGGCAGAAAATGTAGAAAGGGGGATAACGGTTCTCTACTACAAATATACAGAACAAAAAGGAACAGAACAAGCAGCGACAGCGTCACCCAAGTCCAACCTGGAGTGGCGCCGGGTCCCCGGGGCAGCCCCGTCCCCAGGGGCGCCGTGGGCACCGTGCCCCATCCCTGGGGGCAGCAATGGGGCTGGGCCGGGGCGCCCTCCCCGCGCAGGGGCAGCCTGGGGGGCAGCGAGGGCCGGGAAACCTCCCTCCGACCGCTTCCCCAGCCAGGGAGAAGTGAAGCGACCGGGACAAACCCAACACTCAGACCTTCCCCCACCAGATTCAGAGCTCCCCCAGCGCCTTCCCGGGCCACGGGGTTGGCAGTGGGGGCTGTCAGCCCCCTCCTGTGCCCCCAGGGACCAGCCCTTCCCTTCGCCCTCCCACGCTGATCCCGGGGGAAACTCAAGCGAGAGTTTTTAGCAGCCGTGGCAGCTTCCTAATGGAAAGCTTCTTGTCAACTGTTTTATTATTTTCAAATGAGGCTTTGCGAAATTAAGAATTATTGGGTTTTTCCTTTTCTGAGACTGAAAGACTTTAACGACCAAGTGGAATTCAAGGTGGAAGAAACTAAAATGAGCATTCTATAAAGGTTTTATATTGTCCTTATTGGCTTGCTGAATGCATTTGAAAACCCGAAGGCCAAGGGCTGTCAGAATCCTGAATTATAAAAACCCCATTACTGGTTTAAAATGATTGAATGGCTTTTTATCTTTGTGTTTAAATTGTGAAAATTTGGTTAATGAGGCATTGGCAGGTGACCTGTGACATTCCTGCAAATACCTTCCATAAAGAAATGATTCAGCTGTAAAATATTAAGTGCCATAATGTTTACAAAATACATTTAATCTGTAGAATTCAGCTGAATTGTTAAACTATACCAATTCCAGTATTACTGTCAATACAGTGTCTTCCTTCTTCCATCCTGAAGCACATATAAGAGGACATGTCTGTAAAATTCTCCCAGAAGAGGCTTTTTTGGTTTATTTTGAGCTGTCTAGTTAAGGCAGGATTTATCTGCTGGTGCTGGAGCAGGGCAGTGCTGGGCATGTTCGCTGCGTTTGAGCAAACTCTCAGGGTGTGATAGTTTGCTTCCAGTGAAGTTTGACTCACTGTATCTGGGAAGTGTCAGAAATGAGAGCTTGAAAAGGTCATGACAGATCACTAAAGATAAATGGTTAAGGGAGAAGAGCTGTTAAATGAAACAAATGGCTTAACTTGTGCAGCTGTAGAGGAGCTGACCCTGCCCAGTGCTGTAAGGACCATAAAATTTCCCTTTTATAACAATCTGTGAACTTGTGTGGGTTTGATGGCAGCGCACTGACAATTGGGTTTTTATAATCTAATTATTTTTCAAAAATCAAAGAAAACCCCAGAGGGTGTTCAAAGCTTGGACAAATGCAGAGAATCAAAACCTTCTGATAAAGTCAAAGTAAGTGTATGTTGCTGAGGGTCTTCCTGAATATTTTAAGATATTAAAAGAGAAATGCTGGTAAAAAAAGCACCAAGGGGCTGCTTGGGTTCAGGCTGCTGCTGTGTGTTACGTGTTACCTGTGAATGACAGCCTGCTTCTCCCACCCTGAAATGGAAAAAAGGGGCTAATTTTTTGTCTTTGCTCATAGTAATTGTTGTGGGAGCTGTTCTCTGACGGGCTGATGGTGGCCAGTTGCAAAGGCTTTTCCCTGTGCACTTTTGTGCCATCAGTTTTATGTAGCAGCCATGTGTTTCTTCAGGACCCCGAGAATCCCAAGTCATTCCTTTGCTCCTTGCTGGCACAGGGATGGTGTCAGTGGCTGTGCCAGGCAGGCTGGGGGACTGTGGGCACACCGAAATACCCACGTGGATTTGGGGCAAGTGCTCCAAAGAACCTCGTGGAAGGTTGATTCCCTGTGACAGAACACAGAAACAGTAGAGAAGACCCTCATCACAGCCCCTCACCCTCCCTGCACGTCTCTACAGCGTTGTAGGACACACCCGTGGAGCTGGAACAGGTTCTGCCGTAGGTTTTGTTTCAGTTGTGCAGAGAAGGCAGCAATGTGTGAGCTGTGCTTGTATTTCTCTGTGCTACTGGCACTTTTTGAAATATTTTAGCTGTTTTGAGGCCTTATCATTGAATTTGAGGCAAGGTTTATGGAAAATAGGGGAGTAAGTTGGATTTTCTGTACATTGTGCATGGCTCTATAGCAAAAAGAGATATGTGGATGACCATGGGAGGAATGCCCAGCCCTCTTGAGTGAGGATTTCATTGCAGTTTAAGGTGGCAGTTTAAGGTCTGGGGTTTGTGTTTCAGCCCATATCACAGGGCAATGCACACACAGCAGCACTCAGCAGTTTTACAAATGCTCTCTCATGTCATGGAGGAATAAGACACATTTGCTTGTGTACCACATTAGCAGAACTAACAGGAGCATATTGTCTGGGAAAACGACTGTTGGCAAGTATTTCAGAAAGGGAGGGGGCTGTTGCAGACCCCAACAAAGGAAGCAAGGACAGAACAGCTCTACTGGACACATACATCGATGACGTTTCTTTGACAAAATGAACGAGTTAAAAAAATAGTAGAAGCAGCATTTTTACTTGGGTTTTGAGTATGACTGATTTGTGCTGTGAGACAGAGACTGCAGAAGCTTCAGACACAATGCTGTTTTGATTTTAGGTTTCAACACATCCAGATTGTGAGAACAATAACACAGAAAAGACAACGTTCTTTGTCAATGTGCTCTCTGGATGTGGGTAAGCTTGAGCCAGCGATGTCGAGATACAGAAATAATGGATGAAGTATACAGCAACAATTTGCAGATAAAAATAATAGAAGTTAAAGTGTATTTTACATGATAAAAAAAAGATGAAAGAGGAGGAAGTCTGTTCCATCTGAGATGGTTACAAAATGGTGAAGTAGCCTCTGCTGAGAAGATTGATGCAATGGGGAGTGACCTTGGCTTGGAGCAGGAGCTGGTGATGTATGTATGAGCATCTCGCTGCTAAATGGACCCAGATTTGTAGCACTAATATACATGGAAGCCCAGAACCAAACTCAGGATGGCAATAAATCAACAGCCACTTTGGGTGTCATTTCTGGTTTATATTCCACTATTGTTCTATCACTTTAATTCATGTCACTATCATCTGTTCATCTGGAACAGTTTTATATAATTTTCCAGTGGAGTTACCTGACAAATCCTATCAAATTAACAAGGTGCATTAACAGTATTGACTGACTATGAATTCTGAAGTTGCAGGATGAAACAGTGAAATTTTTTTGAGGATATTTTCAGGGGTGATGCTCTCAGAGGAAGGGATGAGGAACAGTCCTTGCACACAAAGAATTTGCACCTTTATTTTTAGAACTTCCCTTTACTTTTTTTCAGGGAGAAAATAAGACTTTGTACCATCAAATTCCATATTTTCCTTAAACTTCAACAAATGCCATGTGGAATAATTAACTATTGCAGTGAAATACCAATGCCAATTTTAAATAATCTGTCCAAAATTAAATCACAAACAAAAATGGGCTCCAGATACAGCCTCAGCCTGCTCAAATTAGTGAGTTCCAGCATTCTGGGTGTTAATTGGACTCTGGATACAATGCTTAATTGAAATGTGATCTCTCTGATGTGACGTATGTTTAATGACAAAGCCCATTTGTGGATTAATGGGGTGTCACTGTAACCCGTTGCAGTCAAAGGGTAAGTGAGGATGACCCGGTGTTGGTGCCGGGGCTGCAGTGAGACCCCCCCAGGTACCTGTCCCATGCTGTCTCTGTGCTTTGGCTTTGGCCTTGCATGGAATACAAACTGGACATGGTTTGCAAATTCAGCCGTGACCAGGCTTTAAGAAATACTGAATTAATTTTGGAGGACTTGGGAGAGTTGTGTGTACGTTGACATCTGACTTTTATTTTGTCACATCTCTCAGAAGTTTCTTCATCATCTTCTTTGGGTTTCTTGTGCTTCAGACAAGCCAAATGGGGTGTCTTTGAAAGTGTCAGAGCCAGAACCCTCAAAAGGGAGAAGGTTCTCTGCTGTTTTCCTGAGATACAAGAGTTAAATGATATTTAAATACTTTTTTCCTGTATTGCTTCCTTTTGTTGTCTCATGAGCTTCACCTGTAACTCATGACTGAAGACATCTTGTTTTTAAGGTTCTACACACCTCGTTGTAAAAAGCTCCCTGAAAAATTTGTTAGGTGTGTCAACAACTTCTGAACTGGTTCCAGTGGGACATTCCGTGTCTTCTACCTGCCCCAAAAGCACTGGTGTGGCCCCACCTTGAGTTCTGGGGGGAGTTTCGGACATCACAATATAAAAAAGACATGAAGCTATTAGACAGCATCCAAAGGAGGACCACAAGGATTTGAAAGGTCTGGAGGGGAAGCCTTACAGGGAGTAGCTGAGGTCACTTGGTTTGTTCAGCCTGGGGAAGAGGAGGCTGAACACATTTCACAAGGGGCAGTGGAGGGGCAGCCCCAACCTCTGCTCTCTGTGAACAGGGGCAGGAGCTGAGGAAACAGCTGGAGCTGAGTCAGGGGAGGTTTAGGTTGGGTGTCAGGAAAAGGGTTTTCACCCAGAGAGTGGCTGAGCACTGGAACAAGCTCTCCAGGGCAGTGATCGTGGCCCCAAGCCTGTCTGAGTTAAAGAGGTGTTTGGACAATGCTCTCAGGCACATGGTGTCATTCTTGGGGTGTCCTGGGCAGGGCCAGGAGTTGGACTCAATGATCCTGGTGGGTCCCTTCCAACTCTGCATATTCTATGATTCTGTTCTGTGATTCTAGTGTCTGCTGTGCAGCAGATGGAGCGGGGCCCTTGGTGATAGTGTCTATTACACAGAGCAGTGGTGACTGAAAAACCAGCAGTATCTCCTATAAATCTTGCAGCTCATGTAGCTGCTGCTTCCAGAAGAGCTCTGTTCGCGTTGAGAAGAATTCTTCCTGTGCTATTTCTTTCTTTTGGTATGCTTATACAGGAGAATAAAACGCAGATTATCAATGCAGTTTGATAACCATTTGCTTCTGGTTTCAAAAGCTCCCGTGTTTTCAGAAAGCCCAGGAGGGCAATATACCTTCAGCCCATTTAAGATTTATAAAGTGTGTCAAACAGCTGATATGAAATCGGTTAAACAGATCACTGTTGTGGCTCTCTATTCTTTCTCATCTCAGGTATTTCTGGAGACAAGGTAGAGATAGACCCTGTTACTAATCAGAAGGCCAGCACTAAGTTTTGGATTAAGCAGAAACCCATTTCAATCGATTCTGAACTCCTCTGTGCCTGTGACCTTGCGGAAGAAAAAAGCCCAAGTGAGTAGTCCCTTTTATTTATGTTCTCTCTCCTCTCCCTCCCTGGATGTGCTCGATGTCCAAAGAATTATTGCTACCATGTCCTTTTCTTTCTATAGGTGTATTTTATTCATTACAGGATGTTTTTAATCTGACTCGATTCTGTTACAGAGAACACAGCATAAACAGACACACATTTTACGAGTGTCCTTTGATGCTGCTCTCAGCTAATGGCATCATTCAGTGTTTCCTGCCCACTGTCCTACCAAGGGAAAACTGGCTCTCCCAGCTGTCTCCAGCCCCACAGCATGGCAGGACAATCCATGTTTCAACATAGTTGTAATATTTTTGAACTTTTTAACATCCAGACTGGTTTTAAACAGTTTTTGGTGCAACTGAGGATCCTGGACATACAGTAAGTATCAGCTCAGTGTGAATTTGCCTCAGCCGTGGCTGCAGGGTCACTGGGAGTGGAGGTGCTGCTCCGAGCATTCTGTTCTATAGCAGCAGCTGTGCTGGGGTCTGAGGACAGGCTGGGTGTCCCAGCTCACAGTCATCACGCAGAGGTCAGAAGTGGCTGTTTAGAGTGCAGCTTCAAAAGCCAAGGGCTTCTGCTTGTTGCATCAGTGGAGTAATGAGAATCTCTGTCTGGAAAATTTGTTTTAAAAAGCACAAGATGGGCCCTTGGGGAACCGAGCAATGTCTCCCAATGGGGCCAAAATGGAACTGTCTACGATCAAAAAGCAACTGTAGTTCAAAAGCTCAGATGGATTTTATTGCACTTGTGTCTCTGCAGGGTAGGCATGCTGGTATTAAGTACTTATCTGCAAGGTGACAGAGAGGGAGAATTATGTGATACATATTTACAGAGGTAATGATCTGTTGAATTCTCTTGGAAGAGTAAATTTATGGCTGCCACAGATTTTATCAGCAATTATTGAACTATATCCTTCTCTCCTTCATTACCCCTTCCTACTTCCATGTTCTTGGTCTAGGCATTGTCTTCCTTTTCTGTCTCTCCATCAAGATTTCTTGGTGCCTGGGGAGGCACAGTCCCAAGGAGAATCTTCCCCAAAGAGCTGGTGGTCTGAAACGCATGAGGGTCGTGTACAATGCGAGGGGCAGTTTGCACTGGTAAATACTGTCACACCTCTGGGTTGTAGCCACATTTCATTGCAAATGCAAACACTTGAGGTGATAAAATTGTCCCCACAAAATAAGGCTGTATTTGAAGAGCTGACCTTGAAACCCTAAGTCTCCACTCCTGTCAAAATGCCAGCCTGAGGCATCCAGATGTCCTTGGACACCTCGGACCGTGTCCTGCTGGGATGGGGCCCTCCAGCCCCAGAGGCAGCGCCTGCTGTGGGAAATTATGTTTGTAGCCCAATCTTGTCAACCCAAGAATTTCAACCACCAACTAGAGCTCAGGTGTGGGGATGGGCAGTACCTGCATGTGGGGACCACTGAGTGAAGAATCACGGTGACTTTGGAGAGGACACCTGCAGGTTGCAACAAAGACAACCATTATGGTACTGAAGGGTTTATTTGCACATTTTCATGCAACCATCGTAAACTTCTCCTACTAAATAATTGTTCAGCACAGTTCCAAAAGGAGAAAATACTTCCTCCTGAAACTGCTGACCTTTTACCAACTCACTAAAGATGTTCCAAAAGTCATTACTTTAGGCCAGCAGAAGAGACTTTTAGTGTGACATCTCAGAATGATGCATTTTGGGGAACTGAACAGCAGATCAGTATCTCTTGAATTTTAAATGGAAAAAAGTTATTTTAGTAGCATAAAGGAAGGAAACTCACTGTATTTCACAAGTTTTGTCTGTGATTTTTATCAGAACGGTGATGTATGTTTGTAGCAGAGTTTACATCAAAAATTATTCCCAGATCTTCCTTGAATGAATTATTGCAAAGAGAGGCTGAGTACAGATAAGGCCTTTGAGTTCTGCAATATATTTTGTTTTCATGTTTTTATCTTTAGTAACACAAACATGCTCCATCTCCCCTTTCAGAAGTGCTCTGCACATGCACTGGTGTTTGTCCCGTTAGGCCAGGTGAAATGTGGGGTCTGGGTTTGGAGCTGCCTTCCCTCCCCAGGCAACACAGTATGGTTAGAACCCAGCTGAGCCCTGCTTTGCTGAGCTGGGTTCTTGTAACCTCTAGAAGAGGTGAAGGGTTTGCAGGAGCCTCCAAATGTGACTGTACTTTTTGGTAAGGACAAGGAGCATTGGGAGTGAAGGTTGGGTACTAGGACCAACGTATTGGTGTAGTGGAGAGCCTTGTGCACATGTTCTTTAGTTTTCTCTGAACAGGTTCATGCAGTGAAGCTTTAGTGGCCCTTGCATGTGTGTTAAAGGCCTCAACAGGTTCAGAGCTGACATGGTGTGAATATTTACAGATGGCTTGAAGCTGTTCTGGATGGGCTGAGCTTTCCTGTGCCACAAGTTCACAGAACTCACAGCTGCCTTCAGTGAGGACAGAAAATGAAAACAGAAAGCTCTGGCATCTCGCTTGCCATTAGCAGGGAGATTGTAGGCAGGGATAGCTGATGATTTTTGTTTGCCCTTGTAGTAGCCCTGGGTCAGAATTTGAATTTTTATTTGTAAATTAAATCAGACTCTCTGGATTTAGACCAAGGGAAGAGGTAATGGCCCTGCTGGCTCGCTCCCGTGCCATTAGAAACTGAGAACACTGGGCATGAACAGCTTCTTTAAATCAGGTTCGGCCTGATAATCACGAGAGATTCTGAATGTTTTGAATCTTGAAAGGAAGCATCCTATCATGGAGAAATAAGATTTAAGCCTTAATAAAGTAGTTGTCATTTTTATAGCTGAAAAGAGCTTTGTATCTCAATTAAGTGTACATAATATAAAGTCTTAAGGAAGCAACATAATAAGTTTAATACAATTATATCCCTTTGCAATAGTATAATTTAAAGGAAATCTGATTCTGGTAATGTCTCTTACATTACTTGGACAAGGGAGAAACTTCAGTGTCACTGCTCCTGCCCCCGTGCAGTGCTCTGCGGTCCGAGCGCGGCTGCGATCGCTGCGCCGTGTCCGGGGCTGCCTTGGGGACAGACCACGGCCCCCGGGGCAGCCCTGCGGTGCCAGCCGGGCACTCCCCGCGGGCTTCTCCCATTCACCTGTGTTCTACACGAGCTGCAGAAATTGGGTTTATTTGATAATTTACTTGAGACACTGAAGCAGTGTTCTCTGTGACCCCTTATCTGCCTTGGTTTTGTTTTCATGAAGCAGAGACGTCTCAGTTACTAGGTCAAAATACCCTCAATATGAAGGTAAGTCTAAACAAAGGTGTTCTGTAGGTCACGGAGTACACGGGTAACTTCGGTTTGTAATTTAATTGCCCGCGTTGCACCCTGCAGCTGAAGATTTCCTTTAAATTCTGATTCCATTGTTGCACTGGGGCTTAACAGAGTGTTAACCTGGTAATAGGCACAGGGCCTCCCCATTATATGTCTCGCTATCGAGCGGTTCTGCATGACTAGTTAAAAAAGATGGCAAGAAGATTAATGAAAGCCACGAGTACAGAAGGGGGGCAGGTACCTCGGCAAGACTTCCAGCGAGGAGATATTAGAGCTGAACCAGAGCTTGGCTTTTTCTTTATCCTGTGACCTTTGAACCTGCCTTACTGTCGAGAGCTGCCAGCCGAGCCGACGTTTTGATTGATGTTGCTACACGAGTCAGTCTTTCCCATTGAATTCCACATCTGCACGAAAATAGCTTTTCCAGCAGTATTCACCCTGGCTGTAAGTGATAGCCAGAACGATGCCTGAACCCCCTTTATGTAGTTTTCATTTAAAGCTAAAGGTATTTGATGTTTTAATTCAGTGTCCACTTCCTCCTGATTATGCACGTTGGGTAATACAAACTTAATGAATTCATTGTTGGGTTGTGGAAGGGCTGAAAATACACAGAAAGCACTGGAAAGCTCAAATAGAGACGTTGCAGGTTTACTCAGAGCCTGCAGTGAGGCCAGAGCAGAGGCAGTGATTGCCCGTGTGCTCTGCAAATAGTGCACAAAATATCCTGTGCTGGTTCCTGAGGTCCCTGCTCCCACTATGGGTAATGCAGAGCATCCGTGAAGTAACAGAATAGAATTCCTGCTTGATAGGAGACTAATGGCAGGTTCTGATCAAAAGGTAAAAAACAGGCTCAGCAGAGAAAATGTTGCCAAACTTCAGGCTCGGAGTGAAAGGACTGTCCGAGTGTGGAGCAGAAGGAGTGAGCCCAGGCACACGTGGCCGTGCAGGCAGGGGATGCCTTGGGGGACGGCAGCCGGCACAGATGGCCGTGGCTGTGCCGCTGGCTCCGTGTGCCGTGGGGGGCTCCGTGTGCCGTGGGGGGCTCCGTGTGCCGTGGGGGGCTCAGGGCCCGGCTGGAGGGGCTGGGCTGAGCTCGGGGGGCCTCGGGAGCCTGTCCCACCAGAGGAGGGTCTGGCAATGGGGCGTTCGGCGGAGGGACAGGCAGCGGTTTGGGGACAACGTCGCTGGAGCGGCTCCTGCCGCAGCCAGGGCTGTGCTGGTTAACTGCGTCCCCCTTGAACAGCCTCTCCATAAAAGTTCTCCTGAGCGCAATCAGGAGCGTGCATTGCCTCATCCTTTTAACAAATCTGTTTTGTAGCCCTATTAAAAGGGGTCTTCATCTATCCTGTCAAAGCTATTCTGCTGGGGTTTTTTAGTTTAATTACACTATCCAATTAAAACTCCTCGCTGCATTTTGATTCGCCTCTCCTCGGGCCTGAGTGGATGTGACATTTACAAGGCTCGCCTCTCAGGCAGACAATGCGTGATTGATGAGGTGCAGACACAGTGGAGGAGCCCATTGCCATGTGGAAACACTGCTTAGTGCATTTTGATTTATTTATCATCTTTTTCCCCAAACAAGGTTGCTGGTGAAGAGGTTTTGAGCAACCCAAAGTTCCATCTCAATTTTCAGCATTTTTGCAAAAATCTTTATTAGTATTCTGCCTTTGATAATAATTTGAAGAAGAAACAAAAGGCTTTGAGGGAAAAAAATCCAGATGTGTGAATAGTTACCGCAGTTTGACGCAAAAGTGGATGTGTGCATTCATATAATTTGTTCCTACTGAAGTACTGTTTGGTTTGAGGACATCAGCTCCAGGTTCATGGTGAGCAGCCTGAACCCATCGGTAGCTCCATTGGTGTCAGTGGGGTCAGGATTTCATCCAGAACTCACTTCCCTCAATGCCTCTCCATTATGTACCTCTGAGATAGATATCACTTGCATAAAATGGGCTTAGCCCACTTGTACGCTCAGGCCAATGTTCCTGGTCAGTCTGTGTCTCTAACCAAGCTTGGTGCTGGGCCCGGGACAATCCAGCGGCAGCGATGGGGCAACCTGTGACATCCTCTGGAGGAAAACTGAAGGGGTTTTGTTCCCAGAAGTTGTCAGGAGCACTGTTGAGTGTTTTTGGTGGTAACGCCACTCTTGTGGCTTTGGTAGGACCTTCAGGCCCTGCTCCAGGGTCATGGCATCATTTCAGAGGTAGCACATGTGGGTTTCAGAGAGACAAGCCCCTCCCCAGCGCCTTTAAGTGAAATACAGCAGTGGCTGGAGAGCAAAAGCTCCACTGTCTCATGCAGGGTTTGAAGGAAATTTGTCTGTGTACAAAAATATTGCTGGTGTGTATTTTATTTTTCTTATTTCTTGCTTTTTTGCTTGTGTATTTCCAATTCTTTTTCATTCTTTCTGGAGCTGTGAGAAGAGATTTCAGGGTATGATCCTGTGTTGATCACAGTTTCTGAAGTGGTGAGAATCCGTGATGTCAAACAATGTCCATAAGTGCTTTGTTCTTCAGAGAGGTCCTTCTCCAGCTATTTATTCCACTAATAACTCTTAATTATTGACTTCTGCCTTATGGCCCTGTAATGACAGAGCAGTCATCAAGGTATATTGGGAAATTAACATAAATTTGCATTCCCCAGTGTTTGTTTTCTGTTTTGTCCAATTCATGAATGTTCTTTTCATCCTCCATCTAATTAGTTATTTAATTCTGTGCATACTGTTTAAAGAGTGGCTTTGGCAAAGAGAGGGTCTTGGTATGGGCTGAATTGTGGAGTGGGAGGGGAAGAAGAAAAACTCTTTATAGTCTTGTCAAATTCATTTAAAAATTGTCATCTTGTGCAAATTCACATCCTTCCAAGTTTTTCCAGGCATTCTGTATTTCTAGGCATACTGTTTTCCAGTAGTTTTTAGTCTCTGATAAAAAGAGTTTATTACCTAGATTAAAATGATCATTTTTTCACCTGTGTCAGGTGCAGTGTAGTGGCTTGCCAAGGGTTTGGGTGTTTTCCGAAGATTACAGGAATCAGCCCAAGATTTCCTGCTGCCGATATGAGCACGTTATGGTCAGTAATTCTGGAGCTGTAACTCTGCAGGATTCCTCCTCACTGTGTGTAAACACAGAGACATGGAGCAGTTGGGGGCTGAAGCACAGGGTGGAGGCTGCACGAGGGGTTTCACCAGCCCTCGGAGGGCGAGGAGGACTGAGCTCGGCGTCGGCTGCGTGGCTGTTGCTGCAGAGCCTCTTCCTTCGCCTCGTTGGCAGTGCAGTGGTGCTAAAAATCAGGAGATAGGGCAAACAGCTGAATGTAAGACATGGTGCTGAAGGAGTAAATGAGCTCTCCTTGGTGAATTCCCAGTGAATTAGCATCCTGCCCTTCCGCTGGCATCGGCTGTAGGCTCCTCTCCAGGACTAACCACACAGGAACCCATTAGTGTTGGGGTTGGAGAAGATTTATCAGCATTCTGAGCTGAGGCCAAAGGGCAGCACTGGGAAGATGTTGCTCTCCTGCTGCCGCAGCAGGGCCAGCCCCGGCGCGGGCTGGGGGCTCGGCTGCAGTGGGGCTGGTGAGGGGCATCGGCACGACACCCCTCAGCTGTGCCGAGCTCGCTGCAGGTTGTGCCTGCACAAAAGCTGTTGGTAACAGACAAGTTTCTGTCATTCCATTTGCTTTCCATAACTGTTTTAACAAATATAGTTGGGAATAACATGGATTTTCTGCTGTGCAGCCGATTAATCCTGACCGCAGGGCATTGAGGTTCCCCCCAAACACCAGCCCACTGTTGGTGTGGGAGTGGCAGTAATGGAGCCACTCGTGCAGTGTCTGCATTTGTTTGAAATCTCCCATCACGTGCAGCAGGGGCAACTTGAGCTGCTGCTGTTTGTTACCAGTTCCTCTCATATGGAAACATCAAACCATGGAAGCTCCTATTGATCTTGGAATTGTCAGGGGTGGTGCTCTATTGGAAAGAGGTACATCACATATTTAAGCACTCTTGGAAATGGAAATCAATCTCACAATTCATAAATTCCATCTGGCTAGAAAAGTAGCAGAGCAAAGTACCAGTTAGGATTTCAGTGCAATCATATTTCACGCTGTAAATAGTGTGATGTGGACTCGAAGCCCATAAACATGATGCTGTAATGGGGCTTTCTAAGGAAGAGTCGTCTTGGCTTCTTTCCACTGAATCACCAGTCAGGGGCAGGGTGGGGCTGCGTGTCCTGCGTGGCTGGTTGTGCACAGCCATGGATTTGGCATCCGTGTCATGCCCCCTGCAGCTCCTGGGAGCCCCTGCAGACTGCGAGTCCGAGCTCGGCCAGAGCTGTGCCAGAAGGGCAGGGCTGGAGCAGCCTCTGTGCCTTGGTGGTGCTGCCTGGCGTGCTGTGCCAGAGAGGTGCCCGCACGGCACAGGGTCAGCGCTGGCTCCCCGGGGAGCGGGGCAGGTTCTGTCTCACGCTGTTTGGCACGTTGGGGTTGGGACTGGCATCTGTTGTTCTGTCATTGGAAGAGCCAGCTCTTCACATCCAAAAATAAATGCTTGGGTGAAGCTCTGGGTTGTGCTGCGGGTCAGCTGGGCTGGTGCTTCTGCCAGAAAGGAGGGGCAACTCCCCAGGGTGAGGAAAGCTGGGGATCCTGGATGGGGGGCTCCTTTTCAGGCACAGCAGAACCCTACCCCTCTGCAGTGTCCAGATCATCCAGCCCTGGCACCGCTGCGGGCAGTGCCATGCTGTGCTGTGCCATGCTGTGCCGTGCCATCCCATGCAGTGCCGTGCCATGCTGTGCCGTGCCATCCCATGCAGTGCCGTGCCATCCCATGCTGTGCCATACCATCCCATGCAGTGCCGTGCCATGCTGTGCCATGCCATCCCATGCTGTGCCGTGCCATCCCATGCTGTGCCATGCGGTGACCGTGCCACGCCACACACCAGCCACCCTCCACCACGGCAGTGGTGAACACCTGAACAGGTTTTGTCTCAATCCACAGCAAGAACCACCCGATGGGCTTCCAAGACCAAAATATATCAGCTCCTTGTGATCCTCCTGACCGTGTTCTGTGCCACTCGCAGTTTGAGTAATCAGTGTCCAGTGTCAGTAACTCTGTGGAATGTTCAATGTCCAAGGGAAATGGTGGGAGCTGGTGGGGGACGGTGCGTCCCAGCCCCAGGAGTGGTGCACCAGCACTTTTGGGATCATTAAGATGCTGCATTCCAGGCAGAGCAGCATTCATTAACATGCTGATGAGCTCCCAGCTTGGAATTCTGCGTTTTTAGTACCACCAGGGTATCATTTGTCAAATGATTTAAAGGGTAGGTTTTTTTATTATTATTATTATTAGCCAATTTTTCAATATAGAATTTATATTCCAGATTAGTGCATCATAATGGTGTTTAATTAACATGCCACAATAAAATATTTGTATCTCAAATTTCCTGGCCACCGATCTGAGTATATATCAGTCACTTTTTGGAAATCTGGAGAATTAGATAATGTAAATAAGATTTCCAATTAGCTTTCCTCCAGGAAAGACCTGGATTTACAGTAACGTGACTGTTACTTTATAGATTGCCAACTCCGACCACTGAACCGAATAAATTTGGAGAAAACTGTTGGCAAAGTATCATGGATAGAATATGCTTAATTTTCATTTTGAAGCCATCGGCATCCATACAAGTGAAGGTTGTTCTGCCTCCCCACGTGTTCCACACGACGCCTTCGTGTTGCAGTTGTCCCTGCCAGCGCTGTCCCGTCCTGGCAGGGCAGCCGGGGAGCTGCTCCGCGGGTCCCCTCTCGTTGGGGCTGGGCCGAGCGGCCACGAAGCTGCCACAGGTGGCCGTGCAGGGGGACTGTGCCCTGCACAGGGAGGGGGTCCCGGCCCGGCTGTGTCTGGCACTGCCACGGCCGCGCCCTTTGGTGCTGTGCGGTGGCGGCGTTTGGGGATGAGGCTTTGGAGTGATGATTCGGGGGTTAATTGCCCTTTCATTTTCAATGCAACGCTTCTCCACACGTGGGATCGTGCAGCGAGCGCTTCCAGGACGCAGCCCCAGAGCAGTGGCTGAGCGGAGGCGCCGCGTGGGCCGAGCGGAGTTAACCAGCCATTTGATGGATTTTTGCGTTTCCTGCAGTGGGGATGTGATGGGAAAAGGAACTTTATTGACTGGAGTTCAGCTGCTCCTGTAAGCCACCACTTGCCTTAAATTGAAATGACATGAGAAGCCTGTCAGCATTTCATTGCTTCCTTCTGTCGTGCCGATGGTACGCGGAGATCACCATCTGTGGTTTTCTTCTGTCAGGCACACGAGCTCCGCTCAAACTTTACAGGAATATTCTGAACAGTTTTTTTCTTATCTTTGCAGGTCATGCAATATTTAAACTTACATATCTAAGCAATCATGACTACAAACACCTTTACTTTGAATCAGATGCTGCTACTGTCAATGAAATTGTACTGAAGGTGAGTATTAAATTTTAACGTGACCCAAAATCCTGGTGGTTTGCCACTTGCTAGACATGAGAGTATTCAGGAGGCTCTGAAACACAGGAGGGTGCAGTGGCTGAGGACCACTGAGGTGTGTTTAACCTGCCAGACTGGCTGCTCCCTGCCTGTTTTATTCGTCCTTCAGTCACTGCCTGTCTGTGTGTAGCATTTCCTTTTCTCCTTGTTTCCAGTTCACAGAGACACCAGTTCTCTGTGGAATTTTGTAGGAAATTACCAAATTTTGTTGTGTCGGGGTAGGTTCCACCCCTGGCCATGTGAGGTGCTCAGCACCCCCGTGCCATGCAGGGGTGAGGGGCTGCACGGGGCCGGGTGCTCGTGCCCCTCACTCGGTGTTCCTACAGAGCACACAGGGGGCTCTTCCTCACCCTGATCCTCCATTAGCACCGTTTGCTTCCCCTGGGGCTCTGCACAGACACGTTCTGCCCTGCTCTCGGATCAAATTATTGTTACACCCTCAGAAGATTAAACGGAATTTTCCACAAGTTCATCTTTCGTAGCAAGTCAAAACTGAAAAGCAGTAATTCTGGCAAACCATCTGTTATGTTTGCTTTTATTGGCTGTGTGGAGTTTAGAGGATTGTTAAGTAACTGACGTGCAATAAAATAACTTTTATTCATAACACAGAAGGTGAACGCATTTGAGGGGGTTTCTATTTTGTGAGGTGTTAGGCCAATTCTTTTGATCCCACTTTTTCTCTTAAATCAGCTATTGTAATCCAGAACAGAATCATGGAATCACAGAATCATTAAGGTTGGAAAAGACCTCCAAGATCGTCAAGTCCAACCTTTCACCAGCACCCCCATGCCCACTGACCCTATCACAGAGTGCCACCCCTGCTTGGTTTTTTGAATACTTCCAGGGATGGTGACTCCACACATCTGAGACTGGTCATAAAAGAAGGCATAAAAAAAAGTTTACTGTGAATAATATGAATATTCAAAAGAGAAATATTATTGAACAATACTTTTTTCTTAAGTTGCAGTTCGTTTACATAGAACATTCTCTGGTTTCATGCACAAGTCACTGGTTTGTTTTCAATTCCATCAGCATTAGGAGAGGCAGAAAAATCAGACTTTTCAAATTAGGCTTTTTACATGATCAAGTGAGAAGGATGGAGGCTTTATTGACCATGAAAATTCCCTATATTTTTATGCCTTAAGCTGTAATATGCAATGAAAGTGAAACACTCTACAGTGCATAAAATTGTGCAAGTTTTAAGCCACAGCATATTAACCAGCTAATGGCAGACCAAAGGGCATTTTTATCTTTCTGATTCTTGCATTAACCTTCCATTAAAATTATCTGTGAGATTATCACAAAGCACTGGAGATAATAAATTTAGGGAGTAGCAGGCTTGTTAAATATCATTTAAAAATGCTTTCATCAAGTAAAATGTGCCAAAACACAGAAAAACTCTGAGATCAGCTGAGTATGCAAACATGGTAATGGAAGAATTATTTTTATTGAGGCTGATAAAGTCCTTTTTTGAAGTCCATGACTGGATTATCCCAATGCTCGGGGTCTCCTCGCTGCCTTCACCAGAGGTTTGGGTGAGCGGGTGGGACAAGGGACAAAGAACGTGGGGGGATGCACCAGGCTGCCCTGGTGCTGCAGGCTCTCCCTGCCATCACCGTCCTGGTGGCCACTGGGGCCAGTTACAGCAGAGCCCTGTTCCTTGGGCTATGTGAGTCCCTGGCCACCCTGGGCTGTCCCACTCAACCACCCATGAAATTAAACCCCACCTTGTGTCTTGCAGGTTAACTATATTCTAGAGTCACGAGCAAGCACAGCCAGAGCAGATTATTTTGCTCAGAAACAAAGGAAACTGAGCAGGAGAACAAGCTTTAGCTTCCAGAAGGAGAAGAAGTCGGGACAGCAGTGAGGCCGAGCCTCGAGCGGGGCCCGTGTGCCGCGTTCGGAGGAGCCGCTCCCGCCGCCCGGACAGGTGGGAGCCAGGACTGTGGTGCCCCTGCTGCCCACGGGCAGGAGCGGCCGGGAAGGAATCTGAACTATCCCGTCTCTCACGGCTGGAAGATTATCCCTCCTTGGTGATGGGAAGTCTCCCCTGTGACAGAAATAAAGAGCCATATCAGCCGGAAAGAAGACTGTTACGCTTCAGGTTCCTTTGATTAGAAATAAGAGAATGACGTAGACTGGCATCATTTAATTACTGTATTATGTACAATCACAAGAAGAGATGTGATTACGTATTATTTCACAGCCTGGTTAAAATAAATTATATACATCTGTAATCCACCCACGTACACGCAGGTATTGCTTGTGACATGATCAAATTTCTAAAAACAAAATGTAGGACAAATGTATCCATTTTTACTATTAATAAACAGATGTAATCTTTTTCAAGGTCCATATGATGCACAGTTCTTTTGGGGGGAGGCTGCAGTCCCAGATGGTTTCACTTCTGTTGCTGAAGTGCAGGAGGCATCCGTGAGCCAGGAACAGCAGCCGTGGCAGGGGAGCGCTTAGCGAGGGATGCTGAGACAGTCGAATCTGTTGTGGTTTGTTTTGTTCAAAAATATTTTTATTTAACTGTGCTTTTCAGCTTTGTATACGCTTCACTGGAAGTTCCTTGCTGTAGTTGGAAATCCATGGCAGTGTCTTGGTGGTGGAGAGGAGCATCCTCCTGCCCGGGACCCACGGCTGCTGTCGCCTCAGGTCCAGACTTTTCTCTGAGGCACCTTACACCTGAGGACTGAGAAATGCCTTCACCTTTTCTTAATATTATTCTTTAAAAATAAAAATTGAGACCTACTTTGTACTGGGATTTTTAGCTATCTTGGCCTTGTAGATCCTTAATGCATCAGGGAACATGGGAATGGGATTGCTGGGACCCAGAGCTGCACTTTTGGTTGAATTCACCAGAGGTGTCTTTCGTCCATCCCTCTGCAGAGCTGGAGCTCTGCACACCCATCCCTGTGTGGTGGAACTGCCCTGGTTCCACACGGCATTGAACTCCCACGTGGCTGGGGCCAGCTGAGTGTGGCAGTCCCATAGCACAGACTGACCTCTGCCAGCCTCCCACCTTGCTTTTGTACAGAGAAAACCTCCTGAGCCTTAACACACAGTGCAGGAACAACCACTGAGGCAGAGGGAGGGTCTGTGTCTCTCACCTGTTGCGTTTTCGCTCTCAGTTTTCGTGGTTCAGCCCTTCCAGTGCCAATGCCACAGGGAGGGAGCCCTGCCCGCGCCACCGAGGCCAGGCCTCACTGTACAGTCTTCCATGATCTCTGCAAAGTGAGAAACGCTATTTTATAGTATGTTATTAGTTTTTTTAATATTTTCTATGTGCAAATGCAGCACAGATGCAATGGGGAAAACCCCTTTGATGTAAATGACTCCTTTAACCAACTCTGTGAACTATTTAACATTAAAGTTGTTCTGTGAATGTTCTTTGGCCACCCAGTTTCAATTCTTTTAACTGAACTGAAAAATTGCCTATTTGGTATCAGAAACTGCAGCAGTTTCCTGTTTCCATGGCCATAGTGCTGTTGCCACCCCCTCACGTGTATTTGTCGTCAGCATGTGCAGGTTTGCTCTCAATAAAGCCTAGAAATTCAAATTCACCTGTGTTCACACCCTCTCGTCAGTCACCTGCCACTGGCTCTTCCTGTTGCAGGTGTCCCTGGGAGTCAGGACTTGGCATAGTGTCCCTGGAGCTGGGCAGGGTTGGACAGACAGATGGACAGATACTGCTGGTGGGGGCTTCTCCAAGGGCTGGGCGAGGGACAGGGAACAGTGGAGCCCAGAGCGAGTTTATTTGCTCCAAAAGAGCCACTGACAGTTAAAAACCAAATTAGCTTTCAAAGATCAGATTCAGTTGGATACACGGCATGCAGGGAACCTTCCTTAAATCCTGGAAAGATCCAGCATTCCAAGAGCTGAGCAGCTGCCTTGCAGAACAGGCATTTCTGCTCCTCAGTGTTTCTGAAGGAGTTAAGTTGGAGCTCATGACTGCAATCAGCGCACAGCTGAGCACTGAGCCATCGCGGGCTGGTCTTTCCCCGGTAGTTGTAGATGTAATTGAGTCAGATGGGCATTCAACTGGGTCAGCAAGGCAAGCTGTTCCTCCATCCCTGCTCCTGGGCTCCGGCAGAGGAGAGGGAATGTGGCTCACGCACCGGGGATGACGGCCCTGCCGCCCACCGGGGGCTGGTGGGGGCAGACAATTTCTGAATTCTCTGACTCCAGCTGTTGGAGCAGTCCTGTCTGCAAGGACTATCCCCCACCACCTCCTTGGCTTTATCAGAGCCACAAGACTGGGGACCACAAGAGTGATCTTTGAGCAGGAGACACCCAGGGCACCCAAGGCAAAGCACCGCTGCCCTCCCTGGGCCCCGCATGAGCTCCCACAGGAGCAATTCAAGCCAGAGGCTCCTTTGGTTTCGGGTTGGCGGGAGCCTGGTGCGTCCTGGGGGTTTTGCAGCTGCTCCTCAGACAGGGCTGGGACCCGGCACTGGGACAAGCAGGCAAAACCCATCACACAGCCCTGGGTGCAGCCCTGAGATTAATGTGGGGAGTTATTTATGGAGACATGTTTGTAATGGGCCCATGAATTCATGGAAATGCGCTGCTGTGGCGGCGGGTGGTGCTGGGTGCTGCTGCTGCAGCTGAAATTAATGCCCCTTAAATCACATCCCAGCGCAGCCACTCCGGAGCGACACTGGGACAAGGACAGCGATGAGGACGGGGATGTGTGGGCACAGCGGGCACAGGGCCAGGTGGGCCAGCAGGAGGGTGCCCCGTGCCCCAGCCGGGTGCTGCTCCCTGGCACTGCTGCCGTGTCCACGGACAGTCCCAGGGCCACCATGAGCACCTGGGGCATGGGGAGGGCCAGCCCTGGGCACAGCCCCACTCTGCTGCTCCACTGCATGAAGGGTTAAGCACTGTCATGTTTTATTCTCCACACACACCTCTGCTTAAATGCAAAAAGAGAAAAAAAAATCTCAACAGGGTGTTGTTCACTCTAAAAACCCTAAGCATGATTTGTGAACTCTCACAGCCTGGGTAATCTCATCAGAGTAATGGGATTATATTTCAAATCACCATGGCCTGTTCATTACACATTTAAACTCCTTTGACAGAGGAAAAGTTAAATAAAATGTGTGCGTCAGCCCTGGTTGACTTTCTCAGTTCTCTTTCTTGATTAGACAAACAGATGCTGAGCTCCAAAATGAAAAAATAATGTGCTCATTTATTCATTTTTCTGACAAGTCACAATAGATTTTTAACTACAAATGAGCCCCCTCCCCAGGTGGGGCCACGCGCCGTAATGGGCTGCGAGCGGCGGCGGGGCTGGCGCGGGCACAAGTGGTCATTTCCGCGCTGTGAGAGTGGGGACGCCGCCACAATTCCCCCAACGCCGCCAGCGCTGCCACTGCCGGGTGAATTCCTCCAAGGAGCTGATGAAATGGCACTCACGTTCCTGCCGCCAGCGCAGCCACCGCCTGCAGCACCGGGGCCCTGCCCCAGCCAGCCCCACTGGAGGCACCCACGGAGGGGCTGCCACCTCTCGGCTCTGCTCGCCCGGGCTGGAACGTGCACAGGAGCAGTGCCAGGGCTTCCGGGCCTGCCACGGCCACGGAGACAGCCCTGGTGTGGCCATGGGGATAGTTGTGGTGTGGCCATGGGTATGGCCGCGGTGTGGCCAGGGGAATGGCCATGGGGATAGTTGGGGTGTGGCCATGGGTATGGCCATGGCTTGGCCATGCCAAGCACTGCCAGCTGCAGGCACATACCTGCTCAGTGCGCCAGAGCTGCCACCACCTCACTCGATGCCATTGCTCCCAAACCGACCTTGCCACAAGCACCAGGCATGTGACAGGGACGTGGTGGAGCTTGGCACAAGCGCGGTGGATCTTGATGCCCCCAAGTCCCACGTGGGGCTTCCCCAGAGCGGTTCGGCCCCTTCCCAAGAGCTGCACGGGAAGGAGCACGTGGGCTGCCAGAGGTGCCGGGCTGAGCGGGCTGGGCCACGCTCCCGCTGGAGAGGAGGGTCTTATCGGGGAGTGCCAGGGCTCTGTTAGGAAGCTGAAATGCCAGATAATTAGAAATACACCAGCAAGCCCCATTATTGTCAGGAGGCTGCAACTGCGTACAGTAATGAAGCAATTATTAATGAGCAACTGCAAGGCTGTCATTAATTTCAGCTTTTCAGGATCACAGACTAAGGCAAGCTAAGTCTTACAGCAGAGCTGGGCTGGGCTGAGCTGGGCTGGCCCCCACCCCAGGGAGGCACAGCAGGATGTCTCGCCACCCACCCCACGCGGGGCACCCCCGGTGCCCATGGTGCCATTCCCAGCCCCACGTCCACCCCACCGCAAGCACAGCGAGTTCCTTCAGGCCGGTGCCAGCACCGACCCCTTTGGGCAACCCGGGCCAGGGCACTGCTGGGGACAGGGGGTGCTGGGGACAGCGTGGGGGTGCTGTCCCATCGTGCCGCAGCACGGGCACGGTGCCGGTGGCTCCGGGTGCGCTCGAGGCCGGAGCAGCCGGATCCGCTCCCGCACCAGCGCGCCGCAATCTGTCACGGCGGCTGGGGCTCGCCGGCTCTGCAATATGTACCTCATGTCTGGGCTGTCATCGGACATAATTCCTCCCTGCTGGCATATTGCTGATTTGTGCATAAGTGATGCGTGCAATCCACCTGAGCCGGGAGTCAGGGGTGCCTCGATCCAGGGCTGTCAGGGCAGAGTGTTTTAGTGCCTCCTGCGATTAGCTGGAATTGACAGGCCCTGAGAGCTGGGAATTGCACAACAGGGGAATTAACAGCCAGGGCTGGAGTGGAGTGTGGCACTCATTTAATCTACAATTTATCAGTTTGCGTGGCTCCTTGTCGCAGGCGGAAGATTACGCTCCAAAAAAGACGGTGCCATTTTTTTTTTAAATTCCACCTGACGAGGAGAGGGCAGAGCAGTGCTCAGCTGCTCCAGTAGGGTCACCAGCCCGCAGAAAGGGAACCCTGGAGTGGGACATGGTGGGGACAGTGCCCATAGGCTGAGTCACAGCCACAGGTGAACAGACATCTTATGGGGCAGGTGCAGGAACCCCTGCCCACGGTGCCAACCCCAGTCCTGGTAGTGGCTCCCTGGGCTGCTCAGGGACACCCATGACCTCTGCAACCTTCACTACATCAGACACTGGACTTGGGCCCCTGTCCTGCTCCTCGTTTTTTGAATACGGCACAGGAGGCGCCTCTTGGGGCACGGAGAGCGGTGGTGGTGGCGGTGCCTCCACTGGCCCCCACAACACCGCGCGTGCTCCCATTTTGATAATATCATTAGAGACTGATAATGGTTTCCAGGAACTCTGCAGCCTCTCTGCGAGGTGACAGCCTGTAAAGGCAGTGTGACAGATAATGTATTCTGCAAGGGTACAATAATGTGACTCCAAGCACATTAAACTCCTTTAATGTGGGTGACATACACCTTCCTCCTCACATACATTATCATCCCGAGGGCACACACAGCACGAAGCGACACGGAACGAGAGCCCCTGTGCCCACGGACCTCACCCTGCCTCGCACCATGGCGCTCCTGGAGCCAGAGCCAGTGCAGGTACTGGTGCCAGTGCTCCACAGCCTCCCCCGTGCCAGCCGTGCTTCCCCTTCCTCAGCGTGAGGATGTTAAACCATGGGACACAGACGCTCCTGCCACATGTGGATGATCTCCTTGGCCTTTCTTGGTGTCCTGCTCTGATACTGAAAACCTTTATGCAACCTCACGGTATCAAAGATTATTTATAATGAATTAAATACATTTTTAGCAGCTTCTTTCCACACTTACTGCCACACTTTCACTGCCACTTCAACTTAATTAGGGAGGGTTTGCTAAAGAGATGGGAATAAATGCATCTATAGAAATATATCTATGTATAAATGAAGAAAGCTGCCACCGCGGGTCAGACCAGTCCTTTCAATTTATTGCCCTGGTACATTCATTTGTAAATAGCTTTGCCTTGCTGGTTTCTAAGTGCAAGGCTAATGTTGGAGTGCTTAAATTAATAGTGACGCACACCTTTCATTATTGCTATTAAATTAGGTGCTGGGCTTTGATGGATTCACTTGTTGCTGAACTAAAAGCCTCGTGGATGTGGGTGTGCGTATCCATTTGGTTTTACAGCAAGTTTAGGTCTTAATGTCAAGGCAGGCAGAGCTGAGCGGGTTCCTCCTCAGCACACTCCAATTAGCAGGAGGGCATCGCCCGTGCCCCAGCCTCGCTCCCCGGGAGCTGGCACAGCCTCGCAGCAGTGAGGGATTGTGGCCGAGGGAACTGGGCAGGGGGACACCCCACACCCAGCAGTGGGTTTGGGCTGCATTTCAGGGACAGGACTCCTCAAGGGAGGGGGAGCGAGGACCCCTGGCATCATACCTGGCTTCGTGGGTCCATGCCGTCTCCTCCCGTGGGTACCAGCCTTACGTCACCCAGCATCCACTTTCCCACGTCCAGAGCATTGCAGGGAGAAACGCACTGAAACATGAAAAACACCCCCGAAGTCCCTGCAGACACGAGGTGTTGTGCCATGGGCCATCAGCCTGGACAGCCGCAAGCTGTGACTGACACTGTCCCTGTGACACAGCACAGCCCACGGAACCTCACACTGGGTGTTCATGGGGGTCCCACTGCCCCGTGATGGCCAGGGGCTGCTGGGCAGGGGGCTCTGTGCTGGGCAGGGGGCTCTGTTCTGTACAGGGGGCTCTGTGCTGGGCAGGGGGCTCTGAGCTGGGCAGGGGGCTCTGTTCTGTACAGGGGGCTCTGTGCTGGGCAGGGGGCTCTGAGCTGCCTTTGTTCCTCCGCGCGGTTCCCACTCTTACGGTGCCACCTTGAGGCCGCTCATCGCAGCCTTCCAGAGCGGCACGGACTGCGCGGCCACCCCAGGGCTGTTCTGTCCCTGTCCCTGTCCCTGTCCCTGCTCCTGGCTGGAGGGTCAGTGACTGCCTCAACCCCCAATGCACCTCACATTCAGGACACAGGGGTGCCTGACATTCGGGATCTGGTCACATTGCAGGATCTTATCCCAGAGAAACAGCTCAGGACACTCTTTTGGGGTCAGGTTCCTTATTTTGGGAGAAAGAAGCCGCAAAACTCCCCGTGCTGGCCCAGGCAGTGGCTGTGGGACCCACTGGTGGAATTTTCTGGCCTGTGCCACAGGGCTAGCAAGGACCACCCACTGCAGCCCTGCCCGCAGTCATCGAGGGGCTGAGACCCCCGGCAGGGCTGCCAGACAAGGATGCACAGTGTCATCCATCCGTGGGCTCTCCAAGCAGCTGGCATCGGCAACCAGGTCATTGTCTAGCCTGAGGGACCAACATCCCTGTGTCCAGAGCTGGGCCAGAGACATCTGTTCATTGCAGCTTCCCTATGGACAACAGGGAAGGGGTGGAATGCAGCTGACCCTCTTGGCTGACCCTCCCAGCCACACTGGGGACACAGGTGTGGAGCTGGTGACCGTGACAGGTCACACTGGTGCTCTGTGTCCCTTTGGCATGGGCAATGCTGGACACACAAACTCTCCTTCTCTTGCTCTTTGGCATTACAGGGATAATAAATTCCTAATCAGTCCCAACCTCTCCTTGGTGTCCTCTGCAGCAACGGTGCAATAATTAATTATGAACTGCAAATACTGATCAGCTTCCATGTCCTCCACCAGCGCTGACAATCATTAACCGGAATATCAAATTTATAACGTTGGGATGCGGAACCTGGTGAGATGAACTGCTCTGATTTTTAATCAGCTTTATGGGATGATAGAAAGCATTGATCGACAAAGACAAGACACAGCCCATGTTGCTGTGTCTGTAGCTGTGCAACCTTATTAATTTAGATTTACAAAGGGCTTGTTGGTCTGGAGGGGACAGAGCCAGGGAAGTCGCCTTGCACCGGGTGGACCCAAGCAGGAGCCCACACGGGTGGCAGCTGGAGGCGTTCTCTGGGCAGGGGGTTTGTCAGCAGCCTGGCTCACCTGCGGCTGGGCAAGGGCCCCCAAACCCCAGCCACAGTGGCACAGGGACTCAAACTGTGCCCAAGCCCCATCCAGGGTGACACCGGTGGGACCCCACGTGTTGGTCCCGGTCTGATGAGCGCTCGTGCCGGTCCCAGCAACCTGGCACCGGGCAGAGTGTGCCTGCCTGCACGTACGGGCAGTGCCCCAGCCCTCCCTCCTCCCCCTGAAATGCATCTGTGACTGGGGCACTGCCTGCCCAACAAGTAGGGCCCAGTGGCGGCCGGACAGCTGGTAACCATATTGGTGTGTCTTGCGCTGTCATATCGCATTTGCACGGCTGCTCCTGCTCTGCATCCGGGGAGCTGGGGCGGCGTTTTCAGGTCAGAGGCTGCACCCAGCACAGGAGGAAAATTCCCATTTCCCCAACAAGACTTTAACTGTGAAGTGGCTTGGACTCAGCTCCTCTGCCCCGGCTGCAGCTCTGCACCGAGGCCACCCAGCACTCAGCCGTGCCCTGGCACATCCAGCCCTGCACCAGCCCCGCTGGCCGGGCTCACCCCTCTGGCCATGTCCATCCCGGGGCAGCAGCCGAGGAGCTGGAACGGCTGCCGGTGATAGCAAGTGGGGCTGCAACCAGAGCCAGCAGCACGGTTGGATGGGAATTCGGGCATGTCAAAAATTTTGTTTCTTTCCTTTAATTTAAAAGTTTAACTAATAACAGTAACTGAGAAGCTGTGGTGTGCTTTGGCTTCTGTTCGGCATTTGATTTAATAGCACATGACGTTTTGATTAAAAAATTAGCTCTATATAATATCAATAGAGCTCACATTAAAAGGATTAAGAATTGGCTGACTGACAGGTCTCAAAAAGTGGTTGTCAATGGGGAATCATCATCGGATGATGATGTTCAACATGTTCATCCACGATCTGGAAGTAAATATCAAATCAGTGCTGATAAGATTTGGGATGACAAGGATTAGTGGGAAGGTGGGAATGCTGACAAGGAGGAGCTGTGTGGGACTGTGCTGATGCCCAGCACAAGCTGCCTCCCCATGGTGCTGCCGCAAGCCCTGCGATCACTGGTGCCACTGCAAAGGGTCGTGGGTGAGCCTTCAGCCCTCGGGAGGCACAAACGCATCACAGCCAACACCTCCCCAAATAGCTGGAGCCCCCAGCCCCAGCAGTTCTGGCAGTCCTGGCAGCCCGAGCCACCATCTCAGCTGCAGGTTGGGGTGCTGCATTTCTTAGGGCGACCTGTGTGGTGCCACTGCCTGCTCCCAGCACAGACAGAGCACAGTGGCTGTTCCTCCTCTGCTGCCCTTGGCAGCCATGGGTTTTCAAAAGGCAAATCCCTGTTAGTGCAGGGAGTGTGCCTAACCCACATGAATTCCCAGCTGTGAGCGCTTTCAATTAGCGCCCGCAGGCACTCAGCCCCTGGATGTGTTCATTAGTGACACGGCCCCGCCGCTCAGCGACAAGCTGGATGACAGACCTGTCTGAGGGACATGCAAGGTTTCGACTATGGCACAGCTCCTGCATTAGCCCTGCAGAGGGACAGGAAGGGGAGATGTCCTCAGGAGCCTGTATTGGATGCGTTCACATCATCCGGTGTGTGGACCCCACACGGACCCAGAGATACAGCACAGCCCCAGCACCCACATCCCCAACAAGGGCTGTTGGGTCCTGTAACAGTGCCAGCTGGTGAAGGAGCCTCCACTGCCCCAGTTCAGCACATCCATCAGTGGGAGAGGCACCCACAGAGCCCCTGGGTCCAGCACGAGTGCTGAGTCCTGTAAATCCCGCTGAGCAGATGTCCCTGAGCCACCTCCAGAGACACCTGGCAGCAGAAGGACACGTCCTGTCCTCCACTATGGGCAGGGCAAGCAAAATCACAGGGCTTCAGTGCTTCTGCAGGGTGTCAGCTCCAGGGACCCACCCGGGACACGTCCCGGCCTCCCGGTGCCCGCTCCCGTGAGCCCCCACCCCTAAAGGCATCGCGCCTCCACGGGGCTCCACTGGCCCAGTAAAGATTATCAGCTAAATAAAACAAGAAGTGAGCGATGCCGCGATGCCCTGTTGGATTGGAATTGTGTGAGCAAAGTGGTTTTCTCGGGGAGATTTATTCCCTCTGCCGGCAGCCAGCCTGGCAGAGGGAATGAGCCTCTGGCTCCGAGGCCACTGCTCCCTCCTGCACAGCAGCTCTCACTCCATGTTGAGGGCACCAGAATAAAGGACATACAAACGGATATTCACCCACCGCAAAGCTCGGGAGCACACACACGTGCACACACCTGATCCCTGCACACAGGCCCCAGTCCTGCTCCCCTCCCAGCCGCCGCCTCAGCCCCCAAACCCCACCCGAGCCGCGGTCGGACCCCGAAGGGCAACCCCACGCCGTGGGGACAGCGCCCGCCCCGGGCCTGGCCACGGCAGCAGCCACGACAGTGCCCAGCGCCTCAGCTTGCCACGTAAATCCCTGCTGCTCGGCCTTCTGAGGCTGAAGCTTCACCTTCACCCTCAGCCACGGCGCCCTCGGCACAGGCCCCGCTGGCGCGGCCGTGGCTCCCGGCGGCGGCGAGCGCTGCAAAGCGCTGGAGTCAGCACTCCCGCTGAATTCCTGCTTTCAGCATCTGCAGCCCCATAAATCTTTGTCTCCTTCAGGTGAGCTGTGCTCCCGTTCCATCTCCCGTGTCCCCGTGCCAGCCCTGCGGGGCCCAGGGCAGCCCTGGGCCGCCACCGCGGGCCTGGTGGCCACTGCTCGCCGTGTGCCAACGCCCTTCCAACCCTGCCGCTCACCAGGCCTTCCCTGGCTTGGGTTTTTTTTTTTAATTGTTTTCAAAACAGATTTCATGTGGTCCCAAAATGAGACCATGATTGTAAATTAAAGTGTAATTAGCCTTTACGCTTTTATATTCATTAACTCTTCTCTGTTAATGATGCAGAGGCTGGAGCACAAACCCAGCATTATGAAACCACATCCAGGAAATAAAATAGTGATTTAGATAATGGCCAGAATGTATTGCTGCTTACACATAATTAAACAAATGCTCAATTTACACTTGGAAACATGAATGAATGTTGATTAACCCCAGCCCGCCGGCTCTGCCGGTGCCGTGGCTCCGTGGCGGGGCTGGCAGGGCTGGGCAGGGCACCCACCGCCCGCCGCGCACCTGCCCGGCCCAGGTGCTGCCCTGCAGCTGCCCCTGCCCGCACCCACGCGGCTCTGGCTCTGCAGGATGGTGCCAAAAGCCACCCCTGCCCATAGCGGTGACATCCCCCCGCCACGTGGGCAGGCGGCTCTGCCACCAGCACGGGGGTCTCTGCCACGGGGGCCGTGCCCTGCTCGGCACAGAGCAGCAGGACAGCGGGGCTGGAGCAGGGGCTGTGCTCTCGCCAGTGAGGCCTGGGGAGGCAGCGCCTGTGCCCCCAGCCCAGGTACCCTGGGCTCTGGCCACTGCTCCCACACAGGCTTTGTTTCCCATCCCCTATGCCCCCTGCCCTCCAAACATGCCAGTTACTATAGAGACATCTCCTCAGCACAGGAGCCTGAGTCCACTTGTGCAGGATAACGTTCCATTCTGCAGGAGACCTGGATGCCAGGAGCCTGGGCAGGGCCAGGGGCTGGGGTTCCAGCTCCATCCCCCCTCAGGGCAGCACCCCTGCTGTGCCCAAAGCAGGGACTCACATGGTCCTTGTCCTGGGGGCCCCCTCCCCTACAGGGCAAGAGGTGCCACCTACCCTGGGCTCCTCTGCGTCATTATCTGAGCCAGAGGAACTGTCTGTTAGCAGGGATGGCCTCAGCCCCTTCCTGGCAAGGAAACTAGGAGATCCAGAGCAGGATCTGCTGCCAAGCAGGGCTCTGTGGTGCTTCCTAATGAGATCGGCAGGGGCTCTCACCAGTAGTGCGTGACCAACACGGCCCCACAGAGGTGTCTCCCCTGCTGGAGCCAGAGCTCAGGCCATGCTGGTCCCAGGGAACCCCTGTGCATTCCCCCAGCGCAGCCTGGCTCCAGGCTGCCCACAGAACACTGAGCTGGCAGCACCCACACTCTGCCCCCTGCCCCTGTGCATCCCTCACCCTGCGGTGACGGGCAGGACGGATGGACGGTGTGGTGTGCAGAGACCTCTGCTCCCGTGAACCCCGTTCATGGATCGTTGCCTCAACAGGCCATAATGGCTCCATCTATCGGGGTCAATACGGGCGCCTTTGACACATGATAGACAATAATTGCTCCTGCTTAGAGACTTTTTAGTTCATGGATCATTGACCTGATGGGTTCTAACAGCTCCAGTGGAGGCTGCACACCCCTGCACTCAACCACCCTCAGGAGCAAGTCTCTGTACAACCACGGCATGGGCACAGGGCACACAGAACATGGTCTCTCCAAAGCCATGCTCTCAGTGCACGCTGCCAAAGGCCCGGGGGCCACTGGTAGCCCTCCAGTGGAGGAGAGTCCGTGGCAGGAGGCACAGGAGCCCAGGAGAAAAGGCCAGCATGCCCCAGCATCCCTTGAGCACTGTGGGGCAGGACCAGCATGCACAGGACCAGGTCACCCCTCGAGCTCTGCAGGCTGGAGCTCCCCTCTCCGACAGCAACTTCCAGGTATATGATTTAATGAAAGGCACAATAAGAAGTGAAACAATTAGAATTTCTGCCTCATTATCATGGTAATCTTATCAGTCGGATAATGAGGTATTAATGGAGATTTAATGTGCCTCTCATAACAGAATCCCTTGGAGAAAACACATAAGGAAATTGCTGTAAATCCACTTAATGATGGAAAGGTCCCCAAACACCATATTCCAGAGGATGAAAAATGCTGGATGCAAATGAGAGAGAATCAAGGTCAATAACACTGCGGGGACCGAGCTCATGGCAGCACCATCACTGCACATCCGCCCGGTCCCGACGCTGTGCCCACCTGCCCCGGCCGGCCGCGGTGGGACCAGGGTGGCTGCACGAGAGCTGAAGAAATCCTCCTGTCTCACAGGCAAAAAGAACATTTCTTAAGAAATAAGATGCCAAACATAATACTTTTAGAGTTGACCACTCCCATCAAGACATCAAGCAGCAGGCAGCAGAGGGATGGGCATGGTCGTGCTGCAGACAGAGATATTTCTTTCCTCTAAAGCTATTAGAGCAGTCAAACTGCAGGATTTAAAATAATACCTGAAGAGCCCTGTGTTAAGCAGCAAATGCAGCAATGCTTCCTCTCCCTTTAACTGGATTTTGCTTCTTTTTGCCACTGTCCCTTCCCTGAGAGGTGGGAGGATGGAGCAGAGCAGCCATGCCCAACGGGAAATACAGAGTTAGTGGAAAGCTCCTCACACTTGCACTGCCATCCCCAGCACAACTGGTGATGGCACTGGAACAAGGCAGAAACATCAAAGCCAGGTGGTTAAACTGCTCTCCTTTTAATCAGTTTTTACAGAATAATACATTAATAATCACGTTAAGAGACAAGATGGGGTTCCTGTATACAAGATTGTGCAAGCTCGTTAGTTTAGATTTATAAAGGCTTTACCAAAGAGGAGAGGCAGTACAAAGCTTTTCAACAGAGGTAAAGCACAATGAAAAGGTACAGAACACACACTACTAACTTTAGCAGAGGTTAATTCTCAAGTAGTACAGGCTCAACCACGTCCCCAGCTGTACCCAGACATGAGCATTCTTCCCCCTCCGTCCCCACTGCCTTCCTGCTGCTCCAGCTCTCCCAGCACACCGTGAGTCACTTGTGCCAACACCTCTGCCCCCTCTTCTCCCACCCTTCCCCCCTCCCCATTCCCACGGCAGTGAGTTCTCCAGTTTTCTAAGAATTTGGCTTAAAGCAAAAACATTTTCAAGCGGCACAAACCAACACTGTGCTCACCAGAGACTCACCCACAGGAAACAGCATCATGTTCGTGGCTTTTTTTCCTGAAATTTATGGCAGTTACATTCAGCGTTTGGTAGTAAAAGGTCTTCGAAACAAAAACTTTTAAACTCAAATCCTTGATAGGCCAGACACGTTCTGATTCTCCTAAAAGAGAATTCTCACTTAGGAGCACAAAAGAATCTCCTAGGGATGAAAAACCCAGCCCTTTCTTTCTCTCCTCTACCCAAAAAGGAAACCAGCACCTCTGTAACATTCCCAGGCACAGACGTGCCATCGTTAAACGTGGTGGTAACTCAGGATGTGCCAACAACCAGCACTGACCACGACGACCGAGCCTGAAGTCTGTGACCTGCTACCAATGACCTCTCCCCCCTCCCTTTCCCCAAAATGTCCCATTCCTCCTCCAGTGGCTGAAGTAGTTTAATTCACAGAAAGCACCAAGATTACAGCAACAGGCCCATGGCTGGTTGGCACCTTTTGGCAGCAGTTCTGGTACTTTTGGTCCTTTATGCACTGTCTTTTCACCTTCACTACTGCACACCAAACCTAACACCACCACTTCCTAGACATGGAATTTAGCATTTTAAAACAAAACATTACAGGACACTGGGGAAAACAGTAAAAGGACATTACAGGCAGGTTTTTAATTCTTTGGAAAGTCTAATTCTCTAACTACACCTATCAAGACTATATAAAGGACCTTCAGAGTAGGTTGGAAAAAAGAAGCAAAGGACCATCTTGCTACAAAAACTGTCAGCTCACCTGGGGCTCACTGAAACACTTACTGGTTTTAAAATAACTGAATAACAATTAAAAAAAAGACACCAGTTCTTTTAAACATTTTTCTCTGCAGAGAAACAAAGTGATAAAAGCTGTGAAGGAAATGGTTCTTGCCCCTTCCATAAGGGAAAGCAAACCTGAAAGCCCCAGTGGTGCTGACCCAAACCCTGTGTCCAGGTCAGCAAAGAGGCAACGTGCAGGGTGATCACCAGCTCCAGTGTCCTAGTCTCTTCTTTAAGGATCCTACAAATACTCTCCTCAACCAACACCCAAACTGTAGGACTAAGAGAACTTTCACATTCGGTCTTAACATCTTGGATATTCAAGTAATAATTACATATTACAAGACACTTCACTATAAATGAATTTATATTGCTTTTTGATATGATCTGGGCATATCTTCAAGGGCATGTTTGTGCTTTGCTGCTGAGTGTTATTGGTCAGGGCTGTGCTTGCAATATTGAGTTACATGTTCAGCACCAAAATCCCATCAAGGCTAAATAACCAGAATATTGCAGCGCTACACAGACTGAGTCACCACGGTAAGGCAGATCAGAAGAATTCTGTTTTGACTGAGTATTGCTCCTCCACACAACTGAGTCTCTAATAGAGGAGAAAGACTATAAATATAAAAGTTACCATCCCACCTTCTCACCTCTGATTAGTTTGCCAAAACTGCTAGACTAAGTTATAACGAAATCCTAGAAAGTAAGTTTCTTCAATAATGCCTTGACAAGTAGCACAGCCAAATCAAGCACTCAGTACTTTGCTCTAATTCCAATTAACCACATGATTTTCCCAAGTACTAGTTGCTTACAGGTTTTAATCATCAAAATGTACACACACACAAAATGAACCAATCATGTTTTGAAAAGAATGTGAGAAAGATTTTGTATTCTTTACCACTGACAGACATCAAGTCTTACCACATCCCTCTGTCAGAAGTGCAGTGAACACTCTGGAAAGAGCAAGAAATAATACTGACATGAAAAAGTTTAATGCTCGCTGTTCTTTTTCACTGTGTCCAAGCTGGAAAAGAGCAGTGAGTGCTTATCAACAGCCAACACCCACTGGCCATGCCCCAGACCACTTCACTCATGAAAAACACATGTGGTGGTATGCATAAAAACCTCTTTAAACTGGTAACGGTCAGTTTAAGGGAAAGGTGGGGTGAGAAATCTATAAAACACCCTGAACTGATGTCATGATATGTTTCATAAAGAACAGTGTTATATTATTTTAAAATATTTTATATGAACAGTAAAACTTGCACTGCTGCATAGCAGACAACACGAAGAACATTTAGTAAAAACATTCACTGAACCCCCTGGCATATGTATTTAATGTCACTAATCAAAATATATATTACAGCCCAAGGTTCTGTTAAGGATCTCTGTTTGGGGTTTGTACAGTATACACAATAGCTCAGAAAAAAATATTACAGTAAGGTATTTTATTTCCTCTTTTTTATATTACTTTTCTATTGTAACTTACAGTCCCTCTCCTCTATATATCCAAACCTCTGTAACACCCTAATGCCCTAGTCAAGAAATGTTCAGCTAGCTAATAAGCCCTATTATAAATTCCAGTTTTAGAAATTTCAGTAATCTTAATTACATTTTAATAAATAGTTCAGTTTGCCCTTTTTAAATCTTAGCCTTTCTAGGAAGTCCTTCCATCACCAAAGCACAGTACATCACAACCTGTTAGAGGTCAGAGAGGCTTTTGTTTGTTTATTCAAAGGATAATGAGTCCAAAGAAACGTGCAATGCATTAAATATAGTTATATAATATTTACACTGTCCTCTCAGATTTTAAATTTAGGTGAAATATAATCGATAACCGATGTCAGCTACTACAAACTTTCAGTGTGGCTGGTGTTTTCTTAATAAAAGGTGTATTCAACTAGAAAGTTTACTATGTGGCTGCCCTGATTCCTTTTGTTTCAGTTTTCTGTCAGAAATTAAATGAAGTGAACTGTTCCTGTGAGGAAGAATTCAGGAAGAGGGGTGGTGGAGAAAGCATGAAGAATTTTCTGCATGTTTTGAGATTCCAAAATACCTGAAAACTGTGGTCCCTTTTGCAGTGCCAGTATCTAGAGGGGAGAAAAATGCAACCCAAAGAGAAGAGGAAAACCTGTTAAATTAATTAGTAAAGATGTGTTTTAAAATGCCTCAATTCTGTACAGTATTATACAAGGAAAGTCTTTTCTTCAGCTTTTGCAGCTGTTGTACATTCTCAGACACTCCTCTCCTGCTCACAGTCTGCCCATACATGTGCTGAGCGAGTTACTTGCGATCATCGATAGTTTTGATGAATTCCACGGCTGCCGTGAACTGCATCCACCAGTACGACTCCTCTCCAGACAAACAGTTGGCATAGAAACTACTGATGTACTGCACAGTGGACAGCAGGCAAGGGGGGTTTGCCTGGGGGTTGGAGAAGAGAGAGATACTCACAGTTTTTTGCAAAGCTCAACATCAAACACTGCAAGATACAGAACAGAACCACAACTCCCTTTGTGCAGTGATCCTCGTACTACACAGTATGTGACCTATGTGCAGGGCAGGCACTGCTTATCCTGACCAGCCCCTTTTCACAAGCTCAGAAGGCATCAGGCCTGATGAAAGGAGCATTTTTCCATCAAGCAAAAATGACTAGTAGGCCAAGAAAAAGAAGGGGAACACTGGCAGAATATTTGAAGGTCATCAGGATCTCAACACATGTAAAGTCTGTTGTTTCAGTGCCTGACACATGACAGACCCTTCTCCACTCATGTCAAAAAGACCAGCAACACAACATAAGTCAGTCCTAGTGTGGATCTTGGCCCTGAGAGGACAGTATGAAGCAGGCACAGATGACAAGATGCTGGTGGACATACCTCCAACAAACTCCACACACAAAACTGCACCCCAGTTTCCTTGGTTCCAAATGCAAAGTTTGCTTGGATTCAAAAACAGTAACTGTGAGCACGTTTGTGATGTTCCCATTCAAACCTGCTGAATCAGATCTGGGTTTGAGCCTGGCATGCTCTCCATTACCCACAGGGATTATTTCTTCTCCTAAGCTGCGTGTTAATTACAAGAATTAGCTGGGGTTTGTGATCTCTGCAAAAGAACTCACCTTTATGAGGACAAAAACAAGAACAGGAACAAAATCATCTGCCCCGGGTACTGAATCCTCGTTGGCCAGACTGAGGAGGTTCATGATGGTGGAGCACATCCGCAGGATACACTGCACCTTGTCTCGGGGGGTCTTGTAAGCGCTTATCGTGCGGATTTCGGACTGTGCCGACGGCCACGGTGCCTCCCGGAGGTACACCTGGGCAGAAAACAACATGCTGCCAGTTCTTCTCTGTCCAAGCTACTGCTGTGCACCACAGAGGAGCTGAAGTACCAGAGACTCGCAGGCTCTGGAGAAAAAGGAAGCTTTAAGGCAAGGTGAGTCAAACTGAAAGAGGGCAGATGTAGGTTGGATATATGGAAGAAATTCCTCACTGCAGGGTGGGCAGGCCCTGCCACAGGATGTCCACAGAAGCTGTGGCTGCCCCACCCCTGGAAGTGTCCAAGGACAGGTTGGATGGGGCCTGGAGCAACCTGATCTAGTGGAAGGTGCCCCTGCCCACGGCAGAGGGTGCAATGAGATGATCTCTAAGGTCAGTCCCTTCCCACCCAACCCATTCGGAGTCTGTGATTCTGAAATGGCTACACTGCACTCACAATGGAGGTGGCTTCCTGATTTGTTATTAAAAAAAACACTACAAGCCAGTATTCTGTGTGTAACTCCCATAAAAGGCCTTTACTTCTTCATGACTTGCTCAGGACTCTGTTCCAGAAAAAGGCAGAGCTGTAGGTCCCCTCTTCCATACCAACTGTTTAGAGACACACACTTCACACGCTGAACTGTTAACCAGGCAGCTGCAGACATCCAGCCCTGACAGACTCCTTGAGCCTACCAACCTGCTTTTAGTTATCCTATTAGCCATGAGAAAAGTGCAAGCACTGAGTAAATACACAGAGCTGCAAGGTTTTGTTAATTCTGGCTGGTTCAGAAAGTTAACTTGACAGCCGTAAACCACAGCCACGGCAGGGGAATCACATCAGAAGCATAAAGGATTCCAGTCTCCTCTTTTGAAGCAAATTATCAAAAAGTTACTGCATCTTAGTGCAGTGTAGCATTAGTTCTTAAATCTTGCTATCAGGACAGAGGTGACAAAATTAAAAAAAGAATGTAGAAGGATCAGTCAAGGGAAGACACTAAAACATGGGTACACCATGTTTTTGCTGCAGGATATTTCAGCTCTCATGGACAGAAAAGGAACACTTCTAAGTGTAAAACAGAATAACCCTCTCCCTATCCCAAATACAATCAAAACCAAGCACATACAGAAGCAAAGGAAAGAAGTTGTTACCTCAGGTATCTGAAGGGCCTTGTGGTTTGCAGTCACCACTTTGGATAACCTCTGTATGTGCTCGTGAAGGACCCTAAAACCACAAGAAACATCAGTGAAAAGTAAGCAGCAGTTAGGCAGCAGTCCCCGGGGGCTTCCCACTCATTCTGCATTGGATACTACGAGAGAGATCTTCAGGAATGGACACAGTCATGGTGACCCTACAGCTGATGAACACCAAGCCAGTGAGGGTGCAGAGGATTGTGCTGTACAATCAAGTACAACACACAACTCTTGGAGCATTACAACAGTATCTGTTCTAAAACACACAAAGAAAGACCCCAAATGCATGGAAAATACTGCACGAAACCAGGAAATGGAAGGAGTCCTGAAGCAGACTTTGATCTCTCAGCACATACACTTGCAGACCTGACTGTAATCCCAAGTCATCACGTTCACAACTTTATTCTGTTCTAACTGTTGCAAACATGTCTGCACATGATGCTAAAGCACTTCCTTGTTCTTTTACAAAATGTTCTGAACGAAAACATGAGTTTCTGTGGCCTGGCTGACAAAGGCAAATCTGTCACAGGAGGGGTGCACAGCTTCCATCTGCACCAACTGCAAAAGAGAAACCAAGTATTTCGAATTCCATTAACTTACTGGTCACGCAAAATATCTCCATCCTGATTAGGGTAGAAGGCAAGTTTGAAAATGCGATTCATCACACTGCGCTCAATGGCTAATTGTGCATCCTGAAGCTGTTCCTCACTGGCATTCTGCCATATGGCATCCTGAGCCATAGCCCCGTACAGGAACTGAAGAAAATCCTCAACTTGGGCTGTTTTATCATCTGCTGCTGTGAGCTTCTGGAAATCTGATAAAAGGTAAGAAGAGAAAGAACATTCACTTAAGTATTAATTCTGATAGGGTCTTCTGGCAAGAATCTGCTTCAGACTTCCCACCAGGCAGCAGTGAGGCCATTCTGCCCAAATCCCAGTAAGGGAAATACAAGCAGAAACACTTGAAATAAATGGAGGATTTAGAGGAAAAGCATACTGAACATATTCAACAAAGCATATGGTCAAAATACTCAATACTGTGTTAATCACTCCCTCTGCAGCACGAGTTCTTAAGCCTCTTCCCAGCCACCCACAGAGACAAGACCCAGAACAATCCCTGGGACAGGAACCAGCACACACAAAGCTGTCAGATGCTGAAGGGGGAGCAGGGAAAGATATGAAAACCCATGGGTATGTAGGTGCAACATTCACGTTCATGCACAACACCCAGAATGGATGATGCGACCCTGGGAAAGCAGCATGACCAAAGCACTGCCCATTCATCAGCTTCGTATTTACAGCCCCCTGCCCCAGAGACAGCTGCCACTCATATCTGCCAGCAGTCTCAATGCCATGGCTGCCAATGTCTCTTTTAGATCGCCCAGAAATAGCTGTCTCCTTTCTGTCCAGTGAAAGGGCTTTAACTCCTTCGTGGGTCACTGAATCTTATTACCAGTACCTTCATCCTAGTAAATAAAAGTTCTCACATTTATTCCAGCCTATTAAGGCACATTTAATATGCATCACTCAAATGCTCCAGGAGCAAGAGCTGACTGCAAATTCCTTATGTGCTTCATTAAGTCGGGTATGTGCCTAAAGAACTAGTTTGGTGTAAGTGGTTCTGTTTTGAAAGTTGCCTTCCTGGTGCTGCTATCCCTTATGCTGTGGTATTTTTGAATCTTTGATTCATTTGACTCACACCACTACTATCCCCTGTATCTTCTAAGGTGCAACCACAGGTTCTAGACTGAGAACTGGACACTGCAACTTAATTTACCATTTATCAGGAGATTAAAATAATTAGTAGTATTCATTCTTATTCCATGAGCCATTTGGTAGATAATGTGATTTAGCATAACTTTCTAGGCCAAGTGAGGTCAAACTACCTTCATTCTCTCAGCCCACAAAAAACACAGTTACCATGGCTTAGCTGCCACAACATAAAACATATGTCTAACTGAGCTATTAATTCACCAGCTGAAATTAAAATAATTTTAGGAATCTGTTCCTGAGATCAAAAATTTTATTTTAAAACATTAACTCAAGCCAGCACCTAAATACAAAGTAAAGGAACATAAACACTCCAGTCTGCATTACTCTTACCTTGAATAAACTCCCTTATTTTCTTTTCTTTGCTCTCCAGCAGTAGCCTCACACATACTGTAGTGAAGTATCTGTTGGCCACTTCTTTATCTCGCAGAACTCTCTGCAGGAGCCTTTCCAGGTGCGCTTGTGTCGTCTGCAGGCCTTGGCGACAGCGAGTTAAATAAGCAATATATGGAGCTCTTTTCCTAAAATAGAGAGGCCTCTACATCAGGTTGGCAACAGAGGCTAATAGCTTTACAAACTGCTAAGCTGTAGTGCAGGAGGAATCTTCAACCTGTTGTTCTTGACACGACAATGTGCGAATTTGGAAGCTCCCCTCAGGCAGACCCGGGCGAGTTCGCTGCCCTGGCCGCGCTCAAGAACGCAGCGCCTCGGGCGTGTCAGCCCAGCACTCCCCACCGACTGCCTTACCAGGGGTTTATTGCCACCTGCACCAACTTCAGGCCCAAGCTCTTTTTAAGCCACTCACAGATAGGTGAGGCAATTCCGTTGTTTTGTGGGGAAGCAGAGATGTAATAACCTGGTTTGGTAAAGTACAATTCAAAACAAAAAGGATCTTCCCAATCTGCTAGTGAGTAAATATGCGAACTTGGGAACGCGTTATCAATGAGGTTCTGAACAAACTACCTATAATCCTCTGCAATAGACGCCAGCAGCTTCCGGCAGGTCCTGTTATCGAAGCGGCTCACGCAGCGCATCGTCTCCTGCAGCTGGGCCATCAGGTTCTTGTCTTGGAGGTTGATGGCTTCAGCCAGCTGAACTTTCAAGAAGCACACAATTTCATTATCTAGTAAAGAACAAAGAAAAATTAATAAGGAAAAGAAACATAAGCATGATGAAAATAAACCGGGTTTGAATATGGGAAACACATTAACGATTTAAAACAAAACCTCTGTACATCAGGCAATAAATGTTATTTTAGAACAACTTAATAAGCCTTTTTGAACTTTCCAGATATTGGGGGATGAGGTTTCATATCACCCTCTTATCTAGTATTTAAAATCATTCTGAAATGTGAAGAGGACCAGATAAAGTAACAAATTCACCTGTCTGTAAATAAACCAAGAATGAATAGGGGGACACAACACAACACATATATACTAAATCAACGCAAAGAGTAGGTAAGTCATTCAAGTGGCACAATTCCCAACAGCATATGTATTTTGGGGAGTCTATTCTACAGCTTCAGGCTCTACCTGCACTCTATCTGTGATACAATATTTTAAAAAAAAAGAAAAAGTTAGACCAGATTCACATGGCAGGTTTGGTTGTGGAGCAAGAACAAAAGCCCCTGTGTTCTGAGTCTATGTCAAAGAGAAGTGACCACAAATGGGGCAGTATATGTGCCATTAGATGGGGGACAAGAAGAGACACACACAATACAAAGAACCCGTACCTTCAGGGTCTGTGTGGTCTGGGAGCCCATTCCGTGTTGAGTGTGTCAACACGGGGAAGGCAACAGAATCTGCTGAACAAAGAGCCAGTCTCAATTTCTTCTTTGCATCCCTTAAAGAGGAAAAATATTTCCTTAATACAGTTATTGAGAGGTGTGCTTCATCAACAAGAAGCCCTTACTTTCTTTTTAATACTGCCTAGAAATTATTTAACATCATTTTAATATACCAACATTGCCAAGACTTTAGAATACCGGTTCTTTTCATACGGCACCCAGGCCATTTTCAAAGGAATTTGCCTAAACACTGAACTGCTCTGTCCTCTCAGGTTGTAACATCCCTCCTTCACCAGTGGAAACATGACAGTTTGAGACACTTAAAACTAAAAGCACTCCAAAGTTTGCAATTGATCCATATTAAGATTCTTGTGGGAACCAATCACACCAGTTCAGCTTTTAATTCTACTTTGTGGATAAGATGAAACCTGCAAATGTATTTACCTGTAGGAGAAAGCAGAACTTTGTGGCTGTGCTACTTGACTTGCAGAGTCTGGGAGATCATCTGCAGACATGTTCTGCAAAGCCTCATCCCGTGGGGAGTCATGCATGCTCTCACCATCCCCAAGAGCCTCTGGGGAAATGAAAAAAACATTACACTTGAAGGGAAGAGTCAGAAGAAGAAACCAGACTAATTTTCTGCTTGTTACTCTAAGGTCAGGAGGAAAATGGAGACAGCAAGTGAGGCAGCTCGTTCTGGATAAGTGAAAAAAACATATTAAAATATACAACGTACAAGCTGGTAAGTAAAAACTGCAGCAGTTTAGTAAGGCAATATACTTATTCAGTATCCATTAAAACAAAACCAAACACACACCTGGTAGGAGATGTGTTATCAACAATCAGCCCCCTCAACGGCAATATGAAAGAGGAGTCCTTGGGAATACTGATTTAATTCCCAGCCTCTGAAGGACTGTCCCACAGATTATTTGAAAAAACATTCCTGGTTTGGAGCTCACATTTTTCAGCTGATAATACTAACATTGGTCTAGAATCTCAAGTGTTTTTATCTTTAAGGAGGAGAAACTATGCTGATGATGATTCCAAAAGCCAGGCTCTCACCTGCACTGTCATAGTTCACTATGGCTCCTTCACTGGGACTGGTTCTCTTGATTGCATTCCTGTATTTGTCCAGAATGTCCTCAGCAGCTTGTGCCTGTGCACTGAGCCTTGGGCTGGGATCATCTGAAAGGACCACAAAAAACAAGAGTCACCCTGGTGTTGTGCCAAGGGAAAGCAAACACAAAAACTCAGACCTACACATTTGGACTGTGCTTTTAGCCACATCAAACAAAGAGCTGCTTGTGTTCCATGAAGCCCCAATTCAAATATATTTATAAAGTCTGAAGCAAACCAGAAAAAACCAGTACAATGAAAGGGAACGTATAAAGCCAGATCCTCAGCATGTTTATACTGCATACACAAATGGTTCTGGGATATTTGAAGACTTCTAGAAATGATTAGGTAAACAGAAAAAGAAACACCCGGGTTCAAATCATGTTTAATTTAGCACTTAAGTAACTATTACAGGACTGTGTGTGCAGCCATCCTTACAGCTCAGCTGTGACAAGTACATGAGCTGGTAATAAGGGGGGAGGAAGTGAGGACTTGAGCTGAGATTCCACTATGTGCACCGACAGACACCTGACAACTTAAAAACAGTCTTCAAGTCAAGAAGTCTTTATCCATTTTCTTATTCAAAATGCCAGTTGTGAACATTAACTACAGTAGCACATACCTGTCTGTCAACAGCTACCTGGTGGGCACTCTGGAACTCCAGAAGGCACGTTCTGAGAGAAAATTACTATGAAGACATTATTCACATACCTTGAAGTGTTGCGTATCTGTCAGGCACCATGTCATCTTTGTCTTTTTCTTGTTTTTCTTTCTTTCTAAATGGAATAGGAGCTGAAAATGCAAAGTACCTAATCAAAGACTATTCTGAGATGATGACCAAATTGCAAAAACTTTCAGCAAGTGGCTAATGCAGAAGATTTTCACCAAATAAACTTGAATAAAAGCACAGGATTATCCATGGGGCAGAGCAGAACTAGACTGTCATCACCTACAGTACACTCCACCTTCAACAGACATCCAGGCAGAACAGCTTTGCCTTCCAGGTACGATACACTCTAGAGAACTACTGTCCAAGGGAGTCAGGTAGCTTCCCATTTTTATTTACATATTTATTTATACTTTAGTTTAGCCATAAGAGTGAATAAAGATATAATGAAGGCAGAGTGCACTGTGAAGTACCAAAACCAGATAGACATGATCCTACCTTTGGGCATGGCAGACACAAAACGTTTCCTCCACCACGGCTTGTTCCTGTCAGACTTCTCGTCATCACTGTCTTTCCGTTCCTCAATCTGCAGAAGGGCAGAGTCTACATTTGAGCATTTACGAAATCAAGTGTAAAGAGAAAATTTCTCCACATCAGGTTTTGCTACACTGACTGTAAAAACAGAACTACAACAGAGCACAGGGAGCAGCTTAAGTCAGGAATATCCCTCCTGAAAAGGACAGCCTGCAAATGCAAACCCAAAGAACCTTAGACTTCACTTATTTCTTTTTTAAAGAGAATTACTTCTCAGGCTGCTGCAGCAGTCCAACACCACAATGAATCTATTTCTGAAGTACCACCAAATCCACTAAAGCTCATCCAATAAATTTAAGAGAAGCCAGATCCATTTAAGCCACTCTGGACATCTGTAGCTTTAGCTTATAAAACATTACTGGCCAACGTTTAAAGGGTATCACAAGTGTGTTGCAATTCCCTGACTAAACACATGAATGCGTAGTTAAACAGAAGCCTCACCTCTCCCCTGGAGGAGTCCTTACTGGGAGATGAAGACGACGACTGCGATGCGGCCGCCAGCACAGCCGCCCCAGTGCTGCTGGTGGCCATGGGCAGCTCCCTCTCCTCGATGCCAGGACGCCTGTTCCACCCCGGATCACTCATAGGCCTCCGAACCGACGACACGATGTCCGAACTCCTGCTGCGGACCAGCCTCTCGGGGTAGGAATGTCTCTGCTTGAAGGCTTCTAAATCAGTTGGAATCAGAGCATGAGACCCAAAGTTTGGCAGTCGGGCCTCGTTACCTCCCACAGCTCCTTCCAGGATGGGTGGATCCGGAGGTGGATGAGAGGGCCTTGCATAGTGCACTTTAGGCCGTACTACAGCTGACACACCTGTGGTCATAAGCATAAAAGAAGCCACACACATTTCCTTTAAGATTCTTCCAAATTACTTGGTACTAACACAGAAGCATTGAAAATGCCTATTTTTAAAAATAAAAAAAGCTTACTCTTTACAACTCACCCTCATTTGAGGACAGAGGGTCAAACAATGCAAGCAAAGAATCTGTCTGAGAAGGAGGAGACGTCAACTGACCGGCTCCTGAAATACAGAGAACAAAGTTAGCACTGTACCAAAACCAACTCCAACATAAAGGACACTGGAAAAACAGCCCTCAGTAACAACAGCTTACAAAATTTATACTGCGAAATACTTGTAAAGATATTCTTATATGGAAAGATCTCTGTAGTACATTGAAATGATCAAAGAATCACATCACAAATAGTGGGGAAATCTTGAGGAGCAGCCCAATTCAAAAATGCAAGAGGACAGCCATGCAATCAAACTGAATTAGGGAAAGGTGATCTTAGATCTAGTACTCAAGCTCTAGTACTGCAAAGCACAAGAGTCTCTTTGTCAAGCAAATACACTGTTGGCAAATAAGGAAGATGTTAAGCTTAGTCACCAGCACTTTGAAATTGGGAAAATTTTAACACTTAAGGACTCTAAATGTCACTTGTGATTATCAGAGATTCCAGGTAAATCACTTACCATGGGCTGCTTCATCCATATCGGGACTTGTCACAGAATCTTTTCCCCCAAAGTCAGAGCTACATTCAGATCGGAGATCCTCAATCTTGTTAGGAATATCTTCAGATGTTGCACTAATACCTTACACATAACAAAAGAAGTATCTGTAATAGTCTTTCAGAGAGCAAGGAAACAAAACCCTGAGGCTGTTCAAATGTTTGGTGAACACTGCAATAATCAAGTCCTAACTCACAGCAGCACCTATAGACACTCAGAATTCCTACACTCCTAAAGTAACAATTTCTGGTCTACATTTTCAAAAGCTTTAACACAGCCATGAATACACTCTGACAAGGGGCATTAGAAAGATACTTCACACTGTTATATACTTGGCATAAAATGAAAAAGTAGAGATATGCTGATTTATTTAAATAAAACACAAGTTTGGAGTTTCTTCCAAACCAACACTCCTCTGCCAACCACTGCTATTGCAGCACAAAGTATTCACCGCTCTGCTGCCTTTTTTATTTCTTCTGTAAGATGAACTTAGAATCACTGCTTTGAAAATTCCGGAATGAGTGCAGAAGTTATTTTATGAGTGAAGTGATGTGTAGCTAAAGCATATGCAGAGTGCTCTGACAGAGCCGCGTTTTCAGAGACAGTTAAACACACCTGACACAACGCTGAGTCCTGGAGTGCTGGGTCGAGAGCTCACCTCCCTCACATCTGTGTCATCAGATGTGCTGCCCAGCCCAGAACAGCTCTCCAGTTCTTGGAGTCTTTCCTCCTGTTTTAAGTCTGGAGCCTCTACAAAGGGAGACAATGGAGAGCAGAGAGAGAAAGTAGCATTCCTCAATGCCAGGCTCCCCTAACGTTCACATGCAGAAGGAATGCGGGGGTGTTGATTTAGTGTGTCGAGTTCTAAGGTAACTCAACCACTCGAGCAAGAGTTTTCTTATATTGTTTGATACAGAAGGCAGGACTCTGCACAGATAGCAATGCTCTGTCTGCACAGGTGTGCTAAGGAGTGTTTACTGTTTTAAGTGTTGATTTCTTAGACACAACAGGATACAGTCACATCACTAATAACAGTAAACTGTACCTCCTACTCAGTATCACAGGGAAGGGAAGGGAAGGAAACACAAGTTTGCTTTGCAAGCCCTTCTCTTCCCCTTCAGCCCTTAAGAATTTTTTAAGTATCAGTAAGTCTCTCCCAATGCTTTCCATCTTCTCTGTGCCTAGGAACAGTTTGTCCTTTTAATCTTGGAAGTATTCACAAACATTAACCTAACTCTAGGACAATAATTTCTTGAAAAAAGAGGAAGAGGCCGTTGTTTTGCATATATGCCTCTGGAAGAGTCTTAGAATCATGCTAAAGAAATAAGCAAAAACTGCCCGATTCTGACCTGAATCACTTGGTAATACTTCCACACTCCACGCCTCACTTGTGGTTTCTGATATGGTTGAACCTGTGCAGGGATCAAGCAACACGGATCCTGAACCTGGCAAACACAGCAAGCTGCCTAGCATGTTCTCTGCAGCTGCACCTGCAAAAGTAAAGCCGAAGCGTATGGCTAGAGCTGGGCTCTGGAGACAGCTCTAGCGAGAAAAGTGTCCTTAATAAAGCCACCAGGAAACACAATGTTGAAAAGAAATGAGCAACTAAATACAATCCAGGTCATGCACACAAAATCCTCCTGCAGAAAAGCTCCAGATTAATCCATGGACACAGCCCTGCTCAGAAGGGGAGGAGGAAGAAGGCTCTGCAGCCTCGCGGTCCCAGAGCAAGCGAAGCACGGGAACGTACCGGGTGCACCACCCAGTTACCTGCGATCTCCTGCAGCCGATCGTCATCGATATTTGGGTCGAAGTCACTTCCCAAGACATCTGTACTCCAGGTCTCGCTCACAGTTTCTGATATATCTCTGTCATCAGTCAGACCCATCATATCACGGATTTCAAACTTACGGAGCTTGTCATCCAGATTATCCTGAGTTGTGGCTACGGGAAAAGAAACAGTTCTTGATTTTTGAAAGGCTTCTCCAATTACTTCAGATTGAAAACCAGGAAGAGTACATTATAGGAAAAACCCACCACACAACCAACCCTGCAATTCTGTCAGAGAAGGCAGTGGTTTAAAGTAAGGCCCATAAAGCACTATTATACTATTCAAGAGATGCTGCCTGGAAACACATTTGAGATCTAAGAAGAAAAATCTGAAAGTAAACATGGTGACCTATCAACTAAATTGACAGACAAAATAAATGAAATGTAGTGCTATCAAGAAACTGAAACAAGAACTGATCACAGAAAAGCTGAGGCCTTCAGAGACCAACCCAGCCCAAACCCCCTGCCCTGGTGAGCAACAGCAGGTTGCTCATGGTCATGTCCAGTCATATCTCCAGGCTGGAGACACCACAATCTCTCTGGGAAACCTGTTCAGCGTTTGACAAGTGGATATTCACCCGGAAATTATCCAGATGTTTTTAGGCTACTCCAATCCAGATCACCCATTCCTGAAGGGAAACGATTGGTATCAAGCAAAACTTTACACGTAGTTTCCTATAAAAGACTTAAGCCTCAAAATTCCAGGTGATTTCCTTTTCCTAACACCAGACTACAAGAAATATTTCTTGGGAAAAACCAAACCAAACCATAAATAAATACGAGAGTAATCACGAAAGAAAAACTACTTTTTTCTTCCTGAACTAGTCAATTTTGCAACCTCTTTCCACAGGACTTTGGCTTTGCCATCTCCAGCTCCTCAGGCACTTGTGGAACTGGCACCTGCCTTGCTCGTGCTCCAGCAGCTGCAGAGCCTCCACACCATTGCTCCCGGAGGGGCCCGCGCCGAGCTCCGACACCGACTCCCCTTCCAAATCCAGAGAGGACACAGAGTTGGAGCGATTTGAAGGACCTGTAAAAACAGACTTTATCACTCTAAATCTAATGTGAATAACAGTGCCTAAATACACAGCGTTAACAATCCAGGATATGATTCACCGGAAAAACTAGACGATATGAAGTAGCAGTTCCAATAGTGAATCTCACTGCTACTGTACTGTAATTAAAGTCAATAAAGTCCTTGCCATTAATTTGTTTACTTGTCTGTGAATTTGTTCTCTTATTTTGAGGAGACAGAGAGGAAAAATTAAGTTATGAAAGTTATACAAAATAATGCAGGACTGATCTGTTCGAGCCTCTTCCATGCCACAGACACCTGTGCTTTGTTGTGCCTGAAGTTCATATAAAGGAGTTGTTCAGAGTATGTAACATACATATCTGAGATATGTAACAGTTTATTAAAACATGATGAAAAACAAGTGTGAGAAGCCCAAGTTTAGAGCTAAATTAGATTATCTTAATAACTAGTACTGCATTTAAGTTTAAAAAAACCCAAAAAAACCTGTTTTCTCTTTCTAAATACACTTAGTTTTTCTGTTCCTAATTCTCAGACTTGGTTATACCTTTGTAGGTCAAAATTTAGCTGCAGGCTTTTTTTTCTCTGAACAACTAAGAGAAAATACAGCCTTCCAAATGCCAAAGACAAGATGCTGTATTTAACACACCTTCCTTTTAGAGTTAAGGGGAAAAAAAACAAAAACAGATCAACAAAACTTCTTCAAGACTTAAGCAGCCCTTCACCTTCAGATATTCCTTCCAGATTATCACTGCAGAGGGAAAAGCGCAAGGTTTTATCAGGTTTACCATGGAGTTTGTTTTCGTCAATGGGGACATCGCCTTGCCCGCCATCTGCAAGCTGCATATTTAAGACCTGGAGAGGGGAGAAAGAAACAAGACTTCCTTAAAATCACCTATTTTTCAGATAACTAAATAGTAAATAAAATATCGGAGACACGTTTTTGTATTGTTAGTGTCACTATCAAATTACTAACATTCCATCTAAAAAAACGCAGCAATTTCCCAACTCGGAGCCTGGGGACAGTGCAAGGTACTGCACTGTGAACATCAGGCATGTCCTGATAACGGAGCCAAGCTCCCTCACCACCCCACAGACCAGGATAACATGGAAACTGATCTCCACGAGGCTGCCGAAGGAGATAATCCCAACCACCAGGCAAGGCAGCACATCTGGAAGCAGCAGCTGTGCTGAGCCTGGAGAAAGAGAAGGCTGTAACTCCAGCCCTGCCCTAAGAACACTCTGCAGGCACTGATGGTACTGTGAGCACAGTTCTGCCCTCACAACAACCTGGGCCTCTGCCTTTCAAGGCTGAGCTGCCAAAAACGTCAGGATCAGTGCTCCAGTTCTGTCATTCACCTGTGTCCCTTGATCCAAAGGACAGGGTACTTGCATCATTTTCTTCAGGCTCAGAACAACAGCCCAGGTTTGCTCTGAAGCATCTTAAGTGAGGGGAAAAAAACACCTAACAAAGAGAAATTTGAAAGCTACGAGCCCCAAGTTCAGTAACATAAAGTAAGGATTTTAATTCCTATTCTAGATTTACTACCAGAACTTAAGTGTCACGACCTCATTGTTCTGCTACTGAGAAGACAGAGGCTTCATTGTTCAAAATATCTGAGATGTCATTGTGTCTGGATACCTCAGTTTCTGACATCATTCCTGGAGTAATCTGTGGACCTGTCCCCAAAGAAATCACCAGCACTTCTTCCGGCTGAACTTCAGGGATGGTCTCCTGGGAGGAGCCTTCGTGATCTCCGTGCTGATCCATGAGAATATTTGATCTACTTCTGCTACGGGTTGCTAAGAATGTATTTGAAATATCAACATTAGAAAGTTTTTCCTTGTTTAAGGAGGGGAAAAAAGACAATACAATGAAAACACAGAACTGTGGTGTTTCAGTTAGTAATACAAACTAAACAAATTTACAAAAGACTTTGAGATTTGGAACTGGTGCTTAAATTTGAGTATTGATGAAGGCAACTTTCAACATAATAATTAAGAAGTAGAGAAACAAGGTACCCTGTCCTGCTCAACTACACAAATTCATTATACTCCAATCACAGAAAGACTTTTAATATGTTACATGTGAGAATTAAGTTTGTTACCAACAAAAGAGGTCTAGGTTTCTGTGGTTTAAAACTCTGATTCATTTGTTTAGAAGGTTTTTTCATCTATAAAGCAGGAAATCTCATTCTAACAGGTGTCTGAAACACAGGCACACAATACAACATCAGGTGGTTTACTCAGATTATTTTGTAACTATTCATCTTTTCAACTGGCCCCAGATTCCCATGTTTGGCTCCGTGGAAGGAAAAATGCCCACATGGAATTAAGATTTCTAAGCATGGTAGCATGACACCAATTATTTCTTTATTTGATCTGGGGAAAACAAGCTACATGTGCTGAAGTCACAGTCAAATTCTGATTATCACATAAAGGCACATGAAGGGTTTTTTAAAACCATATGAACACAAAATAAGTTTCATATAGAGATCAATTAAGAAATTGGAAAAGGGAACTGATTTCCAGAGTAACTGAAAGGCATGCTTGAGTCACGTGATACAGGTCAAATTTTCAGACAGAAGAATGGAAAAAGGGCATTACCCACCAAAAGGGGTTACTAGAGTTATGTGAGCTGACAGATTGGTGGCAGAGGTATCCCAGGCAGTAATGGCTGCCAATTGCTGTCCTGGATTTCGAAAGCATTAAAATGAAACAAAAGAAATAAAAACTTTGAGCAAAAGCTATTTTATACCATAAAATAAATGCTCTTGTGCCACTACTTTACAGGCATAAGACCAGAACCATTCAGAAGCACAGTTAAAACAACATGGGACGGGTTTCTTTTGGGAGTGGTTTTGTGGGGTATTTTGCCACTTATCAGGCTGTGTATATTTACATCCTTTTATACACTGACATCAAATCTCTCAAACAGAACTATCCCATGTGGTCATAATCACATAAATGATCACTGACTGATTATTTATCACATAAATCATTTTACTAAGAGTACCACACTTCCTATTTTAAAATAAGGTATTATTGCAAAGAAAAAGCTCAAGCCACTGAAATCCTATTAAAAAAACAAAACCCAACCAACACAAAATTGTATTCCAGAATACTGACAGTTGGAATTAGAACAGGCAAAGAACGGAGAACGTTTCTCTTCTCAGCACATGTTCTAAAAGTCCTGCTCCTGCTTGTTCATCCTGCTCCCCATGTGCCCTCTTCTGAGACAGAAAAATGTTAAACTTATTCTAGCCCACTAATTAAATGCTTCTGCTTCCAATTTAACACTTTCTTAAGCAATCTTCCCTCCTAGATCTGCTTCCCATCTTTAAACTTTCCCCTTACTATCACTGTCAACAACTACATGATGACTACCAACCACTCCAGTGTTTTTCTCAGGTTCAGTCCAGAGGGATGAAGCTCACTCTACTTGGATCACAAGGTAAGGAAGTTACTTGGCTTTCTATGCTGAAGAAAATTCTTCACCATCTACACCGAAAAAGTAGGAACCAAAGGTGTAGGCAAAGAGCAGACCCAAGAGATGCCTGAGAAAAAGGCTCGGAAATGTCCCAAGGCACAGAAATCAAGCGAGAGTTCTGCTCGCTCTCCTTACCTATCGGTAACCGGTTTTTTTTGTTGGCTGGAGTGGTCGCAGGAGAAAGCTGGGGGGTGTTATATGGAGTCATTTCAAGGCTGCTGCTTTTCCCTGGCTTGTTCTGGGGTAAGTTTGCCAGCAAGTTTTCCAAAGCCATCCGGTCTTCCTTAAGCTGATCACTTGACATTACATTCCGCATAAAGCCAACCTAAACATTGACAATTATTGTTGGTAAGAACCGCAGCGTAAATGATCAGCCGGTTGGTGTGGACACATGGGCACAAGTTTACACTACTTCAGGAACATGAGGCATTACCAGAGTGGTCAGCTGGCTGTATGTCATGTACACCACGGTCCTGCTCAGCCCCTCCAGGAGGTTGACAGCAGACATCGGAGGCGTCTCCACCGCGCGCCCGTCGATAACCACATCCAGGAAAGCGGCAACACAGCTCTGCAGGGAGAGAAAAGAGACTGCAAATGAGAGACCATCTCTGGAGTTTGGAAAGAAACTTATGACAGGCATTAAGTAGTTCACAGAACAATGTGAAATTTTGCTTCCTGCTTTTAAAATCTTACAATAAAGTAGCAGATATCATTAAAACCCCTGAAGAACAAGCAAGGAAAGCAGGCAGTCAGTGTTAGCATTTCCTTAGTTCCTGTTCTGCATTCAAAAGTGTTCCCTAAGTGTCCTCTTATAATTTCTTTTAAAAAATTAAACTGTTTAATGGCAACTAAACTGCCCCTTCCTGACGAATCTGCTGAGCACAGACCAAAAGTGAAAAAGGAAGCAACACACAATATCACTTTCTTATCTGATTGAATGTTACTTTCATAATGAATGTGCAGCTTTGTGTGATGACTGTGTAACAATTAGAATTAGCAAAAACCTGGAATTCCACAAGGATATCAACAGGTTTTTAAACATCTGACAATACATCAAAGATCATTAATTCCACTGTTGCTCTGATGAAGATAACTGCTGTATGGCTGCGGATCACAGAATCACACAATATGCTGAGTTGGAAGGGATCAACAAGGTTCATCAAGTCCAACTCTCAGAAGATTCATACTGAAAAGTTGAATAAAAAAGCAAAACTATGCAAACCCACAAGGAACAGAAGTTACTTGCACAAGCAAATTTCTTGGTGTTAAACCAGATTTCATACTAAAGCTGTCTTCAGATCAAAGTGTTCTATTTAGGTTCAGCTGAAAAGCCACACAGTAATTCCGCATTTCAAGGAATCATAAAATCACGGAACAGTTTGGGCTCGGAGGACCTTAAAGACCATCCAGTCCCACTCCCTGACACTGGCAGGGACACCATCCACCAGACCAGGTTGCTCCAAGCCCCATCCAACATGGCCTTGGACACTTCTTGTGCTCAATTTAAAATGTAATTTGCTTTAATTTCCTTTTTTGTTTTTTCTCTTTTAAGAAGTATTAGGTCAGAGTAGAAGTAAGAATCCCTGACCCTTAATTCCAGCATGCCAGATTTTTTTTCCAGCCTTGTGCCAGATTTAATCTGCTTTTCAGCACATGTAACTTGGAACTTAAACACTTAGTAAGTCCTTTGCAATGTCTGAAAAAGGAGACTGCAGAAGGATTATGACGTATACACCGAGCCTTAGGTTTTTTTAGTCTGGACTCTTACTTTGTCAAATTTAGCAAGGTTGCTCTTTGTACGTGGATCTCCCTCCTCAGAGCCCGTCATTGCCAACTGCTGCAGAAGCCTCCCAACCTGAAATGAAAGAGAAGTATGAAGAATAAGCCTTTCTAAACAACATGATGGACCCAATTACAAAAAAAAATACTTAAAAAACCCTTCTCTGTTCTAAATCCTTTTTCAATTAATACTCCAAGAAATACTTCTAATTGAGCGGACAGAGACTTGTGCTTGCTTTCAGGACAGGAAAAATGCAAGAAGTTTAAGAAAAAAAGCAGTGATTGCATTTAACAAGAAAATGTGCTGTGAGCACCCATATTTCCCTCTCCCAGAACAAAGCATGTTTTGTTTTTACAACACGTCAGAATTGAGAATTGAATCTAGGTCATCTTAAACCTAGAAGTTTTCAAAGGCTGCATATAGTTTACTAAGGAAAAAATAGCAAGAGGGCTAACCCTGATTTCAGGGCACATATCCCTTATCAGTCTCCAAGTGCAAAACAACCCTCAATTTAAAGAGTTGCCAACCGCAAGCTCTGCTACAGCAGCCCAGCAGTGGCACAGGAGAGGACTGCTAATGGATTTTAGAACACACCGAGTAAAACACACCAGAACGATTGTGCTGTGAGAATCACTCCCTGCCCAGTTCACAGACAACATTAAACTGCAGGTTTTGTTCCTCGAGTGGGGAACATCCTCAGACAGAGGAGCGTTGCTCAACACCTTCGGACAACACCTCCACAAAGCATCATTAAACTGCCCAAGTATTTGCACAAGCACACAACCTGGTCATGAGGGCTGGGGAGTGCTCTGAGGGCTGATGACAGTAGAGCTGCCCACCAGAAACACTGGGCATTACTGCCAGACAACGAGGGCGTTTCAGAAAATATTTCACTATTGTTTGTAATAACTAGCAGGACATTTAACAGTAGTAAGAACAGCACAATATCCATTTACACACATTCCAGAATTCATCTTAGAGTCACTTTTATGCTTTAGCTTCCATCCCTCATACCAGCTTTTATACATATAATACATATTTGCAACTCCTCCAAGGGATACAGGAATACATGCTGCCAATTGCTTCAAGTCAGTATTTTAAGCAGACAAACTTTACAGCTTAACTTTTCAGCAATAATTAACATATTTTGTTAGCATTCAACTTATAAATAGGAGAGACAGTACCTTTACTTTTCCTGTAGTAAAAGGGGAGGGGAAAAAAAGGCCAAGAACATTCCTCATAAACATTTTTAAGACTGCTTTAATGTGAATCATACCTGCATTAGGTTAAATCTTGCCACCTCATTTATAGGAGCATCAGAAATGATCCCATACTGCTCCGGGTTAACGATGGCAGGGCAGATGAAACAGGCCAGAAGAAGATCTGTGCACATGGCTCTGACCTCGCCAACCTCCAGCCTGTCCACACACGACAGCGTTTTGTACATCTGCGACACAATCCACCTCAAGCTGTGAGGAAAGCAGTAAGTGTTTTGTTTGAGATAGCCAATGAATTTGTTGACCAAGGTCACCAGCTTGGCCTCATTGGAGTCAACCATCTCTTGGACTCTTTGCTTGAACTTTTCTGTGCCTTTCTCGCCAAATAACTTCTCCTGCTGTACTGGCGAGAATCTCTCAATTAACTTGTTTGCATCGGTTTCCAGGTGGTCTTCATCTTCAACCAGAAGCTGCATGATTGGCTCATGTAAGGTTGCAGTAAGAAAGAGTTTTGCAGAGAAGAGTCCTTCAGAGAAAAGTTTGAACAAGATGCTAAAGGCACAGGTGCCTCGTCTCAGCAGCCGCCGGGGGTTGTCACTCTCCTTGAGTTCAAATTCAATCAGGTAACGGAGGACCTGGAGGAGGTAACTCTCATCCTCCTGCATGATGCAGTTGCCATAAATGGAGGTAAAGACTGTGTGAATGACACTCTGAGTGTTGTCCTGGTTGAGCTTCTCTCCAGCAACCAGGCAGGATGCAATAAGCCTTGGGTTCTCTCTCAGTCTGTTTAGGAATTCTCCGTAAGCAGTCTCCTGAAATCCCAACTGCTTATATCCGTCCACAAACTGTGTGTCCTCCAAGACTTTTGCATGCTGGCAACATTCAGCAGGAGAAGCTTCAGCACTTTAAAGAAAAACATTGAAACAGTTTAAGTAACTCTTAAGTACACAAACTTCCTAAGAGATGCCACGTGGTCAATCTATTAACCAGACAGCAAACAGGGAAAAACAGTCTTTCCAGGTAGTTACTACAAATGATGTTGCAAATTCAGAAGTTTGTTCCTATGAACATAAGTAAAACAAACACAGATATTAAAAAGTAACAATTTTCATGTGTGTATGATTTCCTCGCTGAGGTTTGCTTTAAAACCTCACTATTGTTAGGATTAGTACAGCTAAGGACTCCAGATTCTAAGTGTGAGCAATGTGCTGGCGTGTCCGTAAGGCAGAGCAGTCACCTGGTGATGATGAGCCTGTCCAGGTTGATGCGCTGCTGTTTGGAGATCCAGGCAGTGCGGTAGAGCTTCTCCGCCGTCTTCAGCACGTCCGCGTTGAGCCGCTGGATCAGCTGCTTCTCCGAGGTCACGTAGAGCCGCTCCTGCTTCAGGTGGTGAGCCAGCGTGTGGATGTCCAGCTTCACCATGGTGGGCAGCCAGGGGTGGCACAGCACCCACTGAGTGACAGACAATGATGCAGGTGAGTCCCAGCAGTGAAGGGAACAAGTCTTGCCAGCCCCAACACCTGATAAACTCACATCAGGCAGTAAACACTGCTCTGCGTCCCTTCCCTCAAATCCCCAGCACAACACTCGGTGACTGAGTCACTCTTTCTTAATGCAAGGTTTCCTAATTGCCAATGTCATTAACCCTTGTTCTGTCAGCACATTAGAGACACTTGCAGAGAAGTAAAGGCTATTTTCAGCTGGCACTGGTGAATCGGGACAGGAGCACAGCACTGCCCAACTCCTGACCACACTTCCAGTACACGAGGTGGGAATCTGACCATCACCTGCAAAGACGTGGCCCTTACTACAGCTTAGGCAACACAAACTCAGGGAGATGAAGACCAGTCCCATTCCCACTCGCTGTCTGGGGAACAGGCAAAAACACTTGTGTACTTACTCCTTCATCCTAAAGCCCATCCCCATAACACAGCACTACCTAAGGACTTGGGTGTTGTAATCTCTGGCTTGTTACTTCTCTCACCTATGCATCAGAAGAACCAACCTGCCAATATTGCTCTTTTCTGCTAAAAAAATCACCTAAATAATATTACTAATTAAAAAAAAACAACAAACAAACAAAATCCCACAAATCAAAAAAACAAACCTCAAGGAGTATCAATACCCAAATAAGGCAGAAGCTGGAAATAAGTCTGGAGACTTTGCTCAACAGTAGAATTCATTTTAAAAAAAATTCCTTAAAGTATTCTTCAAATATTTCAACTTGGGCCATGATCAAAAAATGTCATCTTAAAGAGAGAAAAACTGAAACAACCATAGTCTTCTATAGCACTTTGGAGCTAAAATCTCCAGAAATGACCACCCTGTCTGAATGTAACATCAGCCCTAACTTCACAATCAGACAGCATCTCAGTTAGCAGAGTATCACACCAATCAAGACACACTCAAGGAGCAAATCCACCTAAAAATTAACTCTATGGGAGAAAAAAACATCAACTGCATTAATGCTGATAAGGGAAGGGGTACAATCATGCAGGTTAAGAAATTGATGGTTACCTGCTTTATGTCTTCCCCACCAGAACTAAGTCACACAAGCTAATTTGTGAAGAAAAAGTGTTTGATCCAGATATGACCTGCAACAGCTACCTGTACAATATATCAGTAATGGATATATGTTAGAGGGCTCTGCTGAGGAAGCCTTCAAAGCCATACTACAGTTAAAATAAAAACTCACTTCCCACAACCAGCAGTGACTCTGGACAAGCCTTGCTTCACAAACCCATGTAGTCCATGCTTGAGAAATTACAAACAATGTGCCATGTGCTGGCCCAGTGCTCTTCCCTTTTAGCGTTTTAAAGATCTGGTTCACTGTTCAGCACAGCAGGAGGTGATCCTTGCTGAACAGCAAGAATTCAGATTAGCTCCCTAATTAGGCACAGGTTTCCCATTTGTTGTGGTTTTTGCAGCCTGATAACCAGGTGCACTGACAACCAACCCTGCTCCTTGTGTAATTAAGTTCTTTCATCTACAGTTTTAACCTCACAACTAGAATCCAGCCAGAGACGAACAGGGAAGCTGTCACAAGTCTTTACACACAAAAAACTGCAATCTTATTATACCTGATGGTTTAAAGGCCATTCCTAGCAAATACAGACAACCGGGCATATAAAGCTCTCAAAAAAACCCCAAACTCAAAAACCCTCCAAAAACCAGCAACCGTAACCAGAGGTTACGGCTGATGCATCCAAAGATGAGACTGCAATAGAAACTTGAAGGATGTGTTAATCCAGTGTTTTAACTAGGACAGTCTCAGAGCAATGATTAGAAAAAGAAACATTGCTGTTACTGCCAAACTTGAGAAACAAATAACTTCTTGCAACAAGTTTATTTTTTGTCTCAGAATTTAAGGGCACGCAAAAAAGAAAACCCAAACAACCCAGCATTAAACTTGTTAGTGCTGCAAACACAGTAGTAAACATTTGTGGCCACCTGAAGAAAAACTGACAGAACAGGCCTCGTGAGCACCCAGACAGGACCTGGGCACCCCCTCTGCCCTTACCCAGACACCGAGATCCTGACTTCCTTGGGGATGTTGCCCACTGCTGTGCATTCTAACTTTCAAACTAATTATCATCCTGAACTTCAGGCCCAAATCAAGGCTCCAAAGAGTCCTGTTGGCTGCAACTGCATTTCTAAATATACTGGTCGCGTGACTAGCTGATAACCTCCTATCAGTTGGCACTACCCATGTGTCTGTGTTATCTGCCTCTGCTGTACACCACCAGAAATAACGAAAGCAAGGGAATTGATTCAGAACTGAGCCACAGCAGGTTACTATGTACCACTGCTTTGTCAGGAACTGTGAAAATCCACAGGATTTTCCTGTCAATCCACAGGAAGACAACTGCATGACAGCAGCTTCCACCCTATGTACAAGAAAACAGGATCAGCAGCTTCCCTGACTTTGTAACCTCCATAAAAATCCAACTGACTCGACTGTGAGGATTGCTGCTCAGATCCACCTCCGTGGAGAGGAACATCTTGTCATTGCCCTTCACTGATTCTTAAATGAATTATTCTGAAGCCACACAAGCACAGCAAGAACTTCGTCTTCACCTGAGAACAAGAGACATGTGAAGCAGTAGCTTAACACAATCGATACTTCAGCAGGGCTCAGTAAAGAAAACCCAAAAAGTCTAGTTGAGCAAGATGCATGTGCTTCTCCTCTCTTCAGATCCTGGTATTACTAACACAGTCTGTCCTGAAAGGAGAAACTATTGTACCACTAACACACCTCCCTGACACACACTGCTCCTCCTCAAAAACCTCTTCCCTTTACGACACTGTGAGAGGACAGAGGCTGCATCCTCTGACCAGGCTCCACAACATTCACCCCAGACAAAGTTTTAGGAGCACTCAGCCCCAGTCAGTGGCTGGTACCACACCACAGAGGCAGTGCTGGAGCAGACTGACCAGCAACAGCTCCAGCTCCTGCTAATTCCAGAGTGTTGTTTGCCAGATTTCCTTATCAGCTTCTCATAAACAAAAAGGGGCCTGTAATTACCAAGCAACCTGGTTTAGGACTACCATGCACCACACTTGGAACAGCAGATATCTATACACAGCTGTATAGAGGAGACAGTTTAGGATATTTAGATATCCAACAGCCTACTGTGGCTGAAGAAACAACAGATATTTAATAGTGCCTGCTATCTGCAGGTTATTTTTCAATCCTGGAATTTCATGTTGATACAAAACCATTTCTATTTTCTGTCAGATATTTCAAGATTCTCAGGAACCTACTAGTAACTGTGACACAGTAGGAGCTGCTTAGCACAGCAACTCAAATAATTTCTCTTCATGATGCTCCACATATCAACAACAAAGACTGCATGACCTGACAGCATCCAAGAAGCCTTGCCCTGCTGGCAGCACAAATTTGCTCAGAACCCAAGGCAGTCTATCCTTTGACGAACACAGGACATAGATTGCTTCCTACTCTTAAAAGTCCTGGAAAACATGACACTGAACCTTTAGGTCCTGAACTCCACCTTATAAAGTCCGTAGGTTTGTCCTGTGGCATACAGGAATGAGCCACATCCCTACTGAGTATGTCTGTGATTCAGTTGACAGAAAAGAGATTAAGTAAAGTGGTAAATACTGCTGGTACACCAGATTCTTCTTCCTCCTCCAGCGCTTCCTTCTCAGGGTTAGTTGCTCCTCCTGAGTCTCACTACGCAAGACAACTTCCAGAGCAAGTTTGGGCAGATCTAATGTAGGCAGGGCAGGGCAAGGCAAAACTGAAATCACTCCTTCTTACTGAAAAATAACTTCTAAGCAAGCCTGAATAGCTTCCAAGCCAATTCAGCCCTGATGAAGTACCTCTTTTCTCATTACTATTTACAGTAGCCACTAACAAGCCTTATTTCTTTATACGAGCCAACAGTCCCTCTGCCACAGTCGAGCTAAAAGAGCCCTTTTTCAGTAGGATAGTTCACCATGACCTAGGACTCATCTGCTGAACTCAGGTTACAAAACCCACTATCTCAAATACACGTGCAACAGACAAGATGCAGTTCCACTGTCTAACTGACATTAATAAGAAACTCATCCCTCGAGTTTGTTTTTGCCCAGAAGCTGCTCTCAGCTGGCACTGGACACACTGTCCATCCCTGTCCAAGGAGCACCTCGATTCCCAGGCCCTGTAACAGAGCTTAATCAGTAACACATGGAATCAGTTGGCTACTAAATCACCTATTATGGTATTACTGCACTGCACAAAATCAGTAAAAGCACATAACCAGACTAAAACCTACTCCAGCCGATTGCGATGCTGGAAAGAGGAGCTCCCCTTAGGTAAGGATCACACTAATAAACTTTTCTTCAGAACAAGTGCAGAACTCAAAGCCACTCAAACTGACAAAACCAACCTGTTCCCAGTCTGTTGTGTCGAGAGCAGCTCCCTTCCCCACGGAGAAACATCCCATCCATGGGCACCAGGAAGGGCAGCTGCTACGGAGGAGAGTATGTTCTCCAGGAGCTGACAAATCTCACACCAATACCGCTGCATGGAGTATCCTGAATATTTGGAACCCTCCACAGCAGCAGCAACTTAAAAGTCTGTTTCCCGAAGCCACCATCCTGCTACTTTTACAGAATGCTTCAGATTTCATGTGCTGCCCATGCCATTCCCCCTCCATCCTCTCCAGTTTGCAGCTTCTACTTGTGAGTCAGCTGCATCGCCCACCGAAATAGCATTTTACCTATCAGTAAGTGTAGTGTCACATGCCCGCTGCGAGAGCTCCATCCCGGCAGCTCTCAGGAGCGCGGTATCATGACTTTGCAAGAAAACCCCCGATCCTCCCTGGATCCGGCTCTCCAGCGTTAGGGCTCCGTGAGCAACCAAAAAGGGAAGTCCCCGCACTCGCCAAGTTTCAAGTTCTAAACCTGCCGAGCACAAAAGCCACGACGGAGCGGGCCCGGCCGGGCTGCCCGGGGCGCAGAGGCCGCGCTGCCGGCGGGTCGGGCTCGCCCAGAGCCCC
>VWZF01000203.1:1307313-1332156 GCA_013396755.1 Sclerurus mexicanus | reverse complement strand
GGGGCTGCTGCCGGGCCGGGGCGCGGGGAGGGGGCCGCGGAGCCCGTTCCCGCAGAGCCAGCACGGCCCGGGCCCGGCGCGGGGCTCTCTGCGGCTGTGTCACCGCGTGCTTTGCTGGGGCACTCCTGCTCCATGTGCCGCTGTCTCTGACCCCAGGGGGACTTCGTAGACCGAGGGTATTACAGCCTGGAGACCTTCACGTACCTCCTGGCCCTCAAAGCCAAGTGGCCTGACCGTATCACGCTGCTGCGGGGCAACCACGAGAGCAGGCAGATCACCCAGGTGTACGGGTTCTACGGTGAGTGCCAGCGCGGGGGCCGGGCCAGCAGGGCCTCCCTTCCCGGGGAACCTGGCGGGGGCTCGGGTGTTGTCAGTCGTTAACATGGCTGCTCGTTCACTGTTAGGGAAGGGGAAGGCGTTTGAGGAACATCTCGCTGCTCTTTGCCTCTGGCACGTGGGGTTTCTGTTGGATTTTTGGTGCCACATTTAACTTTCGACACAGAAAGAGTCAGAGGCAGAGCTTGTGCTGCTCAGCTCCTTCTCTCCTGGTGCTGGAGCTGCCCAGCAGCGGGACAGTGCAGGGCCCCTGTGACACACCTGAGCTGGCGGGTTCTGCTCTCAGAGCCTGTTCTGTAAGACCCCTGTGTCCCACAGACGAGTGCCAAACCAAATACGGGAACGCCAATGCCTGGAGATACTGCACCAAAGTGTTCGACATGCTCACCATCGCGGCTGTAAGTGCAGACCCGCCCCAGGGGGAGCTGTGGGCCCTGCCGGGGGCTGGGCGGGCAGTGCTCAGGGTTGTGCACACCTGTGCTCTCCCTGCAGTTGATAGACGAGCAGATCCTGTGTGTGCACGGCGGCCTCTCCCCAGACATCAAGACCCTGGATCAGATCCGGACCATCGAGCGGAACCAGGAGATCCCCCACAAAGGCGCCTTCTGCGACCTGGTGTGGTCGGACCCCGAGGACGTGGACACGTGGGCCATCAGCCCCCGCGGGGCGGGCTGGCTCTTCGGCGCCAAGGTCACCAACGAGGTACCGTGTGCTGGGGCAGCACCCAGGGCAGGGGGAGGGGACGGAGGGGCTCAGCTCAGGGTGCCCTTGGAGCAGACCGAGGGCACTGCTGGACCGTGAACTCCTTTGTCACACCTCTCACAGGAAGTCCTGGCGGTGGGGAAGCCTTGCCCACACAAGGTGGGGAAAACGAGCCATTTGAACCTGAAAGCACAAATACAACTGCCAGATGTGCTAATACTGATTTTGCTTTTAAAAGGTGTAATGTGGTGAGACTCACGAGTGTGACCCTGGGCTTTGTGTGGAACTCTTTCCTAAGGATTTAGGAGAAAAATACTATTTTTTTTAACAATTCTTAATTTTGTTTCTTTGAAAAGCAGTGAGCAGACTCCTCAGGGCTGTAACACACTGGCCTTGCCAGGCTCTGACCTGGCCGTGTGTGGCCCTGGCACAGCACATTCAGGGAGCATCGAACCTGGGGACAGCCCAGCCCTGGGTGTTGCAGCTGCCACCCGGATTTCACAGCGTTTCTCTCTGCTTGGGTTCTGCCACCCATTTTCACAGGTGTTTCTCACTGCTCAGGTCTCCAGGCCCAAATGCTGTTCTGTTCCCCCGCTGTGCAGGGCCCAGTGCCAGCCCAGGAGCAGGACGCTGTGCGGGCAGGGCTGCTCAGGGCACGCTGACCTCCCACCTTCCCTTGCAGTTTGTTCACATCAACAACCTGAAGCTGATCTGCAGAGCACACCAGCTTGTCCACGAAGGCTACAAGTTCATGTTTGATGAGAAGCTGGTCACAGTATGGTCGGCGCCCAACTACTGCTACCGCTGCGGGAACATCGCCTCCATCATGGTCTTCAAAGATGTAAATACAAGAGAACCAAAGTTATTCNGATGCCGGCCCCGAGGTGGAGGCGCTGCTCAGGCAATATCCTTTGGGACGGGGGGGGAGCGGGACCGGCCCCGGCCCTGCGCGGTGCCCGCAGTTTGAGTCCTTGACGCCCCGCACAGGGGAGGCGCTCCGAGCCTTCCACGCGGCCATCCGCAGCTCCCCCGGGAACACCAGGAACCAGGCGATGAAGGTAACGGGGCTATTCCGTGCAGTTCCAGACTCAGAGCGTGTCATTCCTCCCAGGACAACCACGCCGTACTTCCTCTGAGCCCTCGCCCGCCTGCCGTCTCCTCCCCCTGCCCTGCCCCTTTACAATATACTTTTTATTGAGCACTTTGCTGCTGAAATGCTGCCTCTTGCCTTTTTTATTTTTAAATTATCTAAATTTATTGTGTATTATGGTGTCTGTAGCAAGTCTTTTTTTTCCCCCCTCCCCTAGATTGATTTCAGAGTATTTGTAATATGTCCTTGAAATTTGTACTACTGCATGTAGTCCTTGCCTAGTCCTGGGTTAGACGACCCGACTCCTTTAACCCCCTGGCTCCGGGAGCCGCTCGGGCCCGTCTCTTGTTCAGCTTTTTGTTTTGGTAAGTTTTAAGAAATTTCAGCAGCAAAGTCATCGCCGGTGTGCGGCGGGGCCGGGGCTGCCCGTGCCGAGCCAGCCCCGTCCGAGCGTGGATCCCCATAAAGCGGTCCAAGGGCTGTTCCCACTCCCGGTTTGTTCCGTTTTCCTCGGGATCCCGGTTAACCCCGCGAGCCTGTGCAGCGACGGGATTTGTACATTAAAGTCATTGTTCGGATTTTCCCCCGGCTCCTTTGTGTCGTCGCTCCGGCCCCGCCCGCGCGGGGCGGGACGCGCCGCCGGTTCCGCTTCCGCGGGGCGGGGCGGGCGCGGGGCCGCGGGGATGGCGCGGAGCACCCTGTCCTCCCGGTTCCGCCGCCTCGACATCGACCAGTACGACGAGAACCGCTTCGTGGAGGAGCCCGAGGAGGCGGCGGCGGCCGAGCCCGATGCCGGCCCCGAGGTGGAGGCGCTGCTCAGGCAATATCCTTTGGGACGGGGGGGGAGCGGGACCGGCCCCGGCCCTGCGCGGTGCCCGCAGTTTGAGTCCTTGACGCCCCGCACAGGGGAGGCGCTCCGAGCCTTCCACGCGGCCATCCGCAGCTCCCCCGGGAACACCAGGAACCAGGCGATGAAGGTAACGGGGCCGGGGCCGGCACCGCGGGCGGGGAGCTGGAGGTGGCGGTGGCCGTGTCAGCGAGGTGACCTGCCGTGCTTTCCCACAGGTGGTCCCCAGGCTCAGCCCTTCCTCCTCCTTTAGCCCCAGAGCTGCTCATCTGCTCCCCTACAGAAACAGCCCAGCCTGGAACGTGGCCCCTCTCGTCAAACACAAGTCTTGGGATTGTTCCCAACTGCTGGTTCTCACATTTCTCTCCTTGTCTTCTCAGGAGCAGGCCCAGGGAACGATGCTTAAAGTCCTCACATCTTTTAAAAGCAGTGAAATAGAACAAGCTGTGAATTCCTTAGACAGAAATGGTGTTGACTTGTTAATGAAATACATTTATAAAGGATTTGAAAAGCCAACAGAAAACAGCAGTGCAATATTACTTCAGTGGCATGAAAAGGTATGTGTTGGGGGCGCTCGGCTCAGCCACACTCGCGGGGTCCTGGTCAGTGGCTTTGGGAGAGCCCCTGCAAGAGAAGCAGCTGAAGGCAGGGCCTCATCCCTGAGGAGCACAGTGTTTCCCTCTATCTGTGGTCTCTGAGCCTGGACTCACAAAGCCTTTGCCCGTGTGTCAAACCTTACCCTCATCCATGGGCACAGGCCAGGCTTGTGGAGGGCAGCGTGTGCTGGAGGAACCCTCGTGCTGCCTTTGGTGTCCAGCGCCTGCTCAGCTCTGCTGAGAAGGGGTGGGCAGTGGGGATGTGTCTGGATGGACGGGGCAGCTGCAGCTGCCTCTGCGGGGAGTGTTTGGCTCAGCTCCGGCAGTTTTCATCGGCTGAGTCACAGGGTTTAGCAAACCTGTTCGGTTTGCCCAGGAGAGGCTTTTGAGGTCTCCAAAAAGATTCCATTGGGGTCCAGAGTGGGCCTCTGTGTTTCTTTGGAATGCAAGACAGGGATGTGGGATGTGCTCAGCAGCTGACTGTGGAACCTTCTTCCCTGTCTGTGAGGGATGAGGCACATTCCAGGTGGAGGCACATCCCTGAGGCAGCTGCTGGGTGCCACTGCCCCTGGGCAGGAATCCAAGTGAACTCTGCCCCCACTGCAGGGGTTTTAGCTGCAGCCTGGGCTGTCAGTGCTCCTCCTAGGAAAACTGATCCCTGGGAATGCTGCAGCTCCCTGTGCGGGGCAGCTGCTGCAAACACCGGTGTCATTTTCACAAGGTGCAGGGCTTTTTCCCGTGCTAGTAAGACAGAGGTGGTGTAGCGTGACTCCAGCTATTGACAGCTGTCACCAGCTTTGCAGCGCCTTCACAAGGGAGGAGGGGACTTCTCAGGACAGCAAAGAACATGTTTCTGCTTGCTTTTTGGTTTGGCTTTTTTTCTTTTTTTCCTGCTGTTTCTACTGAGGTATTTTCAGGTAACTGTGGGTGGGTGCTCCCGGCGTGGTGACACAACACACCCTGACTGGAGTGGTGATGGTGCTCAGGGCATGTAGGCACACGCAAGGCAGCTCATCCTCTTTGTTGTGAAGGAGCAAGGCAGGGCTGAGTAGGCTGGGCAGGGTTTAAAGCCTTGTGTAGTGCTACTGGTAGGATGTGTGGCTTGCTCAGAGTGGAGTCAGCTCAGTGGTAGTACCAGTCTGTCCTCTGGAAAAGAGCTGTGGCAGGTCTGGTAGCTCAGAACATTTACGTGCCTGCAGCACCTGCAGGCTCTGCTCTGAGTGGGTGCTTTGCATTCATCCCTGTTCCCCTGTCTCATACTGCTCATCACTGCTCTCCTTTCATACACTGTGACACCCCTGGGCTCTGTTGGAATTGTGGCTGTAAACACCCCATTTTCAGCAGTCAGCTTTATTATTTATTTTTTCATAATCACCTCCATCTTCTAGACTTCAGAAAGAAATGTCATTTACATTGAGGAACACAAATGAAACTGAAACGAGCCCTTCCTCCTCCTCTCCCACTCAGGGATACAGGAGGTGAGACATTCTGCTTCATCAGTGATGTGCTGCACTGGTGTCCCTGAGATCCAAAAGGTGGTTAGATTTTGGAGAATGACACTTTCTGTGGCTGAACACTTAAATGTTTGTTCTGTATGGGATGCAGTGACTCTGTAACCTCTCTCCTTTCCCACAGGCGCTGGCAGTAGGAGGGCTGGGCTCCATAGTACGAGTTCTTACAGCAAGAAAGACTGTTTAAAGACTGTTAACTTGGGCAGAGATGACGTTCAGGTTTGGGCTCAGAAGAAGGAATGAGCTAAAACAACACTGGTCCATCTTTAGAGATTACAATCTACTGAAATCCTACAGTAACCTCCTCTTGGAATGCTTTTAACCTTAAAGGTGGGGGAAGAGCAAAGGTATTCCTGCATAATTTCGACTATCACACACAGGAGCCAAGACAGTCTCCTGCTCCCTTCTTTAACAGGCAGAGAGGAGGCACACTCCTGCCTCCTATTACTGTAAGTGAACAGGTATTTCAGATGCTGCTTTACCCAGGTGTGGTGGTACAAGATCCCTGTGTCCTGCTTAGTTCCGAGGTAGCCGTGTCCGGGCCAGCGCGATCCTGCAGCTGATGGTGGGAGAAGGGGGTGTTAGAAGGGTGGGTTTGGACGTGTGAGCGAAGGATGTGGTTGGACTCTGGGTTGGTTTAATGTAAAGTGAAGTGCCTGCTGCATCAATAAAGTTCTTGGATCACATGAGTTAATTTATTTTTAGCTAAACCATAAGTCTGACACTTATTCCAAAGCAGGCCAGCAATATCCAAGTTCAGGCTAAGTTTTGCATGACTGCTCCTAACTCCAGCTGTTACAGAATTTGTTCTCAAATCTGTGTCCCGGATGGCGGGAGGGAGACCAAGCCTATCTGTTTCAATCAAGACTTGTAAGATACAATGAACAGAACGTATAATCACCCTGGGTTTGACTTTTATATCTTTGTCCATGCTAGACAGTCAAGAAGGTACTCCAAACTTATGATTTATGTATTAGCATGTCCTTTGCATCAGATGTCTGACCCGTGCTTTGCCCAGGCAGGAGGACACGACTGCTCAAGCTATGGCTGTGCCAGGGCAGCAGCAGCTCCTGTGGCAGGAGCCACGTGCCCGGGGCAGTGCTCGCTGCCCTTTGGCACCAGGGAGCAGCTGCTGGGGAGGCCCTGCCCCACCCAGCCCTGATTCCATCAGCTGCTCAAAGTGCAGCAGCAGCTGTTCCTGCCAGAAGGGAGTTTGGAGGGAGCAGCACTCCACTTCCTTGCTGGCATAGCTCCCTGTGAGAGAAGGCTTGAAGGGTCATGCTCTAAAATTCAATTTTAAATAGCTATAGCATCCCAGGATAGGTAACCAGAACTGTAAAGAGAAGGAAATCAAGATGAGGGTTTTGATCCAAAATGTATTGCACCACAAATCTCATAGTGTTTCATCATACAATCCATATTTACAGCATAGAAGGAAAGAAATCCAATGGCCATAGAAAGGATTATGTATAACCACTGTTCTGAGACAAGGGAAAGTGCATTAGCTTTTTAATACATGTATACACACCAGTGTTGCTCTGGTATCTAATGAAAATTCAACACTTAAGAACTAGTACTTTATGGTAAGTTGATCCTGTATGAGCTTTGGGATCTGAAATTGAAGTTGTTAGTGAATATAGAACCTAGGAGTTTATTTTGTCACTATTCCAGGCTGCCTGTCCTGCATTCCTTACTGTTCAGTAACCTTTCAAGCCAGGATCAACATAAATCCATTAGTCATTCAGAAGCCATCAACCTGAGTCAGGGAGTCCTGACTCCCGGTCCCACAGAAACAGGGCAGGGCAAAGGGACATTCACAATAAAAAGACCTCAAAGAATAAAATCTTCTCAGAACAAACAGGGTTATTCCACCCTGCTGTGTCCCAGCAGGAAAACAATTGAGATAAATCTACTTTTTGATTGTCTGTTTTCACAGTAGGGCAGAACTGAAACATTCCATTAACTGTTCTATCTTCTCTGGAAGTGCCATGGATCCGGTTACTAAAGACTGTTTGGACAACTTTAGTGTACCAAAAAACCCTGTTGGTTTTCTTAACTTCAGATAAACTGAAGTCCAGGTAACAGCTCCTGGAAGTACCTGTGTGGGATGTGGCTGTCTGTGAAGCCAGCTAGGGTCTGGATCATCTGGATCAAAGCACCTTCACCTCTCTGCTGACTGACCTCACGTGCAGGAGGTTTCACCTTGAGCACAGCACAGGCATGCATGGAAGCAGGAGCAGCTCTCCTGCTGCACCTCCCAACTCTGCATCTCCACAGCCAATCCAAGGTCAGTCAGAGCCCTGTCAGCAAAGTTAAACACCTCAACAGTGACTGGATCTCCACTAGAGAACAGCTTGAATTATCCTGAATATATATTTAATAGAAGTATTGTTAGTAACGTGAACCTCCTTGTAAGAGAATTCCCAGATTAGCAGCCTGTTTACTGAATTCCAAACATGTAGTTTTTTGAAAATAGGTTTCATTTCTAATAAGTCAGACTTACTGTTGCTTGCCACTTGGATCCAGGTTTTCCAATGGTATTCATAAGTATGGGCAAAATGGTGCTTCCATTGTGAAGCACATGCCACCTTGGTCCCCTTTCCTTACTGTTTTACTAGGCAAACAAGGTGCTGGAACCAAGATTTGTTCCTTAAGAGTTGAATTTTGCCCCAAAACCCTCATGAGCAGCATTTCTTTTACCATGTAGTCAGGACACAGTTAACATGTTCATAACAGTTTTTAAGCATCAGTATTTGAAGTACAGAAAACCACAACCAAAGAGGCAGACCCTGATTATGAAGATTTGTTGCTAGCAGACTTGGAAGAAGAAAAAAAATAAAGCGTTCAGTACCAATATTCTTCACCCTTTGTCACTAGATTTATTTTTTTTTTTAAATAAAAGCTATTTTTCAATGTGGATTTACGATACCTGGACTTCAGCTTTAAAAATTTAAAATGGTTTCCTACCCCTTCTTCCCACTGCTAACAACCCGTGGAACAGGCTAATGGATTCGTTTTAAAGGCGACTGAGGATTAGGTACTAGAATTAAGACCATTTTAAATATTATTTTTCTTTAAGAAAAGTAAAATCAGACAACTCTATGAAGTTGTGCTCTCAAATTAAATAATCAACATCAACATGCAGCCTTGAGGGCTGCAGGCCAGGATATGTGCACCTTAAATTACACAGTGATATGAAAAAATGCCATCTATTAGTTATGTCAGTATAAGAAGGCAAGGCAGAGTTCTTTTTTGGTTAAAGCTCCTGCTCCTGTCCCGTGAAAGGCTTTGCAAACTGTCACACTCAACACAGTTCTGCCAACATGTTTTTCCTTGCTGGCCTCCCACAGCCACACAAGCAGCTTTTCTGTGGCTGGAGTCACTCGACTCCAGCACCCTGGAACAGCAGCTGGAATCACCATCCCACCAGCACCACTGTCCGAGGCTGTCACTACCCTTCGGTGCCGCACGCAGGACTGAGCACGAGGAGCTGACTCCCATCCCCGACTCCGAGGCCGTCCCCGACTCCAGCCCAGAGGTGTTGCAGTCTGTAGTGAAAATTTCTCCTTGCACAGTATTAGTTTTGTAAACAGAGCCAGAAGTTCTTGTACAAAATACTGCAATGACAGTGATTAAGACACACCTGGAGCAGTGTGTTGAGCGTTCTTTTCACAGAAAGAAGTGCCTGAATGCTGACTCCATCTTCAGGTTCCCTTAAGGCCACAGAGTCCTTGGGCTCGAGATAGATGGCCGGATGCTGCCTTTAGGAGATGGCTTTGACCCAAACCAGGACATCTAGGACACAAAAGCATAATACACATCACACTGGGCTCCCACTTTAGATGGGAAAGAATACAGTACAAAGCCATGTCACCATCATTTGATGGAAAGAACTGTTTTATAAATCAGACTACTGCAGACTCCAGACTGAGGAAGTGGAGGCAGCTTCACACAATCAGATCTGGAAGGAACAGCACCCATTTCCCACAGGTGAACATGGCTGAAGATTACACTTCGATATATTCCTTCAAAATAATTTCAAATTAGAACTCTACAGTCATTTAAACACAGTGCCTTTAGTCAATGTAGTATTACAGTGAGGAAATCTCAGCTGCAGACTGAACGTCCCAGCTCCCTGAGTGGGCAGGGATGATGTGGGACACGGAGGGAGCTGAGGCAGCACTCACTGCTGAACATTCCCTAACCACCACATAGCCAGGGACAATGCAGATCTCATCTTATGCCACAGAAAAGAGACACAGATCTTGGTGTCTGAGCCCAATGCCAAAAGGACAAACGCAGAATTCAGCTCCCTGATGTTAAAACACTGACTGTGCTCCTGCAAGGAACTTCCAGCTTCCCTCCACAGTCCACTGGGCAAAACTGTGCTGTAACTCCTCTGAGCACCAGAAAGCTGATATATCCCTTAATGAAAGGGACAATTTCTGACATGTAGGCATGTGACCAGCTAACATTTTAATAATAAATCACATTTATTATTGTAGCTAACATTTGGAAGACACTTTTCCTGATCTCCCAGCATCTAGGAATTTTCATTCCACCTGCTGAACTCCCATTAGAGATGACACGTGGCACAGAACTCTTACCTTGTACTCCAAAGTTTCTTTGAGCATGTTTTCTTCCTCTTGTGAAAAATTCAGTAACACAGACACAGCTTTAATGAGATGGAATGCCTGAAAGAAACCACAGGGGTGTGTTGCTTATGATGTTCTTGGGCTCTGCACTCTGGACTGTGGTGCAGCACAGATTTCTGTAGGTCTGTCACAGACTTCAGCAGACCAGCAGACTCCCATTATCCCCAGTTCCAATGGACTGGGATGGCCTGTATCTTACTTCTTCTCTCTGTGTTTCCAGGCTTTCTGTTCTTTAACAATTGTTCGCATGTTTTGGAGAAAGAAGACAGATGGGGAGCCTAGTTAGTTAGAACAGAGCAGCAGCCTGGCTCCTGTGGCATCCTAGTTTTTTAAGCTTTGAAAAGTTGATCAAACCAGAATGTAGGCGGGAGAGAATCCTATAATTTCAAATACACGCTGAGGTATATCAGCTCCTTATTGCTAACACCCTAAACGGGGCACACAGTGCAGTGAGTAACAGTCAAGCACTCAGGATACCATGAAGTTGTATGATTGTTTTTTGACCTTACCCACTGACTTGCAATCAAGTGTATTGTTGGCTCTTTTGACACAATGTGGAGAAGAGGAGGGAGCTCCAAATGCACAAGGAATTACCTCTTACAGACCAACAGCAAGTGGTTTATGTCTTTTTTTGGTTTCTCTTTTTCCTTCTTCAATGTACAGTCATTCTGATTACACAATCAATATGCTTTTCAAAGCAGTGCAGAGGGAATTTCTTGTAGGTTCGGATCTTTAACATCCAGATGTAACTACCTCTTAAAAATTCACATTTCCCTTTCAGGTAGTTCATAATAATCTGTACTTCCAAACACATTGCTGTTAGCTATTTTGTTTCACTGTCCCCCGTTGTACACTTTCTAAGTGTAAAATTATGGAATTGGCATAAAGTGTCCTTAGCAGGTGACAGGTGGCAATTTCTAGAGAAAGATAGGCATAGAAAGAAAAGGTAAGTGACACCTTTACCTCAGATTCCCGGCAGGACATGAATTTTAGTACAACATGTTTAAGGTACTCAAAGTTTATCTCCCTCGAGTCGTTTAAATCAGAGTTGTTGGTGACGGTCACAGCAGCATTAGGCACTTCAGAATTTGCTTTCTCACGTAGCTCAGGTACCTCACTGTCAGGCCTTATCTTCTGCAGAAAAGGAAAAAAACAATCAGAAAAAGAGACTCTGTCAGCTTGACACTGAGAGGGGAGCTGGGTTCAGGATGTCTAACGGGGGGTTCTATCCACAGGCGGGTACAACCGAGGCATACACGGTGTCTCATCCTTCATGGGGTCACAGCAGAGAAGTGTCTCCAGTTCTCCCTAGACTCCAGGGCAGGAGATGTTTGCTGTCAGTGTTACGTGTACATCACCCAAACCAGCATGGAACTGGCTCTGTGAAACTATCCCATGGTAATTTCCTCTTATCACTAACCTGCTCTGAGCCTTTCAAACATGGGGTTTTTTCAAAACAATTTTCAAGCTCAGAACAAAAATAACAATTTTAAAACATCTGTTAATTTTTTTTTTAAATAGATTTTTTTTTCTTGGAAAGGAGAACTAATGCAAGGGATTAAAGGGGAGTTAGCAGTCAAGCATCTGGAATCATAGTGCAAGGACCTGTCAGCAAGTGCCAGCTGACGAGACTGAAAAACACACCCCTTACCAGCTCTTTCTGGAGGGTTTTCTTGAGTTCTGTCATTCTCTGCTGCAGCTGCTTTATCATCTGTAAGCACAGCAAAGGACAGTTTAACACAGTATTCATTGTCAGGACCCCCAGATATTTGGAAAAACCCACAATAAATGAGTAATGAATTAAACAATCATTAGCCAGCGCTGACAGCTCTGAAGAAGCAACCTGAATGCCTTGCCAGCTGCACACAGCAGCAGGCTTGTGACAGGACACTTAGGCTTTCATGTGACAGCACCATGGAACTGAACTGAATTCACAAAGACGGGCTCTTCAGGAAAGCTGTAAATAATATCATTTGGTGCATCTTTTCTTCAAAATAGGTATGGATTTATACAGTTCTCACCACAGTTTTTATCCCTGGTTGGTAGACCTTGTACAAATTGGAGGGAAAACATTTACTCACAGCATACCAGATTCAAATTGGACATGCCTCTTCCTTTAAGGTTACAGCACGAGCAGCACCGATTACTGGCCTTCCAAATTACAAGGGGAAAGACTACCAGATGTCTCTGCTGTTTCAGTTCACCTTGTTTTTCTCAGCAATTTGCTGTTCCAGCTCTCTGTTGTCCTTCTGAAGTTGAATGACATCTGCAGTTGCCACCTCTCCATTCTGTTCCACCACACAGTTTTCTGGAGAAGGGAAATGCTCATTGTTCAAATCCCTCGTTGACTCCTCCAGTTCTAAAACCTATCAAAATAAACAGTGAATTGGAGAGAGATCATGACCTTCAGTCCATGAACACTCCACAGGGAGAAAGCCAGTCTTCTTTTTGGTTGTTGTTTTAGGAGGGGGTGGTGGTGGATGCTTTTTAAACTAGAAAGCATTAGTGGCAATCTGACTGGCCACACCTGTCACTGGCCTGCTTATTACTTCTGTGTCACTGTCTCATTGGTCTCATAATCATTTTCTCAAGATGTTTGAGGAGTCAAATAAAGTAAGAGGTTGTCTGTCATACGGGAGCCACAGATCTGACAGGAAACAGCCTTTTTTAGGAAGACAGGGAAGAACAATGATGTTCTACACTGCTAGTGTTCCAGGTCCTGAGCAAGCTGTCAGAGCACGCAGCTCCCAGAACGTGTCCCCAGGCAGGACAGCACTGGGGGGCTCTTGCACACCTGCCTATTTTCCTGGAAGTCTGACAGAACAGACTTGCACCTGCACCCACATTTTTCTCCTGCTCTCTGGCCAACAGGCTCTCCTGTACCTGCAACTTCAGCTCCTCAATTTCCTTCCTCGCCGTCTCCTCTTTCTCCACTGCTTGGCTCTGACTTGTTTCTATGTCAGACTGCAACCGGTGCACCTGCAGCAAGGCAGCTTCGTGATCTGAGAACAGAGAGACCTGCTCAGTATCAGTGTTCACACCAAATGGGAGTTTCTAATCCATTTTCTTAAACAAAGCAAACTACAGAGAGAATAAACTCTGACCTTTTTCCTTGCCCTGTCACGAAGATGGAAAAACAGGGGATTTTAAGCCACACATGCTTTTGCAAAGGAGCAGCCAAACTTTACACATATTTATACATACACATGACTTTAACACATGACACCATAATTCTCAAAGACCCCCATCAACAGTGTGTGTGACTTGAGCTGTGACTGCACAGGATCACTTGGGGCTGAGCTGTGGGGACACATGGCCCCAGACACACAGCTCACCGAGGGAACGGGGCAACAAGAGGCCACGGTTTTATTTTCTTTTTAAATATTGGCAATGTACAAAACTGGTAGGGTTAGGAACTGAATGAGATGACTGCATTTCATTTTTAGCGTGACTGTGGAGTATCAGTTTGCAGCTGCTCTTTAGGCAAGCAAGCACAGTTTGTAAAAGGGTGCAAAAAAGCAGAAGTTTTTAATCTGTATCATTAATTTCATGTTTTGTGCAAAACAATAATTTACAAAAAGTACAGAAGATTTATTTTATGGTGTGTAAACATAAGAATTTAATTTTAAAAAGCGGTTTTGTTTTTAAGGACACAAAAGAGAGACTGTCCAATTTTTAGTGAACGATAAAACCATTTTGAATGGAAGGAAAATCTAGAAATACTATGATCTACCAGGCAAGGCCAGAGCTAGAGTCTGTCCTGGCATAGAGGAGACCTGTTTGGTCTAACCTTGATTGAGTTGGTTCAGTTCCTCCTTCTGTTTTAGCAGCAGACCACACTTTTCATCAATCAGCTGGTCCTTCTCCTTTATTAGGGCATTCAGATGCGAAACCTTCAAAGCAGACACACAAACAGAAGTCATTAAAGATATAAAACAGGAAGAGGGCATTCAAAGATTTCAACATACCTCAAAGGCTCAGCAGGCATCATCCCCACAATGCTGACCTCAGTAAAAAGCACTGAAGTTAATGCTGGAAGAGTTAAACCACACCTGGCTTCTGATGAACCCTGTGCCACCATCACAGACTGCCACAGGCAGCAGGTGGCAGCTGCAAAAGCCACCAAGCAAAACTGAAGAAAGCCTTAACCCCCTTCTACACAGAGCTGGCCCTAGCAAGCGCAGATCTACAGCTGTGCCAGAAGAACAAAGAAACCCAAGGATGGGACTAACTTCAGTCAAACTTGCTCAGTTGACAGTCCCTACCTTTAGCAAACACAAGCTCATGTTATCCACCATTTTTTTATACAGGAAGAGCAAAACAAGACTACCTAGAACTGACATTTGGTTACTGGGTACAAGCTCCTCCCTTAAGAGGAAATGCACGATTTCACAACTGCTGTGCTCCAAAAGGACTCAGATGTGATACAGGCACTGAAGGGAACAAACCAGAATTAACAGGTTTCTTTAAAACAAGCTGCCAACTGGTCGGAGGCTCAGGATGGCCAGCCCACTGGCACTAGTAACACCGCACAGATTAAAGGGGTCTGACACAGTTTCAAGTTCACTGAGGCAATCACTGCTGTCTTACTGTGGATATGATTCTGATCAACGTTCCTGACTGTTAGGATAATTACTTCCAAATCCAGTCTGCCCTGTGAGAGGTGGGAAGCTCCCAAATACATTTTGGACTGTCAGTATTAACCAACCTGGTGTTGTAATTCCTCCCTCTGTTTCCGTGTTTCTTCCAACGCTTTGGCAATTTCCACACTGACAGTCTCTCTACTGCTCAGCTCATTCTGCAAAGCAGAAGTAACTGAGAGGTTATGTGAGACAACTAAAATCAAATCAGTCTCATCTTTAAACCTCAGTTGATTAGGATTAGATTGAGTGTTCTGACACACCATGATTTCCAAATGAGAGTTAGTCAGTTTTACTGACTGCTACTATCTGCACATGCAAGAGCAACACAGAACTGATGTAAGAGCCCAAACCAACCCAGTACTTAAAAGGTCTTTCAGCCTGAAGTCTCTATTACTAAGAAGCAGCTCCTTACTACAACTTATCTTTATTTCAACTGAGCATCCAAGAGTAGCTACAGAAAACTTTCAACAAGCTAAAATTACAGTCAGAATTGGACAAGGTGTCAATACCAGACCAATTTAAGTTTTTAGCTTTCTGTTTTGAACACTGTGAGTGGAATTTGATGTTGAACCATCCTGTATTCATCACTGCTAACAGGATTTCCAAGCTCTTCATGCCTGACAATAGAGGAATGTATTATTTCTGCCTGATTTAGGCAGACCAAAGCATTCTGGTTCAGAAAAGGATCAGCCCTTTGTAATGCTTCTCAAACACATTTCTGTGGAGTACCAAAGATGATTTACAGCCCCAAGTACCTGCAAACTGAGTGTAATGGGCCTCCAAGTACCAAATGTAACACGCTGTGCTGTTCATTATTCCCCAGCCTTAGCTCTGAACTAAGCCAATGTCACTGCCCAGTTCAGCCCTTACCTTTAGCCTGTCCAGTTCAGACTCCTGATGTTTTAAAGAACCTTCATACTCTTCTCTGCTTCTGTTAAAATTCTCATTTTCCTTTTCTAACTGGCCCTGTAAAATAAAAATTGCTTAAATACTCAATACAATTATTCTAATGCTTTGTTTAAATAATTAAACACATCAAATGCTTTGCTCATATTTAGTACCTCAAAGTACGAGATCTTCTATTATAATGCCAGGAGTGCTGAATAAGAACATTCAGACAACAAGAAAGTTCTGCAAGCTGTGTTAAAATCATTTTGTGAAGACTCCCATGGCCCACCAGACGGTTTCTACACTTACAATCCTGTGCTGAGTTGCTGTTTTTTCCAATTCCCAAGCTTTTCCAAGAGCAGCAATCTGGGACTCCAGCTCAGTAATTTTCTGATCATACTGATGTTTCTCACTTAAAATCTGTTGCTGCAGTTGACTTCTTTCATCCTCTAGATCAGTTTGCTTACGAGAAATAAAGAACACCGCATTAATAAAATGGTATCTTGATGCTCTGCCAAGATCAGACACCATTTCAGGAGACTCAAACTGAAGAATATTACTCCTTTAGCAGCAGTGTCATGTACTCACACACACACACAGGGGTTCAGGAGACAAACAGCAAGAAAACCCTTGAGTAACAAAACAAATGGAAGTGAGAGTTTCCGGGGATGCTGAAGATTGATCTGCTGCTGATCGATGAAACATGCAGGATACTCACCAGCTTCTGGATCTTCAGATCCTGCTCAGCAGTTGTTTCTTTGCTCTTTTTCAATGCTTCTGTTGCAATCTGTAGTTTTTGTTCCAGTTCTTTATTCTAAAGTAACACCATACGTTAAGATCCTTATCCATTGGCATCTACGTTATTATAAAAAAATGTGCATAATACAGGATGACCCGGGAGGGGACGGTAAACATTAAACCCATGAAACCACAGAGAGGCTGCCTCCTCCACACATGCTGGTTTTAAAAACTCACCATCACAGCACTACTCCCAGCAAAGCTTGCCCTTGAGCTATTTGTTTCTTGAAACAGGGAGGATCTGCACAAAATTTCTACTTTCACCACCTCTAGGCCCTTCTCCACCACTGAAGGTGGGCAGGTGACCAGAGACACTGAGCAATTACACTCTCCTTTCAAGACTAAATGTGACATGCAGTCTCACTTTGGCTGAGAGCACCAGCGCAGTGAGGGGAGAAGGAATATGGGCATAAAGAGGATGAAAACAGTCAGAATTTGTAGTGAAATTTAAAACTACTCACCTGTGTTTCCAAGCGGTTCAGAGTCTCGGTGTGATGTGTTCTGTCTGTCAGTACCTGCTGCCGGGTCTCATCCAGTCTCTGCTCAAGAGCAGCTTTCTGAAGAGTACATTGAGGTGAAAAATGGGGAAAATGGACAAAGAGAGAAGTTTGAGGGGTTTCTTTAACTAAAATTTTTATTTTTACTTCATTAATAAGGTCAAACTAAAACAGAACAGGAATTTTGATGTGCAGTACAGCTTTGCTCTTGGGAACCAGCAACTTTGGTGCTACTGCACAGGGCCTCCCTAGATCCTGTTGCCCTGTGGATGACATCACTTATATTAAGAATGGGAAATTCCCTGGCATCCTGTCACGATCCATATGTAAGCTCTAACCAGCAGCTAGGTCATCATTTTGCAACTCAGGCCAAGATTAAGGGTTTTAAAAAAATCTTTTATTTGCTGCGTCACAGCAAATACACAGAAAAAAGTATACAAAACATTTCCTCCTTATGGTAGTTACTTTCAAAAATGTTTTAGCACCTCTGCACGGACTTTAAATTGGCTCCAGTTTACTAACTCAAGTTCTTTTATCACAGCAACACAGAGGTGATGTGACTGTGGGACTGATCAAGGAAGAGCAAGCACTGCCCTGCCTCCCAAGACCCAGCTGGGGAACATTGCTCCAGGCTGATTCTGAGCAGGAGCATCACTGCTGGAGAAAGACCTCGAGAAGCAATGACAGAAAGGGCATTAACCACAGCTAAGTTCCTGGTTTCAGCTGTTTCTTAGCACTTCTGAGGCTCAGGTTTTCAGTACACAAGGTTCTGTTTGCACACCTATGTGTAAACAGTTCCCCTCCCTGTCCCACTGCCTCACGGAAGAACAAGGGAAACACTCACTGCTTTTGTAGGGATTAACTAAAAAATCTCCCAAATTGTTCCATCTTCTGTGGGGATGTTAAAAAGCTGCTCTTCTCCTTCTAAGCAGCCAGATGCATTGCCCAAACAGACAATGCAGAAAGGCCAACAGAGACATCTGTGCACGATCTACACAAACAGGCTCAGTGTAGCCACCCACACATTCTGCCCAGCACTGACAGAATGCCAAAACACACTGAAGGGGCAAATGTGCCTGCATGACATCAACAGTTATTCTTTCCATGGGTGACAAGTAATGTATGCCCTAAAAAAAAAATTCCTCACTCAGATTGCACTTGTAAGCAGTCTATAACTGTATCATTACCTCTTTGAGCAGCTCCTGCACATGTTCATCTCCTGAGAGATTTCTTTCTAGCTTTTTTTCCAGGGAAGACACTTTTTCCTGCAGCTGTTCAGTGAATTTATTTCTCTCAGCAAATTCAAAAGTCATCTGTGAGAACAAGAAATCGCAGAATCCTTTTTGTGATGAAGCTAACAGCTCATCTGTTGTGTTTGACTTTCAGAAGTGCCATTAGAAAGGAAAGTCCTACTTGAAAAGACAATATGATCCTAAAACACCTTCTAGACAACCAATTTCCAACTATACCAACTACATTGCCCAAATGTGCACCTTTACACCAGCAAAAACAGATGCATCTGAAAGCATTTCACCTTTTGCTTGTGTTGTTCATATTCCACCTTCAGTGATTCGTGCTCTGCCTGTAACACTTCCAGTCTCTTCTCACAACCAGAACCAGCAATTCGAGCCTAAAAATTTTGAGAAATTAATTACTTTGAAACTTAAATTTCCAACACCACATAACTGATATCTAATCTAGCTTCTGCAGACACGGAGCTCTTTGAGTCAAATCTCACTTAGTTCAAACTTACATTTTGCAAGTCTACAGAAAGCTGCTGAATGACAGTTTGTAGCTCCTGTTCTCTTAACTCCAGAGCAGTGATCTTATTTTCTGCATTTGTCTCAGCTGTCATTAGTTCATCTCTTCACAGAAAAAGAATAAAAAAAGTGACATACCATTCCAAAAAATAATCTTTAGCAGGTAGTTCTGCTGCTTATGAAAATGGCCTAAGCAATACCAAAATTTTCTTGTCCTAAAACCAGCCACCATCATCAATTCATCACAGATTATACACTATGCAAAAAAGTGACAGTTAAGCATTCAAACTATGAAAAAAAAAGAAATCACAACAAATTTACAAAACCCTAAACAAGTATTGCTATCATTGGCTTGGGATTTACATCCCTGTGGGCATAGCAGAGGCAACGATTCAGTCCACTCGCTACATAGATAAACTCTCCCAAAACCACAGAACTGGGCATGAAGTAAAAACACAGGGGAAATGCATCCACTGCTCCTGTGACAGAGCAGCTCCCTACCTCTGTGCCTGCAGCTGCACGAGCTGCTGCTGCAAGCCCTGCAGGTCCTTCCTCAGGCCCGAGGCCTCGGCCCGGGTGTCCTGCAGCTCTGCCTTCGCGCGGGTCAGCTCCCGAGCGCACGCCTCCAGCTCCTGCTCTGCTCTGCTCAGACACTCCTCCTTTTTCAAAAGCTGAACAGTACAACGTTATCTTTGGCAACACAGATGACCAACAATACTGACAAACCTTTTCACGGAAACTTACAGTTTTTATTAAGTTATAAACTGAATTAAATGAGATAATACATTATATCATATTCAGTACCTACCATTAGGATTCCGACACTGACCAAGACTGTGCACAAACATAAAGGCTAAAAAATGAATGCAGAATTACCACTAACTTGGTATTCTACTACAAATTTTAGGGCAGAAAACAAAGTTTAAAATATTCTTACCATGTGTTTAACTTTGGCAATTTCCTGCTGCTGAAAGCCCTCCAGTTCATCAATTTCATCTCGTTTTTGGAAAAGATTCAAACTCTGCTCCCTCACTTCTTGTAACTGTATTTGCAGCATTTTTTTTTCCTGATAAATGAACAAAACCAAAAGGAATCCAGGAATATCTGTGTGCTCATGTCAAGTCAACGGGAGTTTAGTTAAACTCTCTGGGAAAAGAATCTTGTCTCGCAGCCATAAGGCTTTGATGGTGCTACATGCAGAATTGGAAATCCCTCCATACCCAAGTCACAGTGCAAATTACCAAACTTCAAAAACATCTAGAAAGAAATCTGAATTCATTACAATGCCAGCAATGATCATCTAAACCGAACTCTTAAAAATGGACAAAAATAGTAGCATGTTCAATGTCTTCATAATCAGAGATACTTTAAAACAGATTAAGCTAAACAGCTGTCACCACCACAAGACTGAAATCTTGTATTAAACATCCCTACCAAACAGTTGCAGTTATTTTATGAAACAGATGACCCACTGCAAGACCTGAGACGAAGTCACTACCCCCTGCATCTCAGCTGCCTCCTCTGTAACAAAGGACACTACTGTTCCACCTTACAGAAGGACAACTTTCCCACTGAAAAATAATTCCAGAAATACCTCCCGAAGCACCAGGTAACAAAAGCAAATGATTGGCCCCTCCCACTGAACAAAGATTAAATAATACAAAGGGCTGAACAGAGCTCAGTTCCAATAGAGGTGGAAGTGTGCAGGCTGGTGTTTACAAACACACACACACACTAAATACTCCCCCAACAAAAATTCAGAGGTTAATTACCTTTTCAACTTGACTCAGTTTTTCCATCCACTCCTGAACAAGAAAGAAAGGAGAAAAAAGAAATCAAAATCAATTTGTACATTTTCAAGGACAAGTAATTATGGTTAAAAAAAATAAATTTGTATTCTTAGCAGATACTAAGCTGTCCTAATGATTAAAAAAAAATAATCACAACAGCAGTAACAGCCAGTGCTTTACAAATGAAGTCTGGGGAATCGTTTCTGCTACCTGAATACATAAGCTTTGTGCAAGTAAAATAAAAGTGACAACAGGTCTACTCCAATTAATCTTATCAAAGCACAAGCTTAACCTTTCATTAGGAATGTTTGTGGGCTCTTGTTAAAGCCAGTCAGAGCAGTCCTGGCATGGAACTCAGTGCTCCCTCCTTCCCTAGTCCTGGCACACTCACACACACACAGTGCTGAACAATTATTTTAATTAGTGGCAACACCTGCTTAAAACATCAGTGTCATGAGAGTCAAAAGTCATGCTCAAGCTGTTACCTTGTCCTTTTGTTCCAAGGCCAAAGCCATTCCTTCAGCCATCTTGGCTCGACTGGCCTGGTGAGCTTCATTCTGCTCCTGAAACTTCCTCATGGAGGCTATCAACAGAGAACCACCAACTGTATTAAAAACTCATCCTTTAAAATTGCCTCTCGGTTTTCTGCAAGTTATAAATAACTTTAAAGAGCTTGTTCTGCAAGTAATTAGCCCCATCCTGACTTCAGCACTAACACTGTGCCACTCATTACCTCACGCTGGTTGCACACTGGCCAGAAGCCAAAGCTAACAGGAGACAGGAATACTGCTCCTTGCTGGAGCAGAACGAAGCTGTGGCTTTCTAAAAGGTCCCTTCTGCATGTTAGCCCCAAATTTGGCAAAAGGAGTATAGTAATAACTATGTTCAACACACTACTGCTGCTTTTTATGCTTTAAATAAGGTAAAAACTTATATTCTAATTCTTCACAGTACAGAGGTGCACAGTTTAAAAGGAAATAATTAACACACCTGTACACCAAACCCCTTTCCTTCCAACCACAGCAATTTTCAACTTAAAAAAAACCTAAACAAAAAGGAAAAAAGAAAAGTACGTACAATCCTGATGCTTTTCTAATGCATTTTCAAGCTTCTCTTTTATCTTCTGCAAGTTTCGGATCTGATCAGCATAATCTTGTGTGAAGAAGAAGCACAGACCAGGAATGGACAGACATTGGGGAAGGACATTTTTAGGGGGGAAAAAAAAAAGGGATGAGTGGCAAATGACAATGATTTTCGCAATCAGAAAATCATTCCTGCTGAGGAAAACTTGGGTGACCACAACAATGAACACAAGCAAATCATTCTGTACTGTCCACAGGGTTGGCACAAACAGGAGGGCCTGTCTCGGGGGTGTCAGTCACACACAAAAGGGCAGAACCAGAGAATGAACAACTGTCCCCACGTTTTACTTCACTGCAGAACAGTGATCTATTTAAATCTGTTCAGGAAAGGTCTCTGGCATCGGAAGCTGCAAGGAAGGGGCAATTCATGGACACTGCATCCCTGTGCTGCTTGTTCCACTCCCACAGCACCCTGAGGCCGAGCCCTGGCTGCGCTGCCCTCACACTCACCAGCACAACTGACACAGGAGGCAGGGAATAAACACCTAAGTACACACACACGCTGGAGAAGCTTCTGTGCAACGCAGAGGAGGATTTACTGACTGGTTGGGCTGCTTGCACAAAACTCTTGACACCAGAGCCTTCCTTTCTTGTGTTAAGTCTCAATCACTTCTAAGTTTACCTTGTGCAAGCAGGTGAGCACTCTGGCCTTTCAAATTCAACATGAAATACTTTTTGAATCCTATATTTTCTTGAACTGGAGTCTGATAAGTCTCCAGAATAAATTAAAATAATCCTGAGCTGGCTGTAACCTTTCCTTATTTTCCTAGGCCTTCCATGAACTTTGGGAACCAGCAGCGTAACACAGTTCAGCCTTGTTTCTGGTTCCCTCCCCAGAAGAGGGATGGAGAGCAAAGTCAGTGCAGAGTCCTCACTACAGCTTTACAGAACAAGGAATTAGAAGGAAAAAAGCCTCAAGACTGGTTTATATTGAATTCTTTGCTTTTTCTTCATTTGCAAGCTCACTTCTTTAAGGATGGCACTGTGTTACTGTCAACGTCAGAAAGCTCAGACTCTGAGAAACAAACTATTGCATACACAGGTACAATAAAAGTGGGGACAGACACTATTTGAAACATGGGGCAGAAAGCTATCCTAGCTGTTCCAAAGAATCACATGCATGTGTTGTGAAATCAGCAAAGAGCCAGTCATCTTCATAAAAAATCAGCAATACTGGATGCTCCCTAGATGTCAATCAACAGGGTTGCTACAAATAAGATTTTCAAAAAACCCTAAACCCATGTATTTTTAATATATTACACCACTTAAATTCAAAGGAAAATATTTCCTAAAGTAAGACGGCTTTATATGTATCAGGACACATACCAGAGAGCTTCACCTCCAGTTTTCTTATCTGTTCATTTCTTCTGAACAACTGGGATGAAAGATCCTCTCTGGAGCTGCTTCCATCAGAAGCCTTGGGAGAAAAGCAACACTCATATAACTTAAAAAATTTAGAAAAAGCAATCCTGCCATACATTAACTCTGTGATAATAACATCTAGGAGTAACATTTGCTTTTCACAAAGGGGAAAGTTGTACTAGCACAGAAGAATGTGTATAAAATCCTGAAGAACACCAAGGGCTTAAACAGTGAGCTGGGCCATGCTGGCTGCTCCCCAGAGCTCAGTGTCTGGGAAGGGAGCTGAGAACTGTTTGTTCAAACTGCCACTGAGGAGATGGTGGAATGGAAATCAGGCTCTACAGCACAGGCACCAGGAAGGGTCAAAGTGAAACTCTTGAAAATCAAAGTAATTAGAAAAGAAGCAGCAGTGCTTCTCAGGTGGGATAAGCTCACTGCAGCCCTGATGCAGCAGTCTGTCCATGCAAAACCAGCTGCATAACTGACTGATGATTCCTGGGGTGGGTTTTGCTCTACAAAAACCAGTATTTAGAACAGATAAATGAATATTGATAAAACAACTAATTCTGGAGGTTTTCTGAAAACCATCCAAGACTTCAGCAACCACCACTATTTGTTTTCTGTTTTCCAAAGGCACAAGACAGCAAACGGAATTTCCACATGAGAATTTGTTAAGTGCTAAAAAAACATCCAGCAAAACAGAAGGCTAATATATTTCCATTATAAAATGTATTTAAACATTAGGAGCTCCCACCTTCCACTTAGCAGAACTGGAATTTCAGCTGAGCTTCAGAAAACATGAGTTAAAGCTCAACTGTGTAAATAACTTCTTCACTCTGCAGACAGCAAACAGAGCCCTGCTGCTGGCTCTGCAGTGGGTCCTGCTGGCTCCAGCAGTGGGGTGACACTGCCTTAATCCAGGCTTTCAAAAATGCGACAGACAGCCACCTCTGCCAGAGCATTCCAGGGTTTCATTTAACCCACACAATCCCGGAGCTTTACCACTTGTTTAAACAGCATTTTATAATGAAAGAGAGGAACTACAATAGTTTTGAGTGCAACAAAACTGCACCCACATTTTTGGCAGAGACATACACAATGCCTCAGGTAGGAAGAGCACCAGGAAGCCAAGAGGCAAGCCCAAAACAGGGCACTATCTAGTTGGCTATATCTGGCTTGTTCTCCTACTCTAAGAGAAGCTGTGGCTGCGCCATCCCTGGAAGTGTCCCAGGCCAGGTTGGACAGGGCTTGGAGCACCCCGGGTTAGTGGAAGGTGTCCCTGCCCATGGCAGGGGGTGCAACTGAATGGTCTTTAAGGTGCCTTCCAACCCAAACCTTCCTGGGATTCTATGCTTCAGTAATAAATTTTACAAATAGGTATCTCACACATAACTACAGCTTTATTCAATGTTTTATGCCTGTTTTATCAACGTTTTGTAACGAAACAGCTTTGTAATTCACATTTACATGGGAATAGATGCCTCATGGCAACTACTATGGTTATACAAACATTTTCTCTTCAATATTTAAGTTCATTCAAGCTAATGATACATTTATGGATTAAGAGATGCACTTACAAGGACACCACAGCACATACTCAACTCAGGCACTAGACTTAACATGGTTGTCCACAACGCAGTAATGGAAACGCTGCCAGAGCAATCAGATTGCAAAGCAAGGTGTAACTCACAAAGTCGTCTCCAGAGTCTGCGCCCACCGATGTGATCGACTCCTTGCTGACAGACCTGGGGATCCGGGCGGTCCCTCCGGGCCTGGGGGCCACCGCTGCCTCCTCCGCGATCTTCTTCTTCAGCTTGGCGAACATTTCACTGCTCTACGGCGCTGAAATAGCCAGGTCCCTTGGACAGCCACCTCGGGCGTTTGGTACCCTGGCACTCTGTTTAAAGCGTCCAGATGCTGGGGTTTAATTCCGTGCCTCATCCACTGGTTTACCGCATTTCTAGTTCCACGAAAGCCCTCGCGGCCTGACAGTACCTGCAAATCAAACAGAAACGGGTTTCACACCAAGAACCCCACCCGCACTAACCATTTAAAGGAACCCGGACGCCCCCGGACCCCGCATCTGTTACAAGGCGTTACCACGCCGGGTGACCCGGCGCGGGGCCCGTGGAGGCCCCGAACCAACGGCCCCGCGGGGGGCGGCTCCGGGGGCACCGGGCGGGCCCCTCAGCGCGGCCTCGGCCGCGGCCTCCCGCGGGGGCAGCC
>VWZF01000203.1:1268007-1307217 GCA_013396755.1 Sclerurus mexicanus | reverse complement strand
CCTCGGCCCCGGCCCCGCTCCTCCCTCAGCCCCGGCCCCGCTCCTCCTTCAGCCCCGGCCCCGCTCCTCCCTCAGTCTCAGCCCCGCTCCTCCCTTGGTCCCGCTCCCGGCCCCGCTCCGCCCTCAGTCTCAGTCTCAGCCCCGGCCCCCTCCTCTCCTCTCCTCTCTCCGTGCCCCGGGTACCGCAGTTCGGGGCAGCGCGGCCTCGGCCGGGCCGGGGCAGCGCCGCGGGGCCCGGTGAGCGCCCGGCCCTTCGCCCTCCTCCCGCAGGCACCGGCAGCACGCAGCCCTCGCAAAAAAAGCCCGTTTGCTCCAAAAAAGTTTATTTATATATCTCTATATATTTCAAGGAAAATATCTGTTTTTACCAAAATACGATATACAGGCACACAGCTGTAAAATAACTTTAAACCAGTTCACTATAAAATTACTTTTGGTAATAAATAATCTGATTCTCAGAGAGGCAAAAGGCTCGCTGCACCTCCGCAGCTGTGCTGCCCGAGGCACGGTCCCTCCGCATTCCCAGAACGCTCCAAACGCTCCCACCTGTGCTCCCCTGTCCTTCCCACTGGGCCTTGCCCAGGGCAGAGGCAACTTGTGCTTTTCAGCCTGCGTGAGGCGGAATCCTGCTCCCAACAAACCACTCCAACGGAGAAACCATAATAAAGACGTGCCAAAAGCGGCCTGCGGAGTCAATGGGACAGATCCTCGCAGCAGGGCCATTCTGAAGGAGCAGCTGCTGGCACAGGGCTGGTGAGGTGTGCTCTGCTCTGGGGCTCCCGTGGGCCAGGGAGCTGCACTGGGGTCTGCTCCCAATGGGAATAAAACCAGGAACGAAACACCTCTGTGTGCAACTGGGCAGAATTCAGAGACAGTCCTAATCCTCAAACAGGCCAGTCAGATTCAGAAATCTCAAACTAAATCTCCTCTGTCTTGGCAGAGTAATGGTTTAGAGGGGAAAACAAGTAGTGTCTGACTGTCACTCCTCAATCTAAAGCAGTTACACGTCTGATGCGTTCCTCCCCTGCTCCATTAGTGGACACCCAGATCTTCAAAGCACTTGCAATACATTTGGTCACAGAACAGTATTGCTTTTAAAGTCAGATATAACCAATGTAAGACAGCCTCCTCAGGAGTGTATAATCTGCTCTGGAGAGCCTGACCTCACCGAGGTGCACAGAGCAGCTGTGAGCTCTCTAGATTAGATTTTTTCCCTTGCCCATACAACTGTTCCTGCCTGTGGAGCCCCCTCAGCCCCAGGAGCAGCCGCAGTCCCTGCGGATCAGCCCCGGCACCACCAGGACTGAGCGAGGCTCGGCCACTGCTGCACCACTGAGCTGCACTCGGACAGTGACTGAGCAACTGAACACAGATAAAGCTTTTACAAAAGAAGCCTCAAGACAAAACAGTTGTTCAGACAGATGCCAAGATTTTTAGCTTCCGGGAAGGAGCAGACTTGCAGCACAGCACGGTCACAGCACATGGGAGGTAGCGGGGCAGAGGAGGTGCTTCCCAGCTCATGGCAGGGATGGATCTTGGAGCAGCACTTCCATCCCATCCTTAGGGGAGAAGCCTGACCAGAGCTACTCAAGTTGTAGCTTTTGAAGATGATTTATTTGGAACCTAATTTCCTGTTGCCCCCATCTATTTCCTGTGATCCTTAAAAGACATCTCTGCACATCTCCCTGGGGAACAGTCTTGAGAGGTTTAGTCAGTCATGACTTGACAGACATTATTTTGATGAACTACTCAAAGAAATGTCCTGGAACTTCTCAAGAAAGCACTCCAGGGAGCAAGCCCCATTTGCACAGCTCACAGAAGTTAGTGTTTCATTTACCTTAAGCACAAAGCAAAATGACACATCACATCCCAACAGCAAATAAAAACCAGAGCATTAAAGACTCATAACCCTGCATTCCCTTGTCACTGTTGTTTTGAGAAGTCAAAGGGGAAAAAAAGACAACAGCAGGTAACTTTGGCAGGATGTTCCAAAGTCAATATGAGCAGGAGCACAAACAGGTGCCTACTGTGGGAGCAGGATTCATCTGAGCACACCACATGCAGGGAACAGGGAGCCAGGCAGGAGCAGTTTCATAAAGACACAGTTGGTCCAGTTCACCTTCTCCTCTCAATGTATTACATGCAGAATTTACCCCTTTAATTTGGCATTGCCTGGTGCTGGCAAGTCTTCTCCGTTAATATAAGCAATAAAGATACATGGAGAAAGGGAGAGCGAGACAAGAGGGAAGGCATCAGGCCTGAGAAGAAAAGGATTTGTTCTCTTCTCACTTAAAAATGGTTCAGTCTTTGCTTCGCTTCCACACTGAGGACTGCAAGATACAGAAACCAGATTTTCTTCAGTACACACAAGCATACACCGAGAGGTACCTACGACCATAGCACAGAGCACACAGTAGCACAAGTTTAGAATGACTTAGTTCAAACAAGACAAGCTTTTACTTGGAGAGGAAAATATCAACATTTTCATCTTGAATGCAGTTGCTTTGGGTGGGAAGGGAGGAGGCTGGCTCAAAATCCAAGACCAGACACTCATCCTAGCTACAGCTAGAGCAGACAGAGGGTAAGAGCCCTTTGCTTACACAGTACAATTCTGTACTCCTTCCAACACGAGTGAAATCTTTATCTCTGAACATCCCTGCCAGCATTGGACCTTCTAACAAAGATCAGTAGGTAAGAGGAGAATGAGGAACCTCAAGAATAAATTTGTGACTTCGACAGTCATCACTGGTAAGTACAATTTCTGCAAGGCCTACATTCTCCTCCTACATTCCAGCTTCTTTAGGGCTTTTTTTTCTGTTTTTTAAAAAGTGCATTCTCCTGTGATGAGATCTACCTTGGCAACAAGCAAACATAACCTCCTCAAAGGGCTGCAAAGTGGAGTAGAAGCCTCTCAGGTCACAAGCAAGGACTCCCCGCGTCAGCCTGGCTAAAATGAAGGTGGGACCACCAAGGCTTTCTCAGTCAGTTCACAAGCAACATCCCAGAGGTTCACCAGCCCATACGAGTGGAATCATCATCATCATTCCTATGCTTGGAAACAGCATACTGTTTTCCACATAGATGGAACCAAAATGAGAACAGCTTCATCAAAGCAAAAGCTAAAGCAAAGCAAAAGCATTTGGTTGGAAGGCAGTGAGCTGGGGAAAACTCAATTCCCTTTTTCCATGCAAGCTGAACACTGCTGGGGGAAGAACAGCAGGCAGGGCAACAAATAACCTGCCTCTCACTCGCTGCTGCATTAAAGGCTTCCTGTATCTTCAGCTTCCACATACAAGCCCATGTTTTAGTAACTGCAGACCTCCAACCAGGCAGAAAGGCAGAGATCAGCTTCACAGTTAATACATGAATGTTATCACTAATACATGCAGGAGTACCCATTCCTCTGGCTAACTAAGGGCTCCTGTACTTCTAATCAGTTACGAATTACTTCAAGGTCCAAGAGTAAGTCCCTGGAAACAGCAAATTACGCTGGAAGAAGAGCCATAACCTTTACTACAACCACAAATGATCTGCAGCACCTTGTGGAATCCACCCGAAATGGCGTATGTGTGTATATATAAATTTTGTATATAGACATTGTAGTGGTTCATTCTTTTTAATACATATACAAGTACCTATACATATATACATTATTTACAATTTACACCAGCCAGTAGATGTATGTGTACTGTACATACACACACAAACGCCGAGAACACACATGCACACACACGAACACACACTCGTTAAAACAAACTCCACAGCCTGGGAAATTAAGTCCTGCCAGAGTCCAAAGGGCAGCACCAAGTTGGGGGGCTCAGTGCACCAGCTTCAAGACTGCCTAGGACAAACACGAGCATTCACAGGATTTTGTACACTTGGGAAATAAATGGATGGCACAAGCTTCAGCCCAGCTACAAAGAACCTTCATGCAAACTCCCCAGCTACAATCCAGCCATTCCTGCCATTCCATACTGTGCCCTCAGCTGAATGGATGCACCAGTGCTGTTGTGGGTGAGTAGACCGTACCTTGGGTGACAGCATGGCACACAGGCCTGCCATACCATTGTAGTCAACAAGTTCTGCATTGTTTTCACCTGAACACAGAGGCTTGGATGGGGTTCAACAAAAAGCACTGATCAGACTTGTCCTTTCACTTCTTTCCTAGCAGCCCATGGAACAGTGACAATAGTCTTTTTCATTTAATAGTTCAAAGTATCTCCATTTCCTTCTTGCTCACACCTGTACCGACAGGAGCTGCCAGAGCTCCTGTGTCTCTGCAGGGCAGCAGTACAGTCACAAATGAGCCAGCCAGCACTTTTCCCAGCAGCCAGAACAGCCTTCCCCAGCCAGCACCTCCCCAAAGGCCACTGTCCTCCTCCACACACCCACACTGAGGGTCTGGGCTGGGGGAGCCGACGGGGCTGCCACAGAGTTACAGCCCCTCAGGTCTCCTGGTTCCAGGGCAGGACTGAGCTGCAGCGGGGGACATGCAAAACATCCACGGGGTTATGGCAGCTCCCACTTGGTTTAACCTGCAAGGGGAACATCAGCACCTCTCCCGGGGCACAGAGATCCAGCACGGGGGGGTTGGATACACAAGTGATGGGAAGGGCTCATACTCAGCACTGTACAGGATGTCCTTTCAGCTCCTTTCAGGGAGTGGTCACACATTCCACCCACACACAGAAAGGAGAGGTAACACCTGCTGGAAATGTCAGAATTTCTACATAGTACCTCAAAATAAAGAATGCCCCCTCCTCCTGTGGCAGCAATAGAAATGGCAAAATGCCCCACAGGACAGTGAGAGGTGGGGGCCAGCCTTGGGGGTTTGTAATTTGACCATCTGCCCAACCAGGTCCTTGGCCAGCAGGACACAGTTCATATAGAAAACTGCTGTGTCCAATTTATAGGGAGCATTAAGTACCTTTACAAGTTCACTTCAAAGCCACTGCTCCAATTGCAACTTGTTGTCCACAGTTTTGTCTCCTCACTTGCCTAAGACTGAAAAAATATATTTGTTATGAAGGACTCTGTTATTGCTATTGTTGGTTTGCACTGTGTGGTTCCATCTTTACCATTTCAGATCCAGACTCTTTGGGGATAAAATATTGGTTTTTCTGTTGATTTTTTTCCAATTTCTTAAAATTGTATAAAAATAAAGGATTTCCACAAATGTGGGCTAAAGGTAACCAATAATATTTGTATGCTTAGGATCAGCTGTTGGAAATGTGGTTGACAGCCACAAGACCAGAAATAAACCTCTAGTGCTTCTTTAGTTCAACATTTAAAAGACATGAAAACTTCTGCTTATAAAATTGACCCCATACAGAATGGAACAGCTCAACTAACAGCTGTTTATTGTTACTTTTTAAAATAATGGTCCTAAATTTAAAAATAAAATCAAGTACTTCCTTTTATGAATTTCACATTATAAAACTGCACCATTCAAAATCTGTGGCCAGGGAAACCCCTTTGCAATAACACAGTTTCTTTTAATAGTCATCGAGGGTGTTTTCCAGGAAAACATTCCTAACATCCAGTATGGAAGCCAGCTCCAAAATGTGCTTTTGGAGGTGAGGGTTCTCCACCGTTTCATCTCTTGGCAGCTGAGGATAAGATTCAGGATAATTTCGAGTCTCCTGCTAGATGACAGTGAAAACAGAGAGAATCAGACACTCATTTCTTTCATACTCTTTACAAAAAAGATTGCAAAAGGCCAATTTCACACTATCAGTTCAGTATGGTAGGGAGAGAAAATGTTCTAGAAGTTTCAGTTTGCTGTTTCCATTCACTCAGAGATGGTTATAGGGGGAATACAAATGGCCATTAATCTGAGATGGTTATTGGTATGTCCACAGAAACCTTGCCAAAAAACCCAAAAAAGACTGAAAAAACCCAAAAAGATTTCACATGTACTTACCCATCTACCAGGCTTGAGTTCATTTCTTGAAATTACAGACAAGCATCTCCACTGGGAGATTTATCTCATCCTAAAACAAGTATCTAAGACACTGGGGGCAAATCTCTCCCCATGAACACAGAGGTGTTTCTTTTCCCTGATATCAGTAGCCCAAGTAGCTGATTTAGGCTGGGAGAGCTGCTGGATGTCTGCAGTTCCACAAATGAGTACTGCACCTTTCTGTGCTCAACTCCCATTTCTTCCTGCAGTATTTAAAATGGAGCAGGCAGTTTATATGCCAACACTCACATACATAAAATGGTGTAGATCCAGGAGCAGACTTCACTGTTGGCACAGCTTTAACCAACAGGGAGGAAAAATACCGTCCTCCTGTTTAGCTTATTCATTTACACTTCAAAGACCTTTCAAAACCCATTCACATTAGAACACTTTCAGCAATAACATCCCACTCCTCCCCACTTCCTCTTATATTCTTGTTCTAGACTTTTTTAGTTGTGTAGAAATAATAAACTCGAATTATTAAGATGAATTTTTCTAGCAGACACGGCTGGTCAGAGTGACATAAATGAACTAGAGTGTGTCTGCTGCGACTTATGTGCAGGACTAAGGCTCGAGCAAGTGAAAGGCTGTGTGCCTTTGGAGAGACACAAAGGCACGGCCTCAGTGCAAGCTGCAGGAATTAGCATGTGAGCATCAGTCTTCCTTCTGCAGTCACAGGGGTTTGCTGAGCCCTCAGACCCCTCCACCCTGAGCCAGTGCAGTTCTACGTGCACTGGACTGTCGTTCCCACAAAGGCACAGATATCCCTCCATACCCGGAAGATTTTGTGCATCCTCATTGTGGCTGAACAGAAGATAAATCTTGTGAGAAGCAAGCGAAGAAATTCATCCCCAAAAAACTGAAGAAAGGACTGATCTGTAGAGAAGGCAAGGAAAGCTCAGTTTAGAAAGGCTTCAAAAAAACCCCTTACAAAAGCTCAGCTGTGCACGCTGAGGTCCCTACCTATGGACCGGGAGTGGGTCAGGAGCTGGGCAATATCCCGGTTGATTTTTCTAAGGTAATCTTGACACTTCTCCCACAGTCCTCTGCGCATGCTTGATAATCCAGAGACAAACAGGAATGCCATTAAGGGATTGTTCAGAAAGAGTGTGAAGAGGCTACCCCGCTGAGACTGATCTAAAAGGAAAAATAAATCAATAGACAAAGAGATACGTTTGGCACGTGAAACAGAAACACTGTCCTGCTACAGAATGAAGGCACTCACCCGCTAAATTCCGTAACAGAGGAACTACTCCTCTGTGTTAGTTACACCTTCTCTGGTGGAGAGCTGACCAGTGACTGGCAAAAAAGCTTTGCTGGGGATGTGCATTAACACCAAGACACCTTAATTGACTCTGCTTCCTTTCTGGGACTAATAAAACTTCCCAAAGTGCTAAAACCCACCATCATCCCGCGCTGGGATGGCAATTTCCTCAGTTTCTGTGTAGGAGAGGCTTTGCTCCTACCACTTGTTGGAGCTTTCTGTAGAAATATCATCAGCGTTAGAATAAATTATTTACCATAAACAGTAAATAAAATTCATCATATTACTTCAGCAACTGTTAACCTGATTTAGGGGTTACACAGCAGTGAAAAGCTGTCTTTTCCTGAGGACTCTAAGTTCTAGTTGTTTGGGATAGATACATGATGCATCTGCAACTTGTTGGGAAATGCAGTACTGCACATACCTTGTAATGCTTTTGGATATGCTGTTGGAGAAAGCAAGCACACCAATGGTTGTCCAAATAAGTTTGTGAAATTCTGTAACAGATAAGAGTTTTGAAGTATTGATGGTCACTTTACTTGCCTTGAATATTCAGCAGGTCAAGGGTACAAATCCTATTAATGACAGAGACACCAATGCCCCTCACACAGCTCAGCATTGTGAGCCTGACAAGTTCATTCAGATCACAGCACAGAAGGAATATAACCCACTACATTTTAAAGGAATTGCAATTCTCTCATTTCTCTGCCACAGATGGCAGACACTGATTTAATGGAAATATTCAGTACTAATGCATTACTTGAAAAAAATCACGTTCTGCAGTAAAAGCCATTGGCCTTCAGGCCAAAACAGCTCTTGAATCTTCCCTCAATACCAACTGAACTGTCCAGTCAAAGTAATTTCTTTCCCCTTTTCTTTCTAGCAGGAGGAACTATGTCTGATGAAACAGGAAAGCCCAGAGGAGAGAAGTTTTATAAGTTTCCTTTAAAGCAAGTATGTCACCACCTTAATGTCCACTGTACTGAACCTCATTTTACAATATTCATTTCATGCCCCCTGCACCAGCACCTTAAATATCGTCTAAGTGTCCTGTAACACAAGGGTTTCTCCAGAACCTCAACACCACCATTGTCCAGTTTCAGCAACATTTACCTAATACCAGTCCTACTGTGTATTTGACTGGTGGTAAATAATTATCACAAAGGGGAAAAAAAACCCCAAAAATCATTTACACAACCTCATTAGCTGTCACCAGAACAGCTTTCTTAACACTGACAGCTTGCAAAGCCATTGAAAATGTGATTGTGTCTACACCCTCTCAAAGCACAGACTCAAACCACTGCATCCAGAGCACACAAGGGACACCCATACATCTGCAGGTTAGATTCTTAAAACTGTTGGGTTATGAGTCTAAGACATGCAACACCAGAGGGATGTGCTTGTATAGAAGCAAAAAGGCTTATTTTTTAATTTCTTCAGGCCTGTGTGTAATTCAAATGGAACTTTCCCTTCTGGGCAGTATATGTCAGTTAAATTAGTTTTACAGAATTAATTTTATCTAAATCTGCTAAATACTGAGGACAGTAATCTAGTCTAACCAAAATAAAACATTTCCTATCTCTGAGAGTGTGCTGACTAGCCCTAAAACCCCTTTGAGTTCATTAGGAGCCTAAGGAAGATTGATAATGCTGGATACTAAGGTTTGGTCTCTAATGAAGGAACAAAAACTATTCCCTTGCAGACAGTAACTAAAGGTTAGCCCAGGAATTGGTGAAACTGAACTATAAAGAAACATCTCAAACTCCAGGAGTCACCCCAGACACTGCTGGTTTGAACTGGACACACACTGGCAGGTTTCACTTCTCCAGTAAATCATATGGTCAGTTTTCATGAGCAGATTGACACGTTTAATTCCACCTTGTATCACTCAGGTACAGAGCAAAGCAGACTTGCCACCAGTAAAAGCAACTCGGGTCACTCAGGTGTCTCAGGCAAGGTATCACTCACTGGGAGCACTCTGGACTCTGTCCCAGCAGGTTAAGCCAACACGAGTGAGTCCTGCACAGGGGAGAGACTCCACAGCTTAACCCAGAACATGCTCTTTGGAAGGCAGGTGCTCCTGCCACTTGCTACACCTGCACCATGGATCCAGGAGAGAGACTGACTTCCAGGTCCCAACTCTTGCCCAGACACAACTGCCTGCCAGAGCCCAGGTAAACATCAGGATTCACTCACCACCACCCTGCTTCTGATTTCCCCAGGAAAGACCTGTGGGATACATGGAACAAAGGAACCAGAGCATCTACAGCCACGGCTGGGAGCAGAGGGCCCCATGGTGCACTAGGAAAACCTGCCCTGCAGTCCAGGTGTTGACAGCAGCTCTGGATAAGGAATGCATGGATGACTCCAATAAGGGTAATCCACATTTTTGTTTCAAAATTGACTGTTTTTATACTTGAGCATTCAAGTTTCCCACAAAAGCACTGCTGCTTTTTACAATGCATGTCAGGTATTGTCTTTTGAAAAAAGAACTACCCATCATCCCCAAAAGAAGTCACGTCATATGTAGCCTTTGCTAAGCTGAGTATTTATACCACATCACTGACAAAGGCCTTGCATTCTCACTGGCTGGAGGTTTGGGTTTGGTTTGGTTTGATTTTAAATCTTTGCATTTGACCATGATCCATGATCCCAGACAACCACAGCTACAGGAAGATATTGATCTAAAAATATTATTTCATCCACATATGCAGCGGTAACCTTCAAGAACACACAGCCATCTATATTTAAATGGAAGTGCTAAAAAAAAAAAATCACGTCTTTCAGTAGATGTGCTCGATTTGCAGTTATCTTCCACTTTCAGCTAAATATACAGGGGAGGAAGCTGCTCAAGTGCCGCTGATTTGACAAACTGGCAAGTCACTTCCTGCAGGACTGACTTTCAGTCATCACCGTTTGAGCCCCGCAGAGAGGGGGAGAGGACGGGGATGCGTGCAGGGGAGCAGGAAGGGCTGCAGAAAGAGATGTGTGAGCAGTCGCTCTTCCTGCTGACATTTAAATGTCAGGATAGCTCCTGTCCTATCAGGGAAGATCAGAGCAGCCGTGTGGAAAAAAGGCAGCACTGACTTCAACTTCTCACACGGCTGCACAGAACCTCTTTGTTCGTGCCAGCGCTCGAGCCTTCAGAGCCCCTCCTGGCCCACCCAGGGACAGTCACACGACAGCCCTGTCAGGGCACTGCGGGGACAAGGACCCCAGCACGCACAGCACAGTGACAGGCAGGAGTGTACCAGGGCTAGGGAACACTGACATGGAGAGCTCTGCCATGCACCTTCAGTGGAAAACAGGACAAGACACCCAAACCCGTTCCCACGCCTGCCTGCCTACGTTCAGTGGCACGAGAGGGGAAAGGTGAACCTCACTTCTGAAATGCTGAACATATTTCTTTTTTAGATTCCTCACAGTTTTGCCCACACGGTTCTGATCTGGGTCAGAGCTCCTACAAGCCACTTCCACAATCCTGTCCTGAAATACTTCCGAAGCTCCCGTTTCTGTGCTCCCTCCACACAGGCAGAGCTGGACTGCTCTCCCCCCGGCTGCTCTGTGCTGAACAGGCAGAGCACTGGTGGGTTTCACACTACTGATGGTCAGCTCACTGCAGGACGAGGAAAAGAAACTCTGTGGAGGTTACAGTTTTGCTTACTGTGTGCCCATAAAATCTGAAGAAAATGCAATTATCAAATTTAAACGTAATACAAAGAGAAAATTTTACTGTAAATACGTGACAGTTATTCTCACAAGAGATGCAAATCTACATGTGGAAATCTATCATCCCAAAGAGATCTTTTGCTCTAAGTTGTCCACAGAACCCCAGACTGTCCAGAGCTGTATCTGGATTAAGGATCACCAGGAATCCCTTACTCTCTTACAGAGCTGATCCACTTGACATCTTTCATCTATTCTATAGAGAGGAATGGCACAAAAAAAAGCAAAACCAAACCAAAAAACCAAACCTGAGCCACACTTTTCCCCCTAAAACAAAATGAACACCCCCAACTTATACTAGAATTAATGTCTGTAAAGAGAAGAGGAAAATAAATCCCTACCAAATGGTCATTTTCTCAGAAAGAGAAGTAAATCACTCCAATTGTGTTTCCCTCCCTTTAAATGGGGAAGGGAATGTAATAAAAAGCAGATTTGCTCTGAAACTTAGTGTGGTGAACTTAAACGCAGTGGTGTTTAAAAAGCCCTCTGAGATACATTACGGTACAACACAGCAGAGACCCAAAGGAGAGGCCAGATCATTACTGGACAGTCAGGCAGGAGCTCCCTGGTCAGGACAGAACTACCCTGAATTGCACTGACCACTGATTTAGTACCTCTCCTTGGCCAACAAATGCCTTTAAAACAAACGACACGGCCTGTGGACACTAAACAAGGCACGAGTTCCTCTGGCCACTAGACGTCCCTGTTCCTCCTCCGAAACACAGCTGAGGATGTTTCCTTTCCTCACTGCACGTAATGGAGTGATAAAAAGGAAGACAGAAGAAGTGGCACTTTCCCCAGATAGAGAACGCTCTTATTACCCCATTCATGAATGAAATCAATGTGTAATGATCTCCAGATACAAGTGGCCACTAAGAGTGCAATGCCTGCTTCTGTATTACCCGAATTGCAGATTCCCAGAGGTCATTTGGCATGGAGCAACTCTACTGTAAGTCCAGAGCACCCTAGGAAGGAGGCTCAGTGTCCAAGCAAACACCACTCTACAGTAACACTGGATGCTAATTTGAGTCTTGTTACTTCCTTGGTTCAGACACAGACACCCCGTGTTTTATAAGATCAGGCTCAATGCTTTGACTCCTTTCTGTTGCTTAAAAGCAACTGAGTGTTGGATGACTGGAAAAAAGAAAAGCACATTAGTTATCTCCCTCCCCCATGCACACACACCGAGATTTGTCTTTGGTATAAAACAAAAATAAACCTCCCACCAGAGACCTTGGAAATCTTGAACCTTTTTTCCCTCCAGGAGGATTTATTACTTTCCAATGAGCGGCTGTTCATGTGCTTCTCCTTCTTGTTCCTATTCATAGGGTCAGATCCTGACTAGCATGCACAACCTCAAAAGAAAAGAAAGACTGAATACAAACTGTTTAAAAAAAATAGCCCGTTAAAAGTGTAAGCTAACTAGGGGTTGGCACTGTATCCTACCACATGAGGAGCTGCCTTCAAGGGTCTTACCTTATAGGCAACGCTGTTGGAAGAGTCCACGATGATGAACAGGGGCTTTCTGGTGAAAGGGTAGAGATCTCCAGGGTGGAGGCTGGAAAGAGAACGGGATGCCTCACAGAGCACTAGAACTGCTCAGTCACACAGCTGATAAAACATCCAGACAAAAAACAGGCAGATTCCCTGTGCCCCAGTCTCCAGATTCATCCTCAGAGAGTAACTGCACAACCAACTTGGTATTCTCTATGATATGGGCTGTGGAACTTGTTATTAGTTCAAGAGATGTTTATCTTCTTGAGAAATCATCCATCAATAATCTGAAGTTTGCCAGTAACTAAGAACTTATGTTAAGTGACAGAAATACTTTTGAAGTGTTCAAATCATCATTTAAAGTTGCAGATTCATTTCTAAGTGTTCAAGCCAATCTCCATTATGATGTCCTGTGCTGAGGAGTATGAATTCCAGAGGCTTTGATGCCTTTTTTCTATTAAAGACAAGTTCTCCTGAACTTAGAGGTGTCCTACTGTGACGCTTACCAGTGCATCTCCTTGTACGACTGGTTTCGCTTGTGGATCGCGTCCCCATTGATAATGTCCCGGTTACTGTTGGTCAGAACACCTCCAAAGTCATACGGGCCTACACGTGGCAAAAAGAAAGCTAAGATCAGTAGGGACAACTCACCTCTGACACACCTGATGATTATATGAAAGGGAGGAAGCAGTGACAAATCCCAGAAAACTAAAGGAAACTGAACTACTGCGGTTGTAAGGAGGGGAGAGAGGAATGTGGAGCCTTTACTAACTACATATTCCATTTTATGCTTTATTAGCAGTTTCAGCATCAAATAGAAGCAAGCAATACAACTTCGTAACTTCTGATTTAATGATTCACTATTTATCCACAAACATAATACAAAAGATTCAGATATCGATTCTTGTTACACTACAGAGCAAAAAGATTAAAATCCATTACACATCTGATACAGGAAAATCGATACCTTTGTAAAATTACTGTCTGAGTTTGCATAGTCCAGATTCAGAATTTAATAAAAAAGTAAGGCTAAATGAATCAAAGAGAATGGATATACTACTACCATCTGCAGTGCTAACACTGCCAAGGGGGAAGAGAGAGCTCAGAGAATGACAAAAGGACAAAACATGTTTAGCCAGATTTCAAATCTGCAGCAAAGGTTTATATTTTAAGATTTCAAAGTCAGAATTCCCAATTTTCACATGCATGCACCCTGGACATGTGTTCCCATAGTAGGCTAACGAGGTATCCTGCTAAGTTTGCTCAACTGAGCTACCCCCTGACTGTCGTATGGAGAGCAAAGATGAAAGCAGTGGCCATAAAAGATATCAAACCTTGCAAGATATATTTCTGCCACTGGTATGGATATGAAATGTCACTAACATTAGCAAAATAAAGTATTAGGGTTTCCTCATTCTGTTATACATTTGCAGAGTTGGTTGACCCCTATTTGGCCACCAAATGCAATTTTTTCAGGTTTGGATACAAGGCACCTTTCCATTTTAAGGGAAGCTTTGGGGATACAAAATCAGGAACAGAACATACATTAATATATCACTGTTACAAACATCTCACATGGTCTGCCAAACACAAACGGCTCACAGGCAATAGACAGTGCAACTTGCAGCTGCTCTCCCTTTTAATAAGGCAGAACTCTGTGCAGACCACACCACCTTATTAAAAGGCTGCAGTTGTGATGGGATTCGCTGAATGAAAGCTGCACTCTGACTGTGCAGCTCTTCAGGTGCCTGAGCCTGGGTGCCTCTACCACAAGGTCTTAAGCTGAAACAACACATGCAGTGAGGTGGACATTCCACAGGCTTTGGAGAACACACTTCAGTTAGAACCTACCACCAAGCTGCAGCAAGAAGTAAAATGTTAAAAGCATTTAAAAAAAATCACTGCCACAATTCAAAGCTGACAGGGATTTTTTTTCTTTTAACATTTTGAGAGCTCTATAAATCATGCACCGGGAAGGACAAGGCATGCATCTTATAAAGGAATGCAAGTCTCAAACAGATGAGGTTTTTACAATATTTAGGATGTTAAAAAGTTGTTTTGATTTTTTTCTTGAATTATATAAACAGATCTTTGGACTGAGTTTACTTTAGCCAACCAGTTTTCAGCTTTTACATTGCAGCTGCATCCAAATATTCTGCTAGATTCCAAAGGACAGGAGGATGAGGTGAGGGGAATTGTCAAAAATCATGAGAAGGGCTTGAATTGTCAGGTTAAGGAGCGTGCAAATAGACCAGTCCCTGGCACAGCTTCAGCCCTTTCACCACCCATCTCCTGGTGCTGGGGATTGGAAAGAATCACAAAGTGCCACTGAACCATTTTATGAACTTTGCACTGATGCATCAACTGAGCCACGGGGTCTTCAAAATTTTAGTACTTCAGATGCATCAAGAACTGAATATGTCCTTTGAAAAGTTCTCAGGTTAATGCACACTAGTTAAAACACAAAGAATTAATTATGGTTTGTGGAAAAAAAAGGCTATCTTACTAAGTAGACAGGAGAATCAAATTGACTTGTCTTTTGAAAGGAGCTTTGTGACATCTTTCTTGGTCACTTGTCCTGGAACATAAAGAGAATTCAAGCCCTGTTCATGACAGGGAGCATTCCTTTATTGTACCTTCACTATCCGAACGACCTGATGGAAACACGCCCGTGGCAGACAGGTAAATCAGCAGCACGCTGTTTGCAGGCAGCTCCTGAAATCCAGACAAGGAGAGTGGCAAGAGAAGAAAGGTACAAGTTTATTTTAATATTCAACCATCACCTTCATAAATACATTGTCACGGTAATTGTGCTAATCGTGCTTCTGGCTTCCCTTCACTGTGTTCTTTGTACCTGTACATGCCCTGCCCCACCACAGACACCCTCCAAGCAGGGCAGAACACAGCCAAGTGTCACCTGATGATACGTCTGTAACTTTTTTCCACACAGACCTCTAGCTGATACCAGAGGTCCAAGCAGCACTGAAAAAGCATCTGCTTCCACACAGACTCTCTTACTACATAGTCAGATATGAGGCTTTCCAAGATATGGAAACTGAAAGCTGCAAAGATGCATGCAGACCCCAACTCCCAAACAATTCACAAAGGAGGGTTTGTTTCCAAACACTCCAGTCTGCAACATCTGCCTCTTCCCCTTGACCCTTCTCAGCTGGCCAACAAGCACAACGCATTCAGGTTTCTGTATGGACCTGTAAAAGAAATCTATTTTCCACCTTTCTAATGAGCTGTTTGCATGAGACAACAGATGCTTTTGATTTCTGCCAAAGGCTGAGCATGCAGGCACTCAAAATTCTAGGAAGTAAGGATGTACTTCCTGCACCTCCCCAGCTGTTTCTTGAAACAAACTGAAACTTGTTTTTTATAGGATTCACATTCTGGTTTTACTACTGAATCCTAACTGACTTGTACAGTCAGAATTAAATATAATGAGCTCAGCAACTTTAATAAGTTAAGTGCAGCAACTGTATTAAAAAAATCTATAAATGTATAGATTACAGGCTTGGAGGACAGCAGTGGGTAAGAAAATAAGGCAGGCAGATAAAAACACAGCTTGTGCAGGATACAGTTCAAATGGGGCACAGGACTGGAGATTTAACAGCTGTGCAGTGCTGAAGAGCAACAGTTTCCTGAGGTACTTCCCTGCTTTTGGATTATGTTTGACAGGACATGAAGTACAAGAACAACTTTAAGATTTTTCTGTTCTCCAGATCAGTGGAGATGCACATTTTATTCAGTGTCACACACCATCCTGCATTACTTTTCTTACAAATAAATTCACCAATGACACAAACCTTAAATGATGCTGCTAAAAATGTATATAGCTGGCTAAAAGTCGGTTTATAAAGCAGATATTTATGGGGGTTTTCCCGCCTGGCTGGTTTCTCTGTTGACTCCTGTTAAAACAAACAAAAACACTACTCAAAACAACCCCAAAACAAGATATTATCAAAGCAGTTTCAAAACCCTCTACATTTCTATTTATTTATCTCCGACACACTGTCTACACAAACGATCTGCCCATGGTGCATTTCCTATTACACAGTAATAGTAAGATGCACAGTATTTGAACCAGAACTTTGTATTATCTGTCATTTAAACTTGTTACCTAAATCTTTCTTACTCTCTAAAGCAGCACCCAAGAAACAAGTGGCAAAATCTACTCTTCACCTCAAATAAATAAATTAAAATCTTCCTATTTCCTTTTGCCCCCAGATAAAATAATTCTATGCTTTCTCTGCAGGGGATATTAACTTTCAGATGACTTAGCAAGCTGATGAGTCCAGGTATGAGCTACTCTTCACGAACTTCTAGTGAGTTACACCACCTAACTAACTTGCTCTGCACAGTGACAATACTGAAGGAGTATACTATTTAAAATAAAACAAAGACCCAGTTAAGATCTGTTGCCAGGTTTGTCACTGAAGTGGAACTTACCTGCATTCCAGGTTTGTTCATCTGTGTCGCCAAATTCATTGGTTCCCTCTCCAACGCTTGCAGCATTCGGAACATGTCGATTGTTAATTCACTGAACTTGACCTGCAAGACAAACAGTTTATTCTGCCAGACAGACACTGAACAGCACCTCTTTGGAATGATCCAGGAAAGAGACTCCACTGCATACCACACAGACCATGCTCTCTCTCCCAGGAATCTGTCAGTGCCCTCTTTGAATCTCTAAAGAGCTGGGAATGACTTCTAGAGAAGCTCACTGAGGACAAAGTCTATTTGTTCCTGCTGTACCCGGCCAGGTCGCTGCAGTGCAGACCCCTGTGTCCAAATCAAGACTTTCTGGGGTGTTTACAAATCAAGAGCAGGAATGGCTATGGACTATGAATTCAGACAAAATCTGATAAAGATGCACAAAGTGCAGTTTAGATACAACTCCCTTGCTTACCTGAAAGAAGAGCTCAAAGAGAAGTCATGAAGTTTGTACAACCTCACTATCATCATGTAAAAAATAGACCTTGAATGTCTTTTGAAAACCTCTTCCTGTTGCCACTGAAGTTGCAACAAACTGGAGTATATCACATGAAAGCTAAAGTCAAGCTTTTTCTAGATAATATCTCAGAGGCCTCTTGAACATTAAGAACAATCCAGTATATGAAAATCAATTGTATCTACTTAATTGACATGATGAATGTAAGCAGTAAGAGGTCAGTACCAAAGGTCTAATATCTAAGATTTCGTTTTTAGCTCCTATTTCTGAGAACTTCTTCTTGATGCCATTACAAATATCACAATAAAAATATTTTAGTGTTCTCCTCTATTTGGATCTCTGTTTTATGATCAGAAGGGATACCAAGGAGGAACTTCAAACATGTAAACCCAAGTGTCCAGAATTTCTTTTACCTGGTTGTTGCAGTTCCCAATAATCAGCGCATCTGCCAGAGCAAGCTGTCCCACTATCATCCCCTGCTCCAGCATCGGAGCTCCTGTCTCAGAAAGTCTGTTAGAGGTGATTACAATGGTGTTGTCATCATTTAAGACCATGACAGGGTCTGCCTAAAAAAAAGCAACCAGAATAAATCAGAAATTCAGAAAACGCACAGATTTGCAGTCAGAGAAAAGTCCAAAGGTCTCGTCGCTTACAGGAAACATTTCACAACTGAGGCAGATCTTTTAAATTACTTTGCCATACACGTATTTGTATATTTGCATGCAGGCAACAGGGCAATGCCTTCCCACATGGAAAGGCAAAGTTCTTAGGGACTGCAAGAAATACATGGTACAAGCACAGGAAGGTACAGCAAACAGGTAAGCATACTGCCTCTAAGGACATGGACTCTGCTTCAGCTTCTTTATACCTGAGGAGTCAAATGTCATCAACAACCTCACAAATTCACACAGAATAAACTAAACATTCCTACAATTCAGAATAACTGCCCTATTTTAGTTTGCCTTCTCTTCCTGGAAACAAATAACAAAGGAGGTGAGTGAATGGTGATGCTGCCACCTGTTCTTTAAATACTCGTGTTCAGGGCTGTCACATGAACACATCAGTGATTAAATGGGACAGACACACTGTTCCTGCCCCTGCTTACCTCAGAGGTGGTGATGCAGGATCACTTCAGTGAACAAGAGAAAATCTTACTTTTGAACAAACAACTACAAGGAAATGATATTCTCACCTCAATAAACGCTGCTACTTCCTGAAGAACCAGGTTCCACTCCACCTGATCTTCAGTATTAAAACGATGGGTGTAGTCTTCGATTTCATCTGACAGCTCCTAATGTGAACAGTTCAAAGACAGACCAAATCACTTCTTAAACTGAGAGTTCAAGAGGCAGTCAGTAACTTTACATTTGGTTAGCTGTGCTGGCCTTTAGGAATAACAAATAAATCAATTCCTCGAGAACATATGCAGCACACTGCTGACTAACATGCCAGCCAAAACGTGCTTTCAGCAGACAGAATGCCAATGTTGCACTCAGTTTTGGCAATGCAAATTGTCTTTTAAGTAGGTCCCAATGCGAAGAATATCTGGAGTTAAGTATAACCATCCCACTCACATGCAGCTCTGTCACTGGTTATTACCATAAGCTACGGATACCAAGGACTCAAATTTCAGCTTACAAGTGACTTTAAATACATTGAGAAAGGGAATGGTGTGGCTGTTTCAGCTGCTGCTAAGCTAAGCTAGCAGTTCGAGGGAGCTCAGACAGAGACAGCAATGCAACCTACACAAAGCTGTCAAGACCAGGAGCTGCTTGCAGCGAGGTTGTCAGAGGGGCTGGAAGCATATGCTGTGGGGGGCAGCTTGGTGTTTCTTTGCTGCACTTACAGGGCACCTCCCTGTCTAGGCTGCAGCTATTGGAATATTTCTACTTTGTGTTCAAACAACGCTGTCAAATCATTTGAGCTTAAACTGTCATTATTAAATGTCTGAATCACAGATGATGTTCACTATGTTGGATGGCAGATAGACTAGAAAAGTGAGGATCAGCAACCTCCCACCCCTCAGCACCTTTATCCTTATTTTAACATACCTTCACAAGGTCCTTTACAACATCCATTTTGTTGAGCAAGAGACAAACCACTATAAACCTTGCATAGTAACGCAGCTTCTTAACCACCAATTCAGGCCTAAACACAACAGCAAAAACATGACAGCCAAATTTGAGATTCAAACAGAACAGAGGTAGGTAGCAGCAGTAAGGGAGAGGAGTTTGACACCAGAGCAAGGCTGAACACTTTAAGAGTTCTGACTGAATTCATGTGGTGATCAATAGCTGCCTGGCTGCACAGAGGTTTATTTAAAATTGGATAAAGGAACATAAAAAATATTTAAGGAAGTCACAGCCTCCCCCTTCTCCATAGTCTCCTTATGTGAGAAAGGCATGGGGGTCAGATATCACGACTGGCTCTTCAAACCCTGTTGCACTGCAGTACTAACTGATGTTCCCCTGAAAAGCCTGGTCAGAATCAAACAGATCCACTGCTCCAGCCCAGCTGACCCATTTTCCAGCCACAGCATTCTGGGTCCCAGCACTGATACTTCTCAGGACTCAAAAGTACAGAACTTTGGGGCTAATGGTTTTCTATCCAGGACCAGGTAATAGAATATTTCTCCAGTCATACAGCAAAGCCCTTATTTATCCTGAGGTTTTTAACCACGGCAGGAGGATTAAAAGAAACCTCCTTCAACAACATGGATTTTATCCCAGTTATGCTTCTTCAGTTTGTAGCTCTTTGCTGCTTCCATGCACTATCCTAGTCTTGAAAAAAACAAGGGCATCCATTCAGGCATACCTGTCCTCTTTGTTGACTTGGGAGTAGTACGACCTCTGCCTAATTGCTGAGTAGAAGGAGAAAGCCTCGTTGAGATAGCTGGTTTCTGAGGTGCGCAAGCTGCAGAGGAAGAATCGGATTAGCTCGCTGCCTCAGATGGAAACCCAAGCCAAACCCTCCCTTCCTGCCCCCTCAACCATCTTGTGCATCCACAGCAAACTCCCTCCTCAAGTAATATCATATGAAAGCCACTCTTGTTCTGGGAAGCCAGATTTCAGAGCTTGGATCCCATTTCAGATAACAATCAAAGCTGCCCATCTTGCACCCATATGTACAGGTGATGGGTTCGTTGAAAAGCTTAAAGGAACATTAAGCTCCCAAACTTGTAAATCACACTTTTGCGGGACAGTCCAATGCAGCACACACAGAAGACACTCTGGTGGCAGGAGATAAGTCCTCAGGCAGTAACAGTGTGACCAGCAGGGGTACCAGGCTCACAGGTGCCTTTCCCTGCAGCACCCCACGCACTCCCCAGGGCCCTCATTCAGAAACAGGCATCGTGACTCAGCCCAGTCACTGACTCCTCCTGACTGAGCATCCAGACATTTGGCAAGGAACTGCCACTATCCCTGCATTCCCCACTGAATCTTCTTCTGGGCTTACTTACTAATAATGGTAATAGAGCTGCCCAATCTTGGAGGCAATTTCCCCAATTTGCCACCTCTTCAACCCATACCGATTGTCCAATACTTGTCTATTTCGCAAGAGAGAAAAGAAAGATTAAAAGACATTCCCAAATTTCCAAGAACATCCCACCAGACAAGACAAAGAGCCATCGCAGGGCCAAATTCAGCTTTCACTCCTGGTGCAGCATTCCCAGTAGCAGCCCCTCACAACAGCACACCCCAGAACAAGGATCGTTTATCTTGCATTAACTTGCAAGAACCAGACAAAAGTGTGATGCACAAAATACACACAACAAAAGGTCACAACTTCCCAGGAGAACACTCAGACTACGCAGGCAGCGGAAGGCGTGAAGGATCAGAGCCCACGCTGCAGCAAGAGGCTTCACACCATTCCAGATGGGCTCTGCTCTGCAGACTCCATCATCCCCTCAGTAAGACATTAAAGCACCACACATTCAGGTAGAGCAAAAGGGTTTGTTAAAAAAGTCACACTGAAAACTCTGCAACATTTTAATTCATTAGACTGTGAGCACTGGAGGAAGCAGCTGTTCCCTCCCTTCATGCTTGAACAACACAGTGAAATCTCAATCTTGGCTGGAGCCCTGGGCATACCAGAGATTAAAGCTGCACTGAAACCCACACAACTCATCTGCCTACAACGTTCCCTTACCGATGCTGCTGTTGGAACTTCCAGAGTTTGGTGTAAACATCAAATGTCCGCCCAAAATAGGACTGCCATTGCTTCTGCCCATACTGAGGTAAATCCCTGCAAGAAACAGTGACAAAGGCATAGTAAGGGAGAAGACTGTAGTCAGCTCAATGTGACAGCAGCCTGCTTGTGTCCAAGTCAGAACAGCCTTGTTCAGGATTGGCTCAAAATACTTTAGAATTCTGCCTGCACCCAAAACTACAAGAACCATGATTCCTGGAGTTTCTTGAAACCGGTTGTTACTGGATCACTCCAAATAGGAAATGACCATGTTCCTACATGCAACGGGTGATTAAAAACACCTTACGGTCTTGCTAAAAGAGAAATAATTTTATGGTTATATGTACAGAAAGCTAGACTGGACTCTTAAAATACCATAGTAAGAAAAAAAACCTACCCAAGAGCAAGCAGAATAATCGAATGGAAATTAGTTCATTTAGACTGATAATATTTCTTGCTTCTCATTAAGAAAATAACCTCTTTTAATCTGCTGTATTTCAGAAAAGAGCTTGTAACCACCAACAAATCCACTGTCCAAATGTCACCAGGTCAGGCCAGCACATGATGCTCACAGTGAACACTCACTGGGTCACATTACATCATCACCACATTTGTCACCCTCTAACTCACAGTTAGTGACATCTCACAAAACGAGACCTCCTGGCATTTTCATACCAGTCTGCAGTGCTGTAAGGGAGTCAGCGAGCCCAGTTCAGTTCTGCTCTCACATCTCCCCTGGATTCCTATGCTGTGGTATGTTTCTACTCCACAACTACGATGTATTCCTAAGGATTTTGGCTTTAAAGTTAGTTTGCGCCCTAGATCCTCACAGAAGGTTGTCACCTGGGAGTCACTTGAATCTTGGAACAGATGCAACAGAGGACACCAAACCCCTCAGTCTCACCGAGCACGTTGCCTACAAATATACACTGAAGCTGATTCAAAGGAGGTGCACAACTCTACAAGTGGAAGAGCTTTTCCAAGACAGCATAATCTTTCATTTGATTCAAAAATGATTTCTCCAGGGAATAGTCTCTCAAATCACTCTGCTGGTTGATGCACCACCTTTAGCACACAGACACAGAAAACCCGCATGTTCCACTTCCAAGCCTGGAGGGTGGAGACGGAGGGAACCACCACCTTTAGGAAAGCTTGCCATGTCCTCTGAAGGAATCAGAGAAGCAGGGCAGTACACATGATTTCAGAGCGTTCTGGCATGTTTCTGCTCATTGTAATTGCTTTAACAGCACTCGAGGTAGGAAAGGAAATTAATATTCCTTTGCTCGTCAGCCAACTGTACTTCCCACACAGCTTGAAGGGACCTAGCACAGCTACTACATGTAAAATGAATCTGTTACCAGCCTGGAAAACCATTCCAGTACTCGGTGCTGATACTGCAGGAAGATACCAAGGAATCTGTGCAGGATTTTACGAAATTTAAAAAAAAATTCCGCTCAAATTTGCCACTGGCTGCTCAACATCTGGGAAAGTAGGTTGATGTAGTGAGGGGTAAACAGGAGTATAAACATGTGCTTCAGGGCACCAGCATCTTCATCCAAATACAGCTTGATATAAACAAATGCAAATTTAAAGCATTTACTGCAAGGAATGACACACCACCCTCTCTCATTGTAATAGATGTAAACATTTTAGCTAAACAAAAGAAGTTAAGGCACTGTCCAAACAAACACCCAGATACACTGCACGATTTGATATAGCAAGTGGTAGCTTTAATTAGCACATCCACAAGATTCAGTGTTAAAAGGTAAAAATAAAAAGTGAATACAAATACAAAACAACACTAAAATAGATAACTTTTAAAATTACACAAATGAAAGTTCGCTGGCACTAACTTACAGAAGCAAGTTGACTAGAAAAACCCTACCAGCAGTAAATTGAGCTTTCCAGGTCAAATCACTCAGGACGTTTGAGCAAAGGCTAACATTAAGGGAACAAGAAAACACCCTTCTCTCAGAGACCTAGAAGTAGGGATGTGCACAAATTAAGAAATAAGCAGGTAACTATGTGCTGAACATGCTCATGCACCTATCCCTCACCAGTGAGCTAATTAATACACTGTGTATCTCACCTGTCACCTCTTGATTCCATACCTTTCTTCTAGCCTAAACATTCTTATAAAGCCCTGCTCAACTCACTGTGCTGTATTAGATTTGAGTATCTGAAAACCAGAGGCATTTTAAGAAGCCTCTGTCAGCACAGCATTTGTGTGTTTGGCCGGGCTGTGCACAGCCACTGCTGGGTGTCCACACAGATATTCCTCAAGCAACATGCTCGCCTAATTGCAGCTGGCATAGCTGCACAATACCACGGATTCCTCGGCTCCCCAGGGAACGGGGAAGATCTCCATGGAAACAGACAGTAGCACTTGTTCTTTTGATAGTATTCTGACATGGCTGTAATAAAACTTCATTTATGACAATACATCACTGTGGTTTCACCACAGCTTCTCGCAGACAAGAGCTGCCCTTCCTGCCATCCATTTACTGCTCTGTGTGCTGAACATCACACATGTCACTCCCGTGTACCAACAGGTTTTCCTGTGAGAAAACAGATGCACAGGCAGAAGAGGACGTACAGTGCAGTTTTTTTAACAGGACCAGAGGATGTGCATTTTTGGTGAGAAACACCCCAAAAGAATCCTAAAGCCTGGGTTGATTGCAGGGTAGGTTATTAACACAGATCCTCCCACCAAAGGAGACGAGAGAATACATGATACAGAAGCAATTATACAGCCAACTTGAGAACTAAAGACCTGCTATAGATCTTTATTTGTCTACTTCCAGATCTCCAGAAGGACACCAGGGGCAGTATGGACGGACAAAGGCAGCAGGCTCGGATTCCTGCATGGTGTGCCCAGCGCAAGCTGCTGGTTCAGAACAGGCGGTGCTGGGGCACCCACTCAGGCTGGACACCACTAAGGAGGGAGGAAGGGGCAGCCAAAGGAATCCAGATGCAGAGGATGGAGTGAAGATGCTTTGACTTAGGACAGAATAATAGTCTCCAACGAGTGGAGACTTTCCAGTTTCTTGGCTTTTAAAACATTCCAAACGGGACATAAAGGCACTAACTCAGATACTGTAAAAGGATGTGTTTCCCACGCTGGGCACAGAAGACTGGTTCCCTTGTTGCACCAGAGTGGCTAATGGATAAATTCCACAGACAGTCCAGAATTTTATCCAGTTCTTGCTGTACTCCTTGTCTCAGCAAAGACCAGCACTACTTATGTGCTCATAATTAATTCTCTGTCAGTAGTTCATTTCAGCCGTGCTGCTGGCAGAAGCCAGACAATACTGGCTGAAACCCAATTAAAGGTGCTGAGGTGTGCTTGGCCAGCACCACGTGGAAGTTGTCACACAGGGACAAGTTCCAGAGATACAAAGATGTTGAGAGAGTCCTGGAGACTCAGCAGTACACTTCAAAGAGGGAGGTTACAATAACTGTAAGTTTAATATTCAAAGCTTTAAATACATTCGCAGTTTTGACAGGTGATAAAAAAGACAATTTCCTTTTATGCTCATGGGCTTGTAGTAATTACAGGCTCCTGTTCCCAGAACCTGAGCAGCAGCAGGGTATCTGTGCTGTGGTGTAGCTTCCCCATCGACTGCAATAACGCACAAAGACATGACCACACCAGGGTGCTCCCCATCACCTGCCGCACCAGCGTGGCCGGTGGGAGAAGCCACTCCCTTGCCAGGACCACCCCGGCTACACCTGAAGCGCTGTCTGAAGCTAAACAGGGTCCTGTTGTTTCTAAAGCAGCAGCAGTGTGGAACAAAACTAAGAGGTTCCACACTTAGATCTAACTAGAAAACTACAAAACGCATGATTAAACACTATCACCATGTTCCATGAATGAACAGCAGTCACAACTCCTACAGCCTGCACAAGGAGCAACAGGACATCACGATCTGGGAAAGCAGGATAGATCATAGAATCACTGAATCCTTAAGGTTGGAAAAGACCTTTGAGATCATCAAGTCCAACCTGTGACCAATCCCCACCATGTCTACTAGACCAGAGCACTGAGTGCCATGTCCAGTCCTTCCTTGGGCACCTCCAGGGATGGGGACTCCACCACTTTCCTGGGCAGCCCCTGCCAATGCCTGACCACCCATTCCATGAAGAAATTCCTCCTCATGTCCAACCTGCCCCTACCCTGGCCCAATCTGAGGCCGTTCCCTCTCCTCCTGTCCCTGTTCCCTGGGAGCAGAGCCCGACCCTCCCCGGCTCCCCCTCCTGTCAGGGAGTTGGAGAGAGTGAGAAGGTCCCCCCTGAGCCTCCTTTTCTCCAGGGTGAGCCCCCCCATCTCCCTCAGCTGGTCCTCTCTAAACCCCTCCCCAGCTCCGTTCCTTTCTCTGGATACACTCCAGCACCTCCATGTTCTTCTTGCAGTGAGGGGCCAGAACTGGACACAGGACTTGACATGCCTCAGCAGTGCCCAGTACAGGGGACAATCACTTCCTTAAAATGTGGTTGAGAAAAGCCTTTTAGTTTCTTAAAATTTCAAGCTCCTCTGTGATACTGAACACATTTAAGCACTTCTTAACATTAAAAAGAAAATAATACCGCTGACAGGACACCATGAAAAACTGCTTCCTAACACCCTCCCTCTTTCAAGCCTTTTTGCAAGAAAAAAGCAAGTGGGAGCGGGGAAAGCAGAGAAGAACATTCTTCATTAACAGTTGTTTCTAACCTATAGCCCAAGGCACAGACACTGGGAAGACAATCTCCCCTCTGCACTGTCCTGGCCAGGCACGGCCATGGGTGATGGTAGCACCAGGAGCACGAGCACAAAGTACACTTTCGAGCAGCAACCTTGGCAGACCATCATATGTTTTCCTCAAATGCTGTATTTGGCATCTGTATTGGGAAGAGAGGAAGGAAATGCTACTGAAACAAAGACGTGGCAGGCTGAGCCCTTGCAATTTTTGGCAGCAGCAACAGCTAAGCAGCTGCCAACACAGCTATAGGCTCAGCTCCCTGTAGCTGAAGTGCCCAGAGGAGGTTTTGGGAAGGAAATCATTGCTCTCCTCTCCCTCCCCCATTACTTCTTTTCCACAAAAGGTGGTAAGGGCAAGAGAATGCCATAAAACACAGCAGCAAAGGCCACCATCATCTTCAAAACACAAGGTGGCAGAAATGCATCAAATGCATTTATTATGCTGGAGGGAAAAGCAAACAACCAGACTAAGAATTGGGATGCTTGCCAAGTTATTTTCAAGTGAACTCTCCAGAGAACAAGCACTAACAGATGAGATACCTGAGAATTATAATGTTGCTTCATCCAGTTATTATGCCCTTGAGAATTACAGGTCTTAGAGGTGAAATGGTGGTCAAGTTCAGTGCAAGAAGCAATGTTAACTGTGCCAGGTTACAAGAAGGACAGAGGCAGGCCCCCATTCCAGAATGTTCATATTTTCAGACAGCAGAACTGGCTGCTTAAGCCCATCTCTCTATTTTCATTGGCCACATTTCATCCAAAGGTATTTTCCATTTTCTTTTCATCTAGCTGGATGAGAAGGTTTCTTTTAGGCAAAGTACCATGGAGGTACATAGAAACTACACGTCTCATCTGGAAATCTGATACAAGCACTAACTCCTTGCATGCCCAGAGAAGAGACAGACTGGCTGGAGGTTCTCTGTCACCTCTCTGATATGAACTGAGCAACACACAGCCACACAGGAACTGGATTCATTCGTACTCAGGCCAAAATTTCAAGCAAGCTCTATCACCAAGACAGACAACAGTCTCAGTGATCCTTGTGGGTCCTTTCCAACTCAGAGTATTCTGTGATTCTGTGATAGAGCTTCCTTGAAATTTTGGCCTGAGTCACTGAAGAGTACAAATCAATATCAGAAAGCCAATGTAATGTTATATATGGTCCTGGAAATCCTGGCCTCAAAATCTCGGTACTTTTCCTTCAGACTCTCTTTCACAGGGTGTCAAATGCAATCACCAAGAACTCAGTGTCTCTACTGCCCATTTACCATTCAGATTTTGGAGCATAAACTGTTTGTTTTAGATTTGGTAATCAACTTCTAAAGCACACGAAAGGATTATCAATAGTGGGGTGGGGGGTGGGGGGGAGGAATTAGAATTAAAAACATCTTTGCTAACCATCTGTGTTTGACTAACAGCAAGCTATATGGGCCCAAACATACAGGATTACTCAGAGACCAGTAAGAGGCTGAACTGCCAACCAGAGATGAGCTCAAACCCATGTTGCTTAAGAGACTCTACAGGAAAGCTTAGAAATAAACCAGCCTTTGAATACATAATGTTTAACTCAGCATATATTGGCAAAAACAGGATGTCTACATCACTGTCCAAACGTGAACTATTTTTCTTGAACTCCCCTTACTCTTTTTTGCCTACAAACCAGCCAGACTTTCCAGTTCTTATGAGAGATGCCTTGTAGATAAATGTAGATTTTACCTTTCTCCACAGATTCTCCACAGTTCAAATTAAGCATTTCTTTCACCAGACACATACAGGGTACGGTTTGAATGTTTCTGTTTATCACTTCCTAATTTCTTCCCAAAAAATATTCCCTCTTCTTTCTGCCCACCTAGGCCAATCCTTCTCGTCCTTTTTTTCTGGCACAGAGACTGTGGTAGTTTGGACTTGCATGCTGTTGACTGTAGACAGCTAGTCCTTAATTGTGCACTTCATACACAGCATTTCAGTACAAATTCTATCAATTTCAGGGAATTTCCAACTTCTAGTTTACTATTAACTGAAACCTCTATTCCTACAATCTTACATATGGTCCAGAACTACCCATACATAGGTGCATTGTTTTCTCCTAAACAAACTTACTGAGTTCAAAATGTTCATTGTACAACTGACTTCAGCATCACATACTGAAGTGTGTGTTCCAATGCTCTTCTGAAGGAACTGTCAAAGATGCACCAACCTTAAGCCATTGAAGAGCTGTTTAGACTTATCCAATAAGTAGCAAAAGTCTGTCACTGTTTTCCTCTCTGCTTGAGGAATATCATCTTCAGCTCCTCCTGATGACATGATTTCTTTTAGGGCAAACTCAGTCCTATGAAGAAGAAAATATCCAACATTATTCAAAAATCAAGGGCTGCTGTGAACTCATCCAGATGAGATGCATATTCAGTTCCATGGGGAAGCAACACAGAGCATGCAGTTCTCCCACAGGTTACTCTTCTCAAGACTCATTAAAAATAATGGCTGAGAATCAAAGCACGGGAGTAATTATTGCACAATGCACTAGTTAACAGAGCAAAATTAAAAATAGCAGTGGTACAAGAGTCATAAAATAAAAGAACTCTGAGGATTGTCTTCACAAACACAAAACTGCCAGTGAAATGACTGTAGCACAAACAGCACTCGGGTTTCACACTAGGACAAAGAAAACCTCTCCAGATTTGCATTCTGCAGAGGTGTTTGTCCTGCAGCCACATTTAGAGACACCAGCCTCAGTTTTGTTAACATTTCATTTTCTTCTGTAACTGCTGAAAACCATAGGTCCCTAGTTGCTATTGCTAAAACACAGCAAACATTTAGACAGAATGCTAAACAATACCCTGTCCTTCCCCTCTGCTTCCTCAAGACTGTTTAATTCCGTGGCTTGCTCTGTCCACCATTATACCTACAGATTTATTTTTATTGTTCATGTGAGCAAAATGTCATATTGTACAATAATCACCTGAACAAAAAACTAAGATATAATGTAGACAATCCTAGTACTGAATAAGTAAGAGAATATGAAAGCCTATAGAGGCAGACTGGCATTTAAAATGTTACTCCAAACATACACAGATATCAAATTATCCAAAGATGAGCTACAGATTTCACAGCAGCAGCAACAAAACATGTCGTCTGGAAATGGCTGCCAGGACTTCAGCATTTCCGTGATCAGGATTTTAGTGCAAGATAAACACACCTCTAACTGGGCAAATGCAGAGCTTTTACTTTCAACAGCTTCTCTACTGGTTTTAGTAAGTGCTTTTGTTAAGCAACAAGTTTCCATTTGTGCAGCAGCTCAGTTTGGATGCTATTTGCACAAATAATTACCTGTATGTCCCAATTCAAGCTAAATGGCAAAGCTAACTCCTCCTAGCCATTGTGAAGGACCCAGAAGCAACTTTTAGCAACTGTCACAAGAAGCCTTCACAATAACCAAAGAGGTTTCAGAAATACTTTCCTAAACAAACACTTCATGCCTACCAAACACAGGAGAAATTGGCAGTTCCCCCCAGCTTTTAGGGTAAGTTAGGGAGCCATCCTGCCAACCAAGCAATCTCCTGATTTCCCGGTTTGGACAAGATGCAGCACACATCCACTTGTTTTCACACATCCACAGGACAGCCAGAGCACCAGGGCAAGGCCAGGGGGACACTGCACAAGCCACTTGTCGAGGAGCTCCAGAAAAAGGTAGGAAGTATTGTCAGGTAACTGCAATACAGGTGCCAGAGTCCAAAACAAACCACCCAGGGGTCAGAAGCTTTGGCACGAGCGTGGCAGGCGGGACGTGAACACTGCAAAGCAGCAGCCTGTGCCCGAACCCCCCCAACATCCACATCCATCCAGCACAGAACAAACAACACTGCGTACTCAAAACACCAACGTATGACACCAAAGTGAACAGTGAGACCTAAAAACCGGATGTCAGAAGCAGCCAGGAGGTGATCCAGAATTCCAGGAGGAGGACAGCACGCCGGGTCCTGTGTGCTCCGCAGCAAGGGCGACCTAAATCCTGCGGCAAGGCCGCGGGTCCTACGCGCTCCACGTGGCAATCCGGGCACTCCAGGGCAGCTTCAGACACACTGGCAAAAATTGAGGAGCTTGCTGAAATTGCAAAGCATGTTTCATATAGTATATCTGTCCTTTAAATTCATGGCAAAGCGAATTCTATTTTATGCTACCCTCAAGTTATACTACCCAACGACCCCAACCAGTGACAATGCTGGCCAACAGAGCCTGTGTTAGCGCTGACATGGGCAAGGGAAACCAACCTGGGTTTCGTTTGTTTCTTTTAAAACCAAGCAGTTCTCACAGGGAGGGAGTCCACCAGACCCACTGTGAAGAAGCCATTTATGCAATCAATAAAAGATACACTAGAAAATCCATAACCTGCCAATTTGAAAGGCATCAAGAGGCAGGAAAAATAGGCAAAACTGGCTTTTCCAGCTGACAGAGAAGGAAAATAAAATTAGTTACCTCATGCACTGGTTTTGGCTTATCATGGTCTGAAGGGGGTGGTATTTGGTGCTGCACAAAGGAAGAGCTACTATCAGGAGCAGCTCGGGAGAGGAGGAGGTGCTCCCTGCACTAAGGATTGTGTTGTAATGCAGCAGCAGTACAGACAGGAGGGAGAATTATTATTAGAACAGCAAGTGGGCACAGCAAAGGGAGGAATATAGCTCCTGACATCGCCCTTTCCTCAGGGACTGCTCAGCTCCAAAGGAACAATATCAACAAAATGCAGCCAGGAGTACATGCACAACGTGGACCTCTCCTTCCCTTTCGTACTAGAAGTTCTCCCCACGGATCTGTGTTCCTCATCTGCAAACAGACAGTTCTCCCAGTTTTGTCAGCCCAGTTATACAAGGAATATCACCTATTTAATTTTTTGTTCTGTGCTCGATGCTTTCTGCTTTCTTTCATGCAAAAGAAACTGTTGGGCTGTTTCGCATGAAAATTTTTCTTAAGTAACACATGTTAAAAAATTATCTCAAGTCTGCAAACGGATACACTGAAATACTGGTTTAAAAGACTGTTAAAGTAAGTCAGAAAATGGTGACTTCCAGCAGAACTTATTATTCTCTCAAAGATTTTGCCAACTCCTCAGGCCATACAAGGCAGAAAAATTGTGTTAGCCAAGCCTAGCACTTAGCGTGCCAGGTTCTTCCCAACACACTCAGAACACAAAATTCTAGGTTTGCTTAATGCAATACATTAATAGATTTTACAAATTCATCTCACTGCAGCACCCAGAGCTTTAGCGACATCCCAGAGGATGGCCCGACTGTCCAAAGCAACTGGACCCAAAGGGCAGCAGGAGGAGGGGTATGGGACAGGGATGGAAGTTTCATGGTGCTGGCCAGTATTTTTAAAGTCAGATGTCACTTACATCACACGTCTCCACTTCCCTGTGGTTTGCCGTCTTTTGGCTAAGGTTTTCCAGGCTTAGCTGGAAGGGAAAAAGTGCTGAAGTCAATGGGATGCACTCCCCACTGGCCCCATCCCAGTACTCAGGCCTGCAAAGCAAGGCAGGCTTTGTGAGCGGTGAAGGAACGCTCTGGTTCAGGGAAATCACGCTGACAATGCAAGTCCAGCATGGATAGTCAAATAACTGTATTACAGGCACATCCTCTTAGATTTATTACGGAGCCAGGATCACTGTAACCCACCACTCAGCTGCCTGGTAGAAGAGGGGAACCATAACTTCACACGTACAAGCACATAAAACCTCATGGCACTGGGGATTCAGTGTGACTATAGGGTGCAGTGCACAGACGGATGCTAGGAGGGCACAGGCTCCATACAGAAGTGAGGACAGGCAGAATCAGGAGCGGTTCCCTAGGGCTGCACAGCAGAGTTGACTAGACACGGCACCTTCACCTCCTGATACAACACTTATAGAACCCACCTGCCTTTTTTTAAGCCATTGCTTCTGCTCGGTTGTGGGATCTTGACTGGTTTTCAAATGCTTCCCACTCCTCACTTAGAGATGCAACTGATACTAAAAACCAAAACCAAACACACTTTGTACGTCTATCTTGTTGGTACAGGATTCTCCCCAAACTAAGAACTGCTCTCCACAGAAACCGAAGGCAGGAAACATGTTCCAGTCTATCAGGATCTTAAAGCTGTCAAACCTTGCGTCAGAGACCAGCTCTCTTTTCACTTTTCATCCTGACACATCTCCCACAGCATCACTGCCAAAAGGGGACGTGATACAAAGCCAGACGCCCAGCTGGTATCTATTTCTTATCTGCAAATTAACAACATGGATAAAACGAAGCTTTTGATCACTGTACCCAAAGCCTGGAATAATCATTTCTCCAATCCCTACCAAAAACCAGCTGACCTTACCTCCATCAAGCAGGATATCTACCTTGTCTCTCTACTTGCCTCTCCCTTTTGTCTACAGACTGGCACACTCATGTTTCATTTCAAAGCTATACTGCACGTTTTGGGAAAACCATCTGTGTGTTTCCATGTGATCTGTTCAGAGTGCTAGTCCTGACAGAGCCTCAGACAACACAAAATTCATTAGAACCCAAATTCATTCCTCTGGCCAGAATACCTAATTCTCCATCGAGAGCCACTGTCCTGAAGTTCCTGAGACACCACTGAGTTCTACCCAAAAAACACGGAGATAAATAAATAGCAATTCCCCCAGACATGCACCGAAAGCCTCACAGCCTGCTGGAGTCAAAAAGCAGTTACACATCAAACCATTTCTTTATACAATATATGGTGGGGAGAAGGACTTCTGTATTATTCTAAGGGGTTTAGTAAGTTTGGAACCGAACACAGACATTCATCCCAACCCCTGTTCACCTCGGGGCACGTCTGCACTGCAGTGGCTGCAGCTCTTCCAGATGCACCCAGCTCCTTCTCCAGCAGCTCGCTGAACGCTGCAGGAAGCACCTGGGAGCAGGCTGAGCCCACACCTGGGCTCCTGGCAGGGCTCAGTCCCGGGGCACAGCAATGCCCAGGATGAGATCAGAGAACAACCGGAGCGTTTCTGTCCCAGCTCTGCTCACTGCGGTATGGACACGCACGGAATACACAAGGAAAAGGGGCTTGGGCAGAGCCCAGGCTTTGGGGACAGTTTTGTTTGAACACCACAATAAAAAGCAACTTAAAATCTATCTTGAGAAACAGAGAGCAGCTACTTGTTTTATTTAGGTGATAAGGCTGCTCAAATTGTGTTCTCTCAGCCTGGATGTTTGCTTACTTCAAAGAGCACTAAGGAGAAATTAACGAGGAGGGTGAAAAACTTGGATTTTGTGCACAAATTACAGTGTGGCTGACAGAATCACCTGTAAATGCAATTAGTTCTACTCCTATTGGGAACTCCCCAAGGAAGTGTCTTTCCTACTGAAGTGCACCATTTTTACAGCTGACTTGCAAAATACTGCTATCTCTAAAGACTAAGCAAGAGGGAAGTCACATTAAAAAATAACAAAAATGAGCACTCGCCCTCACTCCTACAGGGACAGGGAGCCTGGTCCCACATCAATCTGGATCCTTCCCTTCTTATCCCATTAACGCCAGCTCTCCCCAGCACGGGGAAAGCTTCCACTGCCCTGAGGCTCCACACATACCCAGGGGCTGGCAGGTGCTTCCTACATAATACAACAACTTTCTTCTGTCTGTCCTTCCCTTTAATAGATGCACTAAACACGTCACTCTAATTCACCTTTCGTTGAACTTTGTGAAAATTACTTACTAGACAATCTTCAGGACCTTTCTCCCTACAGCAGCAACACTTACATCAGACAAGAGCTTTAAAAGCTGCTTGGAGAAAAAGAAAAAAGAAGCCTGACCGTGCAATTGTATAAACTTTGTTTCCTAAAAAGGGGAAAGGAGAGGGCAGGGAATATGTAAGAAAACAAGGTAAACCCACACACACACAATTCCTCAGCTGCACAATGCTGTGGCCAGAGAAAGTGGCAGAGAGCAGGCACTCATAGTTACACAAGTTACACACATTTTATGACTGCAAACTGAAAGTTTATTAATTTCACATGAACATGTAGTTCCCTCCTCAGCATATCAGAAGACGAGAAGATCTGCAAACACTGTCTCACATTAAGACCTTGGAGTTAAGGTGAGCTGCCAACCTCTACATTACCTGTGACATCTCAGCTGGAACAGTCTCACTACTTCCCATAGGGAAACAGCCAACACCACAAATTCAACTCCATTCTGAGTCAAATGAGTTGGAATACGCAACACGCACTGTCAGTCCCATTATTTTAGCTTCAAAAAAGTGCTTCATCTACAGAATCTGGCTTTTCATTTGTTTTACATGTCTTTAAAAATCCTTTTATGGCTCAAAGCACACCTGTCTGTAACCAGGACTGCAGCTTTGGCACCTTTTCTCCCAGAGAAACGCTGAGGTGCTCATTAACATCACACCATGGAAACCGTGTAGTCTCTTCCTGCCTCCTGCACTGAGATCATGGAAGCCACACCTCACCAGCAGACTCTGAATTCACGCTGGGCAGACTCACTTTGAATACAAGAGACATGATCTCACCATGGGATGCACGTGGCCTTCTTCAATCGCCTTCAGAACACAAAACTTTTGCTTCTCTTCTTTATGTTTCTGCCACTGGTAATTTGTTCCCCCTTTGTCCATTCTGCGCCCTCCGTGATCCCTTTTTCACTGCAGTTCGTGACCTTTTTTGTATAGAATGAACAGAGGGCACAGGCTAAAAATGTCATCACAGTTGGGCCTCTGCTCTTCTACTGACTTCAGTAGTTCGCTACTAGAAACGGGCTCAAGCTCAAAGTCAGACCAAGGCAGAACTTCTGGGTCATCAGAGTCCAGGCATCTCCAGAAGATGGTGCAGAAGCAATGTGGAAGAGGACGAAAGTGTTTCCTTTTATCCAAATTCAAATCATGAATCAGTCGTGGTGCCTGCATACCACCTACATGGTACTTAGCAGTCATTTGCATTGTATGAAAGAGCAAGAGAAAAAAGAACATCAGGCTAGCCCACTCTTGGCAGGGGTGGGAGGGTAGAAAGGAGACAGAAAAACACCATCAGCTGTGGCAGTGAGCTGTGTGTATTTACATTTCACAGGCTGAACTATTTAGTGGTTTATTTACACACAATGTTCTTGGAACAGCTAAAATGCCAGTTGTGTTTTATCTCGATTTTGTGGCAGAGCATAAGCCACAGATTCATAGGAAGAGTCTGCAAATGAGAGATGAACCTCATACATCTGGAAAAGCATGTAAGCCACTGTGCGAAGGGAGAGAGATTTTGGGAGCACAGGCACAAGCAGGTCTGAAATGCAGTAGTTATGACAAGAGACCAAAATACAACCCAGGGACTCGAAGGCAACGATCCAGTCACAATGCAACAGCCTGTGCTGCAGGGATCACACATCCCAGGGTAACCCTCCCAGCCAAGCCAACATACAGCACGGCACAGTGGGCCTCGGGTCTCTCCGGCCGCCCCTCCATTTGGAGCGAGGAGGGAATTGCAGTCAGCTCCATTTTATGCACATTTGGTGGCAAGACGCCAACACAACTGTTGACTGAGCCAAATCTGGGCCCCCTTGAACTAAGCCATCACCTAGAGCAGGGCGGAAAAGCACATGCCTCTCGCCTCCCGAGCAGCCAAGTTCCTGAAAAGCATCCCAGTTACAAGAACGATTTTTTTCTTTCTTTCCTCCGACGACTGATGTTTTAACTCCTTGATGGACACTTATTAATTCCAAATGGAACAGCAAACGTCAAGATGCATTATGCAGCAATGTGACAGAGAGGCTTCTTTCCATCGAGCCAAATGATTTACTGGCTGGCCCGGATGGCAGCTGAGGCCAGTGCCTGATCTGGAGGGCAGCTCTCACCACACTGCAGCCTGTTCCCATCCTTGGCCAAGGTGCCAATGGCTGCCTTCCAACTGGAACCATACTCCAACAAAAGAGAATGCACAACAAGCTTGGGAAAGCTTTCTGATCCCTTCAGTTCATTTTTCCCCTCCAAACCAGTATTTGGTGTGAGCTGCCAGCAAGCTTGGGAATTGCATGGAGAGTATCATCACTTTGGGAATTCACCCTTCTGAGCAGGACCTGCCACTGGACCATGCCCCTGCCTCACAGCAGAGAAATCCCTCTGCTGACTTCTGCTTTAATTATACTTTAAAAATTCAGCTTCTACTCTGTGTTCCATTATATTAATAGCAGTAATTAAAAATACTTCAAACAACAAGTCCTTTAAACCTGCAGTTCCATCCCGGCTTTCTGGCACTGCACACTTCCTTTCCTGACTGACATCCTCAGGGATGCAGATTGATGGTTACTCTGCTCCATCCCTGCTGCAGGGCTGTGCTGCGTTCTCTCAGCGCATGTAAACTGCAAGGTAATATTTGTGTTGGCAACCTCCTTATGTATTTTACAGAACCAGACCTCCAGCTGACCCTCTGTGCAGCTCCCACACACGATTTGGTCCACTCCTTTGAACTGTTTCCTCCTGCTGCAACACATACCCCATTCCATACCTCTGTTTCCAGTCTGTTTAAGAACTACATATCCAGAACAGAGCTTTTGTGTAAAGGAGAGCAACTCAGCTACAAAAGCGAAGCCTGGAGAATATTCTTATGCAAGAACACCAAGGAAAATTGTTATAAAACCTGCATGTAGAGGTCCTGGTTTTCCTTCTACAAAGATTGCTCCAATGGAACACTTTCATGAAAAAATGAGAACCACGAAAAGTTCCATGAAAAAAGCCATCAACACCCAGGATTTTGTGGTCAGACTTCAAGAGCTGTACTGTGCTTTGGGGGGCTGGCGGGAGGCATGGGCAGGTTTCTGTTTAAAACCAGTTACATTTCAGCTCTTTAGGCAGTAACGCCACCTCAGAACAGACCTTCACACCAGAGCTCTTCCTTGCCCAAAGCACACCATGCAGAATAAAAGATAAGCCAACAAAATAACGTGTCCAGACGATCCAATGAATTCCCATTATCCATCTGTGCCGCAGCAGATCATCAACAACTCCATTTAAAGCCAGCAGAGCTAAACCAGAATAAAAGTGATGCAAGAAGAGGGGAGATGTGAGTGGCACACGGCAGCGAGGCAGCTGCAGTGCGAGCAGGGGACTGTGCAGCCGCAGCATGTGACAGGAACAGCACAGGCAGCAGCGAGGGAGAGCTGCAGCCCCCAGCTCCCACCTTCCCAAATCTGTGCCCTCAGTGCAACACTGTGGACACCACCACCTGATTTCAGTGCAGAACTGACTCCAGTTAGAAGCTTCTCGATGTTCTGAATCATTCTACTCCATTTTTATTACTTGCCTCCATGAAATAAAACAGAAATTAATAACAATACAGGAGAGCTACATGTTTCTCCCACCGGAAAGCACTTTCAGCATCTTTATCACTTGTAGATCGAGTTTCTCAGCAGAGCACAATGAGCACAGAACACAATATCATTTTTACATATAGAGCTAAGCCCAACTAGACATCTTTGTGATAAAACCTGTACTTGTAAGGGACCTGGATTGCCAATTCAATTTTGATGCTGTATTGTACCTACATTTCAAGATAAAACAACGATCACAATCTCCTTTGCAGCACAACAAAATATTTCTTCTCTCCATACAGTTTTTATGAATGGTTTTTCTATTTCCTGCAGTAAAGGACCTGGTCATCACATTTGTGTGCACTGTCTGTAGTGCTCTGACAGAATAAAATTATGCTTTTTGCTCCTTGTGAAGTGACTGTTTCTTTCAATCAACATAAACTGTGGTCCAGTTTATCCAAACATCTTAAAAGAGACTGACTTAATCTGATCTGAAAACAAAGGATCTTTTTCCTACACACACAACCCGCAGTCGGGTGTCAGGCTCTGGAACTGCTCCCTGGGCAGCCTGAGCTGGGGACGGCACAGTCGCCACGCCACGGGTTCAGGTGAGGTGAGAGACACCGGGCAGGGACTGCACCTGCACCCTCCCACCGCAGCATCTACCTCAGGATGATCTTCCACGATTCTCAAAAGCTGCCTCCACCACAGCAGCCCCGCTGCTCGCAGAAGTGGTGGGAAGCACATGCATGCTGGGAGACACACTCACATTTTAGTCATCATGTGGCCCCACAGCGCTGCTTTGCATTAGCTTGGACAAGATGCCATGAATTACAGGTTGCGTCTGGACAGCTTGTGCAAAATCTACGGATATTTTATATTAAGGGATCCATTTTGCAGGTTGGAGGACTACAATTGCTCAGCCCAGACACAGCTCAGGCACGGAAGCTTGGAGCCTGGTTATTAAATGACAGAAGAGCAATTCAGACTTTGACAATAACAGGTCCTATTCTGTGGTGGGAGATCAGACCCAGAGCTGACAACCTACTGTCTTGATCCCGAATGTTTTACCTGCGACAGTCTTTGGTCATGGACATTTCTACAGGGCAAGAAATCCGGGGGCATGGCACAACATAACAACCATCCAGCCTCCGTCCCCAAGGGCATCCCACGTCACCTACTGTCCAAAGCACTTCTCCGTACAAAAAACGAATTTGGTGGGGAGGGACCTGCTGCAATGAAAGTTTAAGATCAGAACAAATCCAGGAGACCTGCCATTTGGCTGCCCGGCAGCCCGTAAAACCCTGCACCGTGTCACCCCGGCGGATTCTCTGCGGGTCCCTGTCCCGGGCAGGCTCAGCCCCCACGGCCTCGCCCGGCGCGGGCGGCAGGCGAGGGCCGGAGCAGTGAATAAAGAGGGGGTCGTTCGGGAAATTATTCCCGCTACGTTGCCAATCCGGGCCTAAGCATCAGACGTGTCACCCCGCGCTGCTCCCCGCCGCGGGCAGCGGAGCCAGCGGGGAGCGCGGCGGGGCATCCCCGGCGCCGGGGGCGTTCCGGCCGTGCCCGCG
>VWZF01000203.1:1253405-1267435 GCA_013396755.1 Sclerurus mexicanus | reverse complement strand
CGCCATGGTGAGGGAGAGCGGGCACCGGGGTGGGAATCCGCCGGCATCGGGCCGGGCTGGGCACCGGGGGTGGGCAATCCGCCGGCATCGGGCCGGGGGGGGCACCGGGGTGGGCAATCCGCCGGCATCGGGCCGGGCTGGGCACCGGGGGTGGGCACCGGGGTGGGCAATCGGGCGGGGACGGGGACGGGAACCGGCACCCGGAGGGGGCCCACATCCCCCGTGCATTCGGCCCCATCCCACTGATAACCGGCACCCGGAGGGTGCCCGCACCCCCGGGACGCGGGGCACTGACGCCCTCTCCCGCAGGCCAAGATCAAGGCCCGAGACCTGCGCGGGAAGAAGAAGGAGGAGCTGCTGAAGCAGCTGGACGATCTGAAGGTGGAGCTGTCGCAGCTGCGCGTGGCCAAAGTGACCGGCGGGGCCGCGTCCAAGCTCTCCAAGATGTGAGTGGGGCCGGGGGGCCCAGCCGGGGCTGCGAGCTGCCCTCACAGGCGGTGAAAGCACCCAAACAAGACGGTTCTCCGTAGGCCTGAGAGTCGGGGCGTGTGTCTGCTCAGAGGTGTCATAGCGGGAGGAGCCGGGGGTTGTTGGCGTTTGCTGTAAAGTGGGGCAGGGCAGGTGGTTGGAGCACACCCGGTTTCTGTGCACTGGGGTGCATCCGTGTCCTGAGATGTAACTGTCCCTCCTGCAGCCGTGTGGTGCGTAAATCCATCGCCAGAGTGTTGACTGTCATCAACCAGACCCAGAAGGAGAACTTGAGGAAGTTCTACAAGGTACGGGCAAACATCTTCCACAGTGGCCTTTTGTCTCTTGTTCTCAGTTGCACCGTTTGTGGGAAGGGGCTGGTTTTGTAGATTGCTACTTAAAAACTTAAAACTTCACAAGAAACACTCCTTTATACTCAAAGTTCTCTGGTCAAGGTTCCTCTTTGAGTATTATTGCAAGAATTCTGTAAGCTGGGTGTGAGTCTGTTTTTGCCAGGAGAGTCTCCTGCCAGCATCCCTTCTTTGAGGTGTGATGAACTAATTGAGAGATGCAGTTTGCAGAAATGCAGATACTCTTTTATCTAGATCAAAGAATTTTTTAACTGAAGAAGTTTTTAGAATATTCTTTCCTGGGATTTTAATTGCATCAAATAGTGGGGGGGAGGAGGAAAGTACTTTCCAAGAGGTCTTGGGTAACTGGGACTTAAGATGGAATATTACTTAAACTTGAGCCAAAGCTGGCACAACTGTTGCAAAAGTTAAAATCAACTTGTGTTTCCCAGCAGAAAGGTGGTCTCTGAATCCTCCAGACTGTAACAAAAGTCCCAAGGAAAAGGGGCTCAAACAGTGGTGCTGGTGCTCTGGGAGGAGCTCAGCTCTGAGAGCACTGTCTGAACTCGACTTGTGTGTCTTTGCGAACAGGGTAAGAAGTACAAGCCTCTGGACCTGCGGCCCAAGAAGACTCGGGCCATGCGGCGCAGGCTCAACAAGCACGAGGAGAACCTCAAGACCAAGAAGCAGCAGCGGAAGGAACGTTTGTACCCGGCCCGGAAATACGCGATCAAGGCATAGCCCCGAGCCCGGGGCTGGGGACTGCGCATGGCTCATTAAATGGAGTTTGCTCTGGAAGTGTCGCGGGTGGTTTTTTTGGTACTGGTGGGTAAGGAAGTCATAAAGAAATCATGAGCCTTATGGAGGGACATGGGAGGATTCACAGAAAATGTGCCTGACTGCTACTGAAGATACAGAGCTGGCAATTTGTTTTCCTCTCTGTGGAACAGGCAGTTGGTACAGATCTATGAGGTTGGCTCAACTTAACATGTAAAAATAATTTAACCTGAGATTGATTTAAAACAGAAGCTTTTCACAGATGTTTGCAATCAGTTGATATTTATCACTTCAGCAGCCTAAGAGTAAATACTTAAAGTTTTGTCTTGTGCCAGTGATAAAGTGTTAACAGAAATGAATGAATTTGCTGAGGGACTTTAGGGGTCTTGATGGAAAGTGAGGATTGTCAGCACTTGGTTTTGATCTCTGGGCAGCTCGTAGCCCCTAAGAGCCCTCTTGGGGGCATGGTTTCAGACCAGGTGCTCTCTGGGTATGTGCTCTCTGGCAGGTGAGCTCAGGACACTGGGTGTGAGAAAGGCTGAGCTCCCAGCGTGGCACCTCAACTCCCAGGGCATCCCTGGCCTCACCATTCCACACTTCCGTCTGCAAAGCACAGCAAGGGTTAAATGCTTTGACTTTGTCCCCCATGGAGTTCTTTGGGACTAGAGATGGAGTTGCTATTCCAAAGGCCTTTTTTGGTTCTGCTGTGAGGAAGAGTTCCGCAGTGCTGCTGGAGCGTGAGGGCTGCAGCACTCATGGTTTGTGTTAGTGCAGCCAACGCATTCGAACATGAAAAATTCCCTACCCATTAGGGAGTTCCTAGATGGGATCCAGATTCTGTTTAGCAAAAATATCTTAATTTCTGCTCACTCAATGAAGGGTTTTTAAGCCTCAAGCAAGTTTTGTCTAGAGAGGCCTAATTGCATGTGGTGCAGGAAAATTCCCCTACATGGCAGCATTGCGAGGGGTGCAGCTCCATGATGTCACCAGGGCTTTGTTTGGAGCTCAGGGTGGGATGGGACGTGTCTGGCAGTGAAGGGGACCCAGCCTGGCACAGCCCTGGGCCCAGGCTGCCAGAGCGTGCCGTAGGACGGCGTGCTGCGTGTGGGAACTGGCTCCTTGGCTCACGCCGTATTCCCAGGAAGGCTGGCAGGGTTACAAATGGCTTTGTGTTACCATTTCTGAACATGCTGCTGTGGCCAGCCCTGAGGTGCTCCAGGAGGAGCACAAGCTGCTCGCCCAGAACATGTGGCCCCCCAGAATCAGGAGGACACCACTGTGAGGATCCCAGATCCTCACACTCTGGACCCTGGGGCCTGATGCCCGAAGGAGACAGGAGAGGGGCTGGTCCCCTGTGCTGGGAATGGGGCAGGCTGGGGCAGGTAGTTTATGCCAGATCGTGCCTGGCTGCGTTTGGGCTTCTCTTGGAGAGGTGTGTGCCCTGTGCTGCTCTGGCGGTGCAGCCAGGGAGAGCCTGATGGCTCAGCCACCATTCCTGATGTGGCAAAGCAAACACAACGCAAACTGCACTGCAGGGAATGGTGAGAGTGTTGAGGTGCGCTCCACGTGTCGCTTTCCACACCAGCCGCAGGAGCAGCCGTGCTGCCCAGAGAGGATCTGCTGTCTCAAGGATCTGATCCCAGTACAGGTCACTGACGTGCCAACCAGTAACGGGGAGGGGGGGAATGGGTAAAAAAACCCAACTAATCAGCAGGCACTGAACATCCAGGAGACATCCACATGCTGAAGTGGGAGGCAGTATGGGAGAACAGCTCAGGCTTTGTGCACAGCCCACAGCAGCCATCTGAGGAGGCGAACAGGTTTCTGGCACTAAATCCTGGGGCTGAATTACTCCATCCACCCGTAGCCGGATGGCAAAACCGACCAGTCCAGCCCTCCCATCAGAACTCTCTGCTGTTACGGGAGACATCCCGCAGACAAGAGCCCTTTAAGTGACCAGGAACAACACACTGATTGAGTGGACACTTGAGTGGAATGATGAACTTCCTCCAGGGCACAGGTGAAGACACTTGTTCCTGCTGTGAGTGCAAGGTAGAGCCTGTCCTGGCTGTGTCTCCAGTGGTCTGTGGTGGTTCCCACTTTACCAGCCAGCCCCGGAGGGTGGCCGTATTGCCCCAGCTCCCTGGCAGAATCCGCTGCTGTTGGGGCTGAGCAAAGGGACCTTGCTGGTCCCCAAAGGGAAGGATGTCCAGTGGCAGAACCCCCAGCAAAGGGCCACAAACGCCCCAGAGCACCCCAGTGCTGCGCTGCCTTTGTGTGGACCGTGTCACTGCCGGCAGTGTGGCCCCCGTGTCCCTCTGGCACAGTGCTGGGGGTGTTCCTGAACCCTGTCCTGGGGGACCCCCAGCTCTCCGGCGCTGACCCTGCGCAGCTGCCGGCGCTGGCCCTGGGTTTAGCGCTGGTGTTTGCAGAGCGTCAGGGCCTCGGAGGCTCAAACTGTTTATTTGTTCCTCGTAACTGAAGATGTCCCTCAGCACTGGAGCAGCTTCCTGGGAAAAGCCATTCTTCAGCAAATAAATAATTTCGCGGGCAGGGAGGAGGACGGAGGCGCAGCTGCCGGCTGGCTGTGGGGCACGGCCCAGGGCTGGTGCCGCGGCGGGGGGAGCCCTGGCCCTGTGCCCTGGAACACATTCAGCAGCACCAGATGTTTCTGCCCGGAGTGGATGGTGTCCGCGGGAGCTGGCAGCACCCGCTCCTGTACCCCATTCTGCAGCTGGGGCAAGGGAGGAGCTGCAGGTGAGGCAGAGGGAGGTTCAGGTTTTGGAATCAGTCATTTAGGTTGGAAAAGACCCTCAAGACCACTCAACCGTAAACTTTGAGTTGCTGAGAAAAGCTGGGGCCCCACCTCCTTCGGCTGGTGTTTGCTGCGATGGACACAAGCCCCAGCTCTTCTAATGCTCCTGGCATTGCTCCTGTCACCTCTCTCTGCTGGGATGGCCCTTCGCCTCTGTCCTGAGCGCTACCGCGGGGGGCTGACCCTGTTTCTGTGTGCAGAGGATATGTGGGACACACAAGGTGCTGTGCAGGGAAGGAAGCCTAGGAGCGGCCACCCTGGGCACGTCCTGGTGCCCTTGGCTGTGTCCTGCCACACTGCCCGCTGCCCTCCGTGTGCCAGGAAGAGCTGGCCCTGCGTGGCTGTGTGTGAGCATCTGGTGGCCACAAGCCCCACGCCGAGAGCGCCCAGCCCGGTGGGGAAGTGCCCCGTCCCGCCGGCTGCGCAGGTGGCCCAGGCCTGCCCGGGCCTGAATGCCCGTTTTGTTGGCCAGGCTGGGGAGGAGTTGCCCCCGCACTGCCCTGGTCCCGCTGCTCCATGAATGCGGGCAGTGTCTGGACGGGAGCGCTGCACTGCAGGGCTCTGCACCCGCTGGCCTGGGGGCTCGGGGTCAGGGGGACTCTGAGGCTCCCCGGGCAGGGGCTGCTGCTTGCTGGGGCTCCTGGCTCCTGGCCAGCCTGTCTGTGCATCCATGGGAGATGGGGAAAAGACCTGCATGGGGCTGAGCAGAACCGTGGGCCACGAGAAGAGCCCACGGGCAGCCCTCTCCTGCTGGGTGCTGTGCCCTGGGTGCTGCCGGGGAAGGGTGTTTGCCCCCTGCCACCCCGAGGGGCTGCCGTGCTGGGCGCTGGGGTGGTGCGGAGCTGGCGGCAGCCAGCCTGGGAACTGATTCCAGTTTCCACTGGTGAGTGAGTCAGTGTTGGCACCGCCAAGGCCCGTGGGTCCCCTCCCTTCCCTCCGGCCACCGCCGCCACCCACCACCTGCTGCCCAGCCCTTTCCCACGGCTGCCCAGGGCTGTCAGCCTCGGCACCTGTGGCACCGTGTCACCCCGTGTCCCTGCGTGGCCCCACAGCCCTTCAGACACCGAGCAGGGACCCTGGTGGCACCAGCCATGTCCCACCAAACACGTCCCAGCGCAGGTGGCTGATGGCCGGGGGCACAGCACGAGGGCCGTGGCTCTGGCACTGAGCCCCCTGCTCCCCAGGAGGGTCTGGGCACTGCGGGCTCTGCAGGGAGACTGCTGGCGTGGCTGGGCACCACGTCCCAGGCACAGCTCCCTGCTGAGCTCCGGCGCTGGAGCCTGGCTGTGCCTGGACAGCTGTGCCTGTGCCGCAGGGGAGCCGGGTGGAGGGAGCTCCCGGCGTGGAACAAGGACTCAGGTTTTGGTGCACCCCCGGTGGGTGCCAACAGGCTGCAGCCACGGACAGGCTCTGGCCAGGGTGTCCCCTGGCACCATGCCCTGCCCACCCAAAGACTGGCCACCCCTGGCTCCCCGGGGCCCCCAGACAGCTCTGCGCTGGGCCGGCACCATGGGCAGAGCAGGACGCCAGCCTGGGCAGCGGGGCCAGGAATGAGGCAAAACCACCACAAACAAACCAGCCTGGCCAGTAACTGAGAAGGAGGTGGAGGGGGGTTAGTTAGAGCTCACTGCCTGGCTGATCCGAGGGCAGGAGAGGGTTTTGGGAGAGAGGGCAGTGGCACCAGAGCCACCTGCCCAGATGGCCTCGGCTGCCCTCCCTCAGGCGCCACACTGCTGTCACGGGGGCCTTGGGCACCACAGCCCCCCAGCACCCCTGTCTCAAGCTTCATTTGCTGCTTGCTGCTGAACTGAGAGATTTTAATCTTTTAATCACGTTATGAGCCGAGGTGGTGCCGGCCACGCACAGGAGGAATGTCTGGAAGTCAGCAGCGGCCGCAGCGGCGGGAGCCCATCCTGCCCCCCCACGCCCCCACTGTGTGCTGTTCAGAGACCCCCACCCTCCCCAGCCTGCCTGGTCCTGCCTGAGACTGGAACTGGGACCAGGAGCAGAACCTGAGATCAGAGACCAGGACCAGGCATTGGGGACCGGTGCCAGGACAAGGATCAGCTCACAAAGGACTGCTGGGGCTGAAGCTCCCTGCCACAGCCCAGAGGACCAAACACAACTTAGTCCTCTGACCACACGGGGTTCATTCCTCCCTTCCCATGTTTTCTGACCAAGGGGAGCGCAGTGCAGAGCCACGGCAGCCCCTGCGGAAGAACAACAAAGCCCTGGAATTAGAGATGTGCTGGGAGTTTACTTTACCACAAAAAAATGTCAGAAATCCGTATTGTTTGGACAGGGATTTGCTGGGGATCGCTAGATAAAAGCCTGGCAGGGACCCAGCCCGGGGGGAAAAGTCGGCTGGTTCCTTTCTGTGGCGAGGAGTCGTGGCCGAGTGGGGGGCACAGCGCACGTGCAAGTCATTTAGACAGGGATGGGGATAGGGACAGGGGCCAGGGGCCAGGGGCCAGGGGCAGGGCCAGGGGCTTCAGGACAACAACAGGACACACAGCCCGCTTTCACATCTGTTATATTTTAATACTGTTCACATCTAAAATGACCAAAACCAAGCCAAGCGCTCGCTGCCCCTGCCCTCCCTCACCTGGAGAGTGGGAAGGCCACAGGCTTCCCTGCCCAGGGCTGGGTACAGGCAGGTGTGCGGGCAGGTGTGCGGGCAGGTGTGCGGGCAGGTGTGCAGGCAGGTGTGCAGGCAGGACACCCCGGCACTGCGGGCAGGTTCCTCTGCACCTGCTGCCCAAAGGGGCCTTGGGCACAGCTCCAGTGAATGCATTTAAATAACAAGCTAAAGAGCAGCAAAAGCAAAGGCATCATAACCACATTTCCTAAAATAGCAACCGGCACCTGTTTCCCATGCCTGGCAGCGAGGGGGCCTGCCCGCCCCGCAGGGCTCGGCCCGGGCCAGGGCACTGGGCTGTCCTGGCACTGGTGCCGCTGGCAGCTGGCGGTGACGGCACACGGGGTCCCGGGGGGTGTGCGGGTGGTGGGGCTCGGCTGGGTATGGGGCGGTGGGTGCTCAGTGCGGTGGCACGGGGCCCGTGGTGCCGGCAGTGCCAGAGGGACGTGGGGCTGGGCTTCCTCTCTGCGTCCCCAGAAGACGATGCCAGCTGAGCTGCCACGGCCCTGGGGGCCACATTGTCGTGGGGGTGTCTGCTGGGGGCTGTGCTTACGTGCATTCCCAGCCCCACACTGTAGTGGACATGGTGGAGGTGATGGGCACAGCAGATGGGGATGGGTTTGGGGTGGAAGCTGGGCTGTTGCCACAGCCGTGGCCCAGCTGGGGTTGGGGGAGTCAGGTGGCCCAGCCAGGCACAGAAGACGGGGGGCTGCAGGAGTGTGGATGGGACCCACCCGGGCACTCAGACCACAAAGCGAAGCCCGTATGTCATCTGATGGCCGTTGTCCCAAGCATAGAGCACCTTCTCCTTCGGATTGTAGTCGACCTGTGTGGTGAAGGAGTAGTGGTTGAGGAAGGGCAGCCGGAGCTCTGCCTCTGTGTTTGTGTGTGTGTCGAAGGCGTAGGAGATCTGCCCTTCCTTCTGGCTGTAGGTGTCCACAGCGTAGAGGATGCCGCAGATGATGAAGCAGTTCCCGTAGGTGTTGCGCTTCAGCCCCGTCTTCCAGGTGGTTTCCTTGCGCACCGAGAGGTCCCCAGGGTCGAGTCGGCTCAGGACAATCACCTCCTGCTGTGAGTAGTCGTAGTCCACAGAGGGGTAGATGACCCAGAGCCCGCTCTCATCCACAGCAAAGTCAATGTCCGAGTGGCCCCTCCACTTCCAGGGCGTTGTGTCCTCATACACCACGTCATGGAGCAGTGCCCAGCCTGCTACGTACCGCTCCTTCAGGTCATACTTGATGATGTTCTTGGTGAAGGCACGGTTGTAGTAGAAGGCCCCGCGGTACACGACGTGCCCGGTGCCGATCCAGTTGTAGGGCAGCTTGTAGAGGTTGCTCCAGCGGCCTGTGAGGGGGCGGGAGAGTTGTTGGGACCCACCGCAGCACTGGAGTCCCACACACGATGGCCCGAGTGTGCTGGCAGTGGCTGGGGACTTGTGTCCCCCTAATGCCCTGTGGGTGCTCTCCAGTGTGGGTCCCCATCAGCTGTCCACCGCCCCAGGGTCTGGCACAGCCAGTGTCACATGGCACTGGGCACCTACCCAGGAGGAGCCAAGGCCCCTGTGCCCACTTGGCTGCTGACTCTCACCCTGCTTGAAGTTGTCAAGGCTCCTGAACTCCACAAGGCTGTTCCCATAGTAGTAGTTGGTGACGTAGATCCGGTCATCCTTGGCCACCGGGTCCTTCATCCAGGCCCCCTCGTTGCGCCCATAGCTGTGGTGCTCTGTAGGGGGCTCCACCGACTCAATGGTGCCTTCACACTCCACCTCCTTCACTGGGTACCACAGAGGAGGAGGAGGAGGAGAAAGGCTTATCCAGGCTCCAGGCAGCTGCCTCCTCCTCTTTCCCCATGGCATGGCTATTGTTGTCCTGGCCTGGCCACACTCACTGGGACTACTGGGCCAGGTGTCCCCTCCCAGCTGCCCCCCATTCACCCACCTCTGTTTGGTGTTTCGGAGTCCCCGGTGCCGTCAGCCCCCTGCCCGAGGACAGGGGTGGGGAGGCTGCGGGTGGTGCTGCGGGGGGCCGGGGCAGTGCTGGGTGCAGCCGTGGTGCTGGGCACGGCAGTCTCTGTCTGTGCAACAGCTTGGACTGGGGTACCCTCACCTGGGGGGGGTGGGGGGCCCCTCTCCTCCTGCTGCTCGGGCACAGCTGCCCCCCTCGCAGGGCTCTCTGTGGGGGGAACAAACTGGGGGTCAGTGTGTTTGTGGGGCAGCCCCAGGCCCTCTGCCTCGGGGGCCCTCTGCCCCCAGCCTCGACACCTGTGCCCCACCCCGCGACTCACCGCGGCTGCCAGCCGGCCCCTCTGCCACTCCTGCCTGCCCGACCTTGTAGTACGTGATGCCTCGGACCACGGTCTGCTGGTGTGCCAGGGGCTTGGGCTTGGCTGTGGGCTGTGACCCTGCCCTGGCCTTGGTGTTCTCCTTTTTGGGCTTCTCAGGCTTCAGTGGCTTCTCCTTGGGCGCTCGGGGAGCCGCCCTGTCCCCCAGTGCCTTGCGGGTGCTGGGGTACCGTCCTACCTCCTTCTCTCGGCTGCCTGCAGTGTCCTGGTGGGCACAGCCTGTCAGACCCCCTTCCCTCCCACCCCTCCCCTTCTCTGCTGGGTGCTGCCACTGCCAGGCAGTGGGCACCAGCCCTTGGCTGCCACAAGCCTGGGGAAGTTCAGCTCTGCCTGGCAGCACCGGCTGTGCCTGCGCAGGGCTGGGCCCCAGGGGTAGCTGTGGCTGGGGGTACCTGTGCCTTGCTCTCGGGGACAGCAGCCGCGTCCTTCTGCAGCAGCTGGTAGCCCAGGTTGGAGATCTCCTTCTTGATGCTCATCATGATGTCGGAGTAGTTCTCGTAGCGTTTCATCTGGTTGGTCAGGTGCAGGACACTCTCCTTCATGAAGTCATTCTCCCTGCTCAGGTTGGTCTTGATGGTCTGCAGGAGAAGAGAGGCTGGAGCCCCACCTGGGGAGCCCACGGCACTCCCAGAAGGTCCTGAGCAGCTCAGCAGGGAGCACCGCAGGGATGGTGCTGCCAGAGCTCACCTCTTCCAGTGTGTTCATCTGGGCCACCACCTTGCTGATGTAGGAGTGCACCTTCATCAGGTCCATGCTGTACAGCGTTCCCTCCAGCAGGTCCACCATGGACTGCAGCTGCAGGAAGAGCAGGGATGGGCCACGGGGCAGGGCTGGCACAAGGGGCTGGGGCACAGGCACGGGGCTGGGGCATGGGGCAGGGCTGCACAGCATGGGGAGGGTGTCTCTGGCCCCCAGCACCCAGTCCCACCACACCGCAGGTACCTTGAAGAGCTCAGGTGCCTGCTTCTTCAGCTTCTCCATCTTCCACTCGTTCTCGCAGGGGTTGAGTGAGGAGGGGGGTGCGGTGCAGGAGCACTTGCAGTCGGCCCCGGAGCTCACCGTCTCCACCGTGTAGAAATCCTCCACACGCACGCTGCCGTTCCTGACGCGGCTGCAGGCGTCCTTGCTGAGCGGCCGCAGGATGCACTTGCAGCGGCAGTCGGAGCCCTCCGAGGTCATTCTGACCTGGTCCGTGTCACCAAGTGCCTGTGGGACACATAGGGAGTCTGGTGTCCCACCTGGGCAAACCACAGGGCCCCGCTGACCCCAGCAAGCCACCACAGCCATCTTCCTCTCTGCTGCCTCCCCAGAGTTCTCCCACAACCCCACGGGCTCCTGGTTGTGCCCCAAAGAGCACGGGGCAGAGTCTGGGCCAGGACATCGTGTCTCACCACTCTGCACTCGGGCTGACAGTGAAAAAGCCCTGGCAGCTGCTTGTCCCTGCGGCCACTAGCGCATTTTTTGGCCCAGGTAATCCAGTCCCATTTCTGAGGCTATTTCCCAGCCTCCAGCAGGACCTGAGTGAGCAGGGATGGTGGTGAGAAGACCCAGCAGTGCCCCTGTGCCCCCACGGCCACGGCTCTGAGCCCACACAGGGTTCGTTGTTCATGGTGACGTGCAGCCACATCGGGGCGAGCTCGGCCCCTCCAGACTCCCGTGATGGCCCAAGGCACACGCTCAAGGACTCCCTTGTTTCCACACATGGCCTTGACTCATGCTATGGAGCCCAGGGTGCTTTTCAGCTGGTTTAGCCCAGTTCTCCCCTAGTCCCATTGTGCTTGGAAACAAGAGAGCCAAGTCCCTCTCACCTCCCACCACTGGCTGTGCACCCGTGGGGGACACCTGGGCTGGCGGGAGCTGTGCTGGGTGCTCGGTGTGCGGGGACGTGCCTGCTCCAAGCAGGGAGGGTGGGAGAACAGGGTGAGGCCTGTGACCCCGGAGGGACAGGGCTCTGCCCGCAGGGACTCTGACTCATCCTGGGAAACAGAATGGTGGCAGAGCTGGGAAACAAGTTGAGCTCTGGCTCCCGGTCCTCCCCGGACCACAGCGGAGCACAGTGCGGCGTGGGAAAGGGCAGAGGCCCACGGGGTCCGTGTCCTGCCTGCAGGCAGCACCCATGGCCACACAGGCACCTCCTTCCAGAGCCAGACGTGCTAGTGGCACCAGGCAGCAGCCTTCCCTGAGCACTGCCCGCAGGGCACAGATCCCTGGCTTCCCACAGCCCACGAGGGCCAGGGGCTTCCTTCTCTCCCCGGAGGCTGCAAAACCTCACCCATTTTGCATTTCAAAAAACCCTTTCGTTCAAAGGGAAACCAGGTCCTGCTGGCTGAAGGAAAACACTGGGGGGCCAAAGGGCTGTAAATTGAGCAGGATCTAATCAAGCTCTCTGCAGGGAGCAGGGAAGGCACCCCCTCCCCAAACACCACCTCGCTGGGCTCGCACCTCCCCGGGCCCCCTGACCTCCCCATGGCCGTGCTGGCGCTTGTGCAAACAGGCAGGAGGATTCACAGCCCAGCCACCAGCTGCCAGCCCTCCTCACACACCCGGGCAGCTCCCCAGCCCCGAGCTGGGCGGCTGTCCTGGCCACGAGCAGTGTCTGTCCACATGCACAGCACTCAGGAGGTCCTGCTGTGCACACACATTCCTGTGGGAACCCCCCACGAGGTGTGCCCCATGGGAGTCCCACTCAAGTTCCTAGCTGGGGTCCCCTATCACCACCACCACCGCAGCACAGCCCGATACCTGGGCACACGCTGCGATCCCACCCGCCCTCAGCACCTTCTGCAGGGCACGGCAGCAGCTGCCCGGGCTGCCAGCTCCTTCCCGAGGGAGCAGGTGAGCCCAGCTGCGGGTGCCCTCCCACGGCCCTGGCACGCTATGGTGGGAGGCACGGCCGGGCTCGGTGTCCCGCTGAGCTGGGGCACAAGCAGACAGGTGTCCGGAGCAGCAAATGCGCCCGGAGCAGCCACAGCAGCTGTGACTCTGCACGGTGTGGGGGTGTCCAGCACGCAGAGCCTCCCCCACGGCAGAGACCCCCCGGTTGCAGCCGTGTCCATCCCGCGTGAGGCAAAGGCGCTGTGTGTGCCTCGCTGCGGCCGCCCGCCTTCACGTGAGGCCGTAACACTAAACCTTGTTCTGCCTTCTACCAGCTTCCTTAAACAGGAACCGCATGTTCTATTTATACAGAATAAAAGCTCATAAACAAGGAAGTATTAAAAAACAGGTTCCCACGTGGGGAGTCTCTGCAAGGGTCACCCGTAGGGCGTGCCCTCCATCAGCCTGTCCCTGGATGTGCCCGGCTCTGCAGGGCACAAGGCAGCCTATGCTGTGCTGCCTACTCTGGGTGGGAGTCCAATGACTCCCCAAGAAACCTGCATAGGGGCTGCCGCAGCCCCGTGGGGGCTCCAGTGGCTCCTCCCTGGATGCCCCCGCTTGCTGCAGACCCCAGCCCAGGGTGCAGGAGGTGGGTTCTGACCCTCCTCCGGAGTGGGTCCCAGATCCACAGGGGCTGCACACCCACGGCTGGTGTAGCAGAGTGTCCCTGCATTTTGCTGAGGGTTTCCTCACTCCCAGCTTCACGAGCTGGGTAATTTTCCCTGTTGCTGAAACCTCTTGCAAGAATATCCATGTGAGCACTGAGTTTGTGATATTATTTGGAGAAAGCAAGACCTTTGACAATGACCCTTGGCCAGTTTTTAAGCTCTCCTTTGGCTGCTGCCAGAGGACTCATCTGGGAGGAAAACACGCTGTGTTTGATAAGCTGCTGCACTGCACGCCTCTGGCACAGCAGCTGGAAGGCATGTCCCCGTCCCAGGAGGGAAACCATGTCACCCTCCTCTTCCTCCTCCTCCCAGGCTTGGCACGAGGTGTCAAACACGTCCTGCAGCCGAGGCAGAGTGGTGCTGGCAGGGCTGGGCCGTGGCTGACGGCAGCCAGGCCCCGGGGACTGGCGCTGCTTGGGCGTCCCGTGTTGGTCACGGGGACACGGCCATGCCAAGTGCTCGTGTGGCACACACATGCCACCGATGGGATCCCACCCAACAGCAAGAACAGAGAAAACACCTCTGAGCACAGCAGGCAGCACCGGCGGGGAGGGAGGGATGGAGCAGGCGATGGCACCGCGTGGGTCCGTGGGCTGCGGATCCCAGAGTCTGTCGGGCAGCATCACCCCTGGCACCCCGCCGGGAACCCAGCACAGGGCATTCCTGCCTTTGGAAATCTGCTCCAAGCCAAGTGCTGCTGACAACAGCTGTGTTCTCCTTCTATTCCACCAAGTGCCTTGGAAAATCCTGGCTTTTTAACGTTTCGCTGATCCTGTCAGTAGCTGCTCCCACCACCGTCCCTCCGGGCTGGGTCCCGGTGTCCCTGCTCCGGCCCGGCTGACTGACCCCGCGGGGGACAGGCTCCAGCCGGCACCGAGCGCTCCCGGGTGCCCGGGGGAGGCCGGCAGCACCGCCGGTGCCGCGCCCGCTGCTCTGCCCCGCGGGGGAGGCTCCTCCGGGCTCTTCTCCCACCGCGGCAGCGCCGGGGCTCGGGCCCCGTCCAGCGCCGCCCGCACGGCTCCCTGCGCCGAGCCCGCACCCGAGGGGAGCCCCGGCCCCCCCGGGACCCCCGTCCCCGGGACCCCCGTCCCCCCCGGGAC
>VWZF01000203.1:1222119-1252430 GCA_013396755.1 Sclerurus mexicanus | reverse complement strand
CCGGGGTGCGGGCGGGCCGGGGGTCCCGGCGGGCGCGGCTCCCCGTGCCCAACAAAGGCCGCTCCTGCCGCTGTACCTGGTCCCGCAGACATCCCGCTGCGGGGCCGCTGTCCCGGGGCAGCCCCCCGCACTCCCGGCGTCTTTATGGGCACCATTTGGGACCCGCTTACACTTCCCCTGCGCAGATGCCGCATCTGCACTTGAATGTCCCTGCCAATTTTTATGGTTTGCGGCCGCGTCTTACCGTCTCGAGGTGCTCGGGCTCGCTACAAAGGGTTTGCTGAGACAAAAGAGGCTTTCTCTGCGGCAGCATCCTCGGCTGGAGGTGCGGGCGGTGCCGAGCACACGGAGCGGGGTCTCTGCGGCAACTCCGAGCCGGGGCCCTGGGAACGCTTTACTCTTCCCCTCTTAATTAGATGTCCGGGGGATGAGAGGCTCTTAATACCCTTACATACTTTAATAGCGCTCTTAATACTTTAATGCATCCTTAATGCTTTTTTGACTTTATGACTTAATTTGCAAAGTGTCCTTGCTTTGGTGTCCCCAAGAGTCCAACAGCATTAACGCTTTGTCTGCATTTGCTGTTTTTCCCGCAGATGTAGGATTTTGGGGGAATCTCTTGATTAATCAGATTAGTTTTAAGAGTTTCTTGCGTGTCTTGTATAGCTGCTTCGTGTGACAGACGTGCCTGTGGCTGCAGTTAGTCTTTTCAGTGGATAATGTGGCAACCTTTTACTACTTTGCCTTCAAAAATGTGAAATACTGGCACGGTGTTGAGACATTGCTTGACCTTCAGTCTTTCTAAAGCCTCGGGCGGCCAGGGGAGGAGGAGAAAAGATTGGGTTGTTAATTCATGGCCTTATAACATACCTGCAAATGGTAATGGAAGATGAAAACTCTTTAACACTTCCTCTTCTTAAGGAAGATTACCAGCACTTTTGATGCCTTGATACCTTGAGCGTCTTAATGAAAAAAGTTCCAATTGTGTGATGCAAATACAGATACACAGGACAGAGATGTAAATGTCAGATTGTATTCTTGGTGGCTATGTTAAAATCATTAATGAACTTAAGCTCTGCACGTGGCTTCTCGTGTTAACCCAGAGTAAACTGCTGCAGGTTTATTGGTGTCTTCAGTGAGAGAAGCCTCGGGATAACTTTGAAATGACGTGGTTTTATTTCAGCAGTTACGGGCAATTGCAGCCTCGTTATTGGAGGGGGCACTTGACGTTCTTAGGATAGAAGATGATGGGTTTTCCCTTGCCAATTTGAGTACTTCCTCTTCCATGTAACAAACATATTTTGTCATTGAGCGAATTAATGGCAACGAGTGAAACCAATTTTTTTTTTAAGTAATTGCATTAAGGTGTTCATTTTTCCTGCAGTAGTAGCAATTATTTCTCAACAGGGTCTCATTTAAGAGCAGTTTCCCTATAGCTTCAGTTGGCAGATTTTTCCTCTGCGAGTGAGACATGATGGCTTTTACGCAGTTTTAATTGTTTTATGTTTTAGTTAAAATAGGGATAAAGCAGGTTGTCTAGAATTAAGGTAACTTTGGACACTTCACAGTGTAGTGTGGCCATGGAAGACAGATTTATCAGAAAAGTACTTGAATTTTGTGTTCCTGTAAAATTTTCAGTGTTTCAGATAGGGAGATTATTGAGCTGGATGAGCTTCACACCAGAAGGAAGAGGAAAGTTGTTAGAGCACAAAGAATGTAAGGTTTCCAAAGAAAAATCCCTTTGCCTGCATCCCTTCCCTTTTCCAGAGCATTCCCAAACTTTACTGGCACACACTGACATTTTTAGTGGTTCTTTAGGCTCGGTTGCTTTGCATCTGATGAGATAAGCCTTTGCTTAACAAAGACTATTTCATTGATATAGTTGGGTCTTAGTTTACTTGCTATAAACATTTCTTTGAAGGTTTAGGAAGAAAAACAAATGGACTTGTTGAATGGCAACGCTGCTGAAGTCAAATGTCTCTGAATAAACAAGAAGCTACAGTGTTATTTCAGCTCAGTGTTGGCTTGTTGAATGTGGATGGCTCTTGCTTCTGTAAATAATAATAATATAAAATAACAAATAGAGTTCTGAACTCAGGTCTATGATGGGAAATGAAAGACTTGTAATTTAGGAAGAACCTAATTCCTTTGTTTGATTTGATGGTAAGATGGAAAAATACCCCTTGGTGTAAAGTTGGAATTTGGTATTGATGGCTTCTGTAGATCATTAATCAGGAAGATGGGTTTATGCATGCCTTTCTGTGCTGAGCCCAGGACCGCGCTGGACGTGGAGCAGATGCAGCGTGTGATGCGACACTGCAGCAACAGGATTTGTTTCCTGCTTTGCTATAAAACAGCATAAAGATACTGTGCTACAGAAAATGAGGGAACTTTCTCAACTAGGAGACTACTCCTCGACTCTTCAGAAGCAATAGCCATCTTTCTGTCCTGCCTCTGGCAAGTCCTTTGTGGTATCTCTTTTTTTGGTGGGGAAAATGTGCCAGTGGTTTGTTGAATTACTGCTCAGCTCCTCCGTGGTGGAGCTTTGAACAGATGCATTTACACCAGCATTCTGTGAGAATGGGAGCACAGTTTATCCTGTTGATAAACTGCCTATTTAAATAAAGCCTTCAGCAGTGTAATCTGGTAATTCTAATTAAGTCATTTACATAGAGAATTGGCCCAGGGTTTCATCAGATGGCTGCTGGGGAGCTGAAATGCATTCTTTCCCTCCAGCTGTATTAAAGCAGCCTTTTGATCCTGTCCTTTTTTTAGCCTTTAAGCCAGAGTGGTTATCACTGTGCAAAGTTAATTGAGAAAGGGAAGCTGGGGGACAAGGGGACCCTTCAAGGTTTAGCTTTGGTCTTAATTATTACAGTTCTAATTACATAATTAGAAGACTTCCAGATTTTATATGTTGATAAAAATTATTCTGTACAGGTTTTGTTAGAAAGAGGAAATGCACCACAGAGAGGCTTCAGTGAAGTTCTTTATTGGTAAATGATTGCCAATAACTTATCTTGAAAGCAGTATATGCCTGGAGTATCTGAGTTCTCCAGCGCTTCGATAAGGAGGTTTCATTTACACAGGGTGGACCCCACGTCCTTCAGAGAGCACAAGTTACTGGTCTGCCTTCCGTTGCCTAATCATCCCAGCTACGGGCTTGTAGAGGTGGTGAAATTTAAACTTAGAGAAATGTCTGGTCAGTGTGAAAGATTAATTTTTCCTAAGCTCGTTTTCCTTTCATGAACCCATCAGAAAAAAAACTCCAGGAAAAATTTATCACAGCTCTAATGCCAGGCTGACTGCAAACTGCTGTGATGTCCTTGTCTGGAAATACCTCTCAGCTGAAACTTGATGGAAACCTTAAATAGTTTTTATGGAAAACATAATCTGTAACTGTGAAGTCCTTGGGACTAAATCTCGAAATTCTCTTGTCGGGTAAAACCCCACCAACTCTTCCCGAGGGCACAGGGATTGCAGTGGGGTATGTGTGTCTGAAAGTGCTTGTCGTGGTGGGCTCCTGCTCTGCTCGCTGAGTACTGTACCCCTGAAGCTGTAAACACGGGGCTCCTACAAATGTTCAGGTTTATTCTGGTTAGTTGCTGTTGGGTTTACATGTGGGAATTGCTTTGGAGCCCTCAGATCCTGAAGCCAAGTGATTAAATGATGGCTGTCATGGTTGTAGTAAAAATTTGTAAAAGAACTTTGAGTCTCTGAAAGTTCTGCCAAACACCAACTTGTCCTCCCAGAATCTCTTCATTCAGTCTCACAGCTGTAGCTCTATGTTTTTTGGCAATACTTACAAGGAATTATTCCTAAGTATATTGTTGCTTCAGATGTCTCGTGTGTGCTCTTGCCAGGAGACTCCACGTCCTCTGCCCGTATTATCAGCAGTGCTATGGAAATGCCCTTTCTGTGGGTCACAAGCAGGGAATTTACCTGCCAATTTACCTTCCTTGTGTTTTACAGAGCTGAAGCGAACTGAGGGAAGGTGCCAGTGTTGGGTGCTAGTTTGCTGCTACCAGTTTGCAGTAGCAAGCTCAGGGTGTGACTCCTCGGGGCCTCCTGCTTTGCTGCTTTCTGAAGCTTTTCTTTGCCCAGTAATGTTTTCCTGCTTACCTGGGACGTGCTGGTTGGGTCCATCACCTCAACACTTGAGTTGACCTTTAGTATGTCACTTGGATTTACACAGGGCCTCTGCCCAGGGAACTGTCCCTATCACAGGATGATATCCATAAAAATGACACTTCCTAGTCTTGAAAAAAATCCCCAGGCCCATTGGAGACATGTGAAAAGGACACCCAGCAGGAAGAGAGGCCCATGGCCTGAAATATCCATCAATCATTTTCCTGGCACCAGGAAACCAATCAACTCTTCTAAGGGGTAGAGCGTAATCAATCACGCGCTGTGGGAACCGGGGACGGCCGGCGCTGCCAGAGATGTGCGCAGGAGGGAAGTTGTGCTCGTCCTGACTCACAGGGGGAACTTACACCCTCGGTGGAAAGGACTCGTCTCTTGTCAGAGGCAATCTGGGCAGCCCCAGCTTGTGTTGTGTTGGCAGCTCCAGCCTGCGCTGGAGATTTGGTTTCCACTGATGCTGAGCGGGTTTATTTTCAGATTCTTTACCTCTCTGGAGCTGGTAGGTGAAGGGTTGGTTTCCTGTTCCCAAACCTCTGTGTTCTGATGTGGCAGGTCCAGCAGCAGCACGTTTTTATCTAGAGAATCAGAATTTTAAAATTTTACTTTTTTTTTCATGAAACAACATAAATTTGAATGAGCTCATGCCAGGGAAGAAATGCAGCTCTGGGTGCTTGGCCTGTTTGTACATCCTTTAAGTTATGCTAAAAAAAATAAAAATGTATATATATATAGGTTGCCCAATAAAAAGTAAACAGTTGTCAATATCTGTAGGATATTTTATTGCAGCATGTGGATAGGGGTTATTTGAATTCAAATAATAAAGAGTGAAACCAATAAATTGAAATTCAAATAAATTGAAATAAATTGAATTTCAAATAGTTTTACTTCAGATAAATACTAGAAAATAATCTAGAAAGATGCTATAAATTGGAACAAGAGAGTTGTTTGTAACTTTGCTTTTTCCTAGGGAAACCTCTGCAATAGTTGCAGCATAAGAAATGCCACAATTATAGAAAAAGAAATGGCAGTGCCACAGCCCTTCTCATCTCACTCAGCCCACTGGCCGGCAGAGCACCCAGGGATGGCTTTGTGAGCAGAGGGAGAGGTTTCAGGCACGGCTGGGTGGGGGTGCAGGGGTTGTGGGTGACCAGCCCTCCCCACCACTGCCCAAGCAGAACACGGCCATCTGTGGAGCACCAGCGGTGAGCAGCTTGAAAAGAAAGAATATAAATAGATTTCCCCTTAGAAACGTAAGGAAAAATTTTCTTAGAATTGTAGAACATGTCATCATATGTCTTAAAACCGAGATTGAAAAAGGGCAAAATTGTTCGCTGTCTTTTCATCAGTAAAACATGAACTCCTGTATTACTTTTTTAAGTTAGGTTAAATGTGAATTAAGATTTCAGATCGCTCTTCACAGCAGTGGTCTATAGTGAATTTAATCCAGAATTAATTTCTCCTTGAAAAGATTAGGAGTCTTCTCTTCAAAAATGCAGATATTTTTCGTATATTTAGTGTGATTTTGTAGTATAAGTGGAGACAAATATCCAAATGCTAGGAATGGTGCTTCTATCCTGAAGAACGTTTTCCAGCTGTCAAACAGTTTCTGCTGGGCTTTTTAAGATGCTTAGATGTGTTACCACAATTAAAAGCTACTACAAGTTGTAGTGTCCTTCAAAATGAGATTATGGCAGAGGCAGATGTGGCTGGAATGAGCCCCAAAGAGAAAGGGAAGTGTTTCTGGAATTGCAAGCAGCAGGAGCTAATACGGTTTGCAAACATGGGAGACAGTAGGCAGAGAGGTAGGTGGGGAGAAAGCATCCAATTTCCCTTGATTCCTCCTGTTTGTAATCCCTGTCCCTGGGAGGCCAAATGCTTAACGTAAGCCTTTCACTCCAGCAAAACCCGGGATGCTGGTACTGGTGGGGCTGAAAGGGAGGTGCTGGGCGAGGCTCTGGATTTCTGCATTTCATGAGCAGGATACTGGAATTAATAATGTAGGGAAAACCTGGAGTCTGGAGGACTGGTCAGTTACTGCAGCCATTGGCACGAGCCATAGCCAGTTCCAAGTGGCCGGGGGAAGTGAAGACCTCACAACAATGGGAGAGCATCACCCACTGCTGTTCCCACACGTTGAGTGTTCAGCTCGTTCCTTGGCCCTCGTCCGACGTGCACTGAGAGCCCCAGCTCTGGTAATTGAGTCACGGTACAGAGTATTTCATATTCTAACACGTCCTTCCCACGTGCTGAAGCACAGGACTCGTAGGTTTAAATCCCAAATGCTCTGATGTGACGGTGAGCAGGTGCTGCCACTGCCCAGCTCGTGCCAGAGCTGAGCATGGAGGGAGCAAACTGCACCAGGCAGCTGATTTAATGTTAATTGTGCATTCAGTGGTTCATTTGGATGATGCGTTTCTGTGTACAGGTGGTAAGAGCGAGGAAACTTGTTCCAGTGTGTAGTGCTTACACCTATTTTCCATATTCAAGGCTTCTGTCGTGATCCTCAGGCACAATTCACTCACTAAGCACTACCCAGTCTCCTGGTCCCAGGGCTGCTGCAGCCAGCCAGGTCCTGGCAGCATGCAGCTAAGTCCATTAGAGTCAGGAGCTGTAATATTAGCTCCACTAATTAAAATTGGAAGATAAATGCTGTGAAATTAATTAACCTTGAGATTAGGGAAAAAAGCTGATCATATGTTGGTGCTTCTCCAGGATCCCAGTGTGTCAGTGCCATTCCTGCACTGGCTGCTGGATTAAAAGGGCACAGTACCTGTGCTGTGGTGAAAAGGTCCAGTTACAGGGGTGCTTCCAGTCTGGTGCACTGGTCGGGGTCTGGAACAACTCACCTCTGGGAACACTGGGTAATTTGCAATGTGATTTCTGGCATATTCTGTATATAATAATGTTCTATTAATTATCAGTAGATGGATATTAATGTGTGTTGGTATTAACTCTTTAAAAAATCATCTCTTGTATAATATCAGTCAATTCTTTTTTTTAATGAAAGTAATTCTAGTGGACTCTAGATGGATTTTGTTGTAGTAATATGCCTCATGTTGGCCAACACTATCAGTGATCAAAAAGTCAATAAAGAATTTCCCCAGATTTACAGAATGATTATGCAATTGATCTTTCAATATTGGAGTGGGCTGGACTGCCTGGTAGTAATATCCTGGTCAACCAAAACGTACTCCATGTAGAGAGGATGCAAACTTTCCTGCCCGGGGACAAAGCCCCTGCAATGTGGCGTTGCATGCTGAGAGGCATTGAATGTGAAACAGAGGATCACGTTTCATTTAGAACACGCCTGGAGGCTCTTTTCGTCATCATCTTTCTGAAAAGCTTTGCTGCTTGACTGTGTCTGAAGTTTGCTCTTTCGGTAGCCTGACAATGTAAAATAAGATGTAAAGGTGTGTGAGCCCCCTTCAGAGGGATGAGCTGCCCTGGTGAACCTCACTGCTACCAAGGGCTGGCTCTGATGGCACTTCCACCCAAACCACCCTGTTTTTGCAGGAGCAGAGCCTGCTGAATCTCCCAGGGAAGCACCAGCTTTCCAGAAGGGCACACTGTGCTCTGTCTCAGAAAACACAGAAGGCCTCTGGAAACCCAGTCCATCCCCTGTGTGGTAACGCTGATACCGCAGCAACATGCAGCTCCTTTCTGCTTTGATTTTTGTGCTGCAGGAGGCATGTCAGGAATCCTGTGACTTTTGATGGCATCAATAAATCAGATACCATGCTGACAGAATTTTACTGGAATGTAAACAGGCATTTAAAATAACAATGTCTGTAGAGTGTTTATTGAGGAACACAGTCCAGGTACGTGGAACATTCAACTCTGTGTAGGTTTCCTTTCAGTTTTGTTGGTAAGCAGGAACTGGGATTGTTTTCCATGTAAATGAAAATAAGTAAAAATATTTATCACAATGACCTTACTTCTCACTCCTCTCTGCAAACAGTGTGTGTTTTCAGGGTTGGGGTGAGACAAACTCTAGCCAATGTAGGGGAAAGGGGAGGAATGTCTCTGTATAGTAAAATTTAGCTGATAAGGGATAATGAATCACCTTTAACTCAGATGAGTAGTAGCTGCTCTAGGGAACTGCAGGCTGGTCATCCTTGTCTCAGTCCTTCAGTGGGAAGGGTATGGAGCAAATCCTCCCAAAAGACGTTTACAGGCACTTGAAGGATAGGAAGGTAATTGGGAACATTTGCTGTGGGTTTACCAGAGGGAGATCATGCCTGACCAGCCTCATTCCGACTGTGATGAAATGACTGGATGCATGAATGAGGAGAGAGTAATTTTGTCATTAACCTTAACCTTAGGCCAGGCTTTTGACAGAGTCTGTCCCATATCATCCTTGTAGGTAAACTGGGTGAAAAACCGGGCTCTTTTGTTCAAAGGGTAGCAGTCAAGGGTTCAAGCACTAGCTGGTGGCCTGTTACACTGTGGTTATCCTCGGAGTCAATATTGGGGCCAATACTATTTAGCAATTTTGTGAACCATCTGGATGATGGGATGGATACACTCATCAGACTTGCAGATGACACCAGGTTGATACTCTGGAGGGCAGAGCTGCTGTTCAGGAGGACCTTGATAACCTGAAGGAAAGGGTTGATTTAAATTTCAAAGTTAAACAGAGACAAACACCCAGTCCTGCATCTGCAATGGAATAACCCCGTGGAATCGTACGGGCTGGGGATCAGCTGGGCAGGGAGGACCCGGGGTCCTGGAGAGCCTCATGATAAGTCAGGATGTGCTTGTGGTGGCGACAGTCCATCCTGTGCTGGGCTGAGAGCCAGGAGGGCGAGAGGAGCACTGAGTGCCTTCTGTGGGACGTGGCAGAGTCACACATGGAATGCCCTGTGCCTACGCAGGCTGCACTGTGGCCACGTCCTTCTGTTTGCAGCATTTTTGCCACACGGATCCACGCGATTGATCCTCGGCAGCTGGTGGGACACGGGGAAAGATGATGTGACTCACTGAGTCAGCATGTTCTGCTTATTCCCATCTCCGGGCTCTCTGCAGTGCTCGGGGGACTGTGCTTTACCTACTGATCTCGTCCCGTATGGAAGATGACGGCCTTTGGGGAGGGGGTACCAAACCCCTCTGCAAAGTCCAATGCTGTGTCACAGGTTCAGGCTAAGTTCATTTCTGGGAGTAGCCCATATACTTCAATTAGCATAAATAGGGACAAGGGCAGGCAAAGGTCAAGAGAAGTTCAAAATAGCATAACCTCTTTTTGCTGGTGTTCCCAAATGTTCCTGATCCTGCGAAGCTCTCCAAGCTGGCCTTGCCAGGGTGTTTACCAGACCATTGTAAAAGTCAAAGAACAAGGCCTGGCTTGATACAAGGGAAGTTAGAAATCGAGTGGTTGAGAATAGGTAGCATTGTTGCTTAAAACAGGAGAAATAATTGATTTATGTTATGGTGGCCAATTAGGCTGTAAAGTGAAAAACTCTTAAAGAAACCCTGTGGCTTCAAGGGAGCTTTTTGCTCTGATTCCTGCTCAGCAAATGGGGGTACCCCAATAAAGGTCATCAGCCTCATGAGCTGAATTATTAATTCCTTTCATGCCACTCAGGGCTTGTAAACAGTGTATAATACAGGAAGACAATTGGCACTGTTCACTGAGTGGGCAGAGGAGGGGTCAGGGGGTAAATACTTGTATTGGCAGCAGCTGCCTTCATAGCTGAGCAGACTTTTGTCCTTTTCATCTTTTAGAGCAAACCAGTTTCCAAAATCTTAGCTGGTTGTTAATCCATATCCCCTCTCCCTTAGCTGAATTGATTTTAGGGGTTTAATGCATTGCATATCATTATGAAGGTAAAAAGGGCTGGAGGGGAGGGAGTTATGGATAAGAGAGCAAATCAGCATTGCCATGTTTCATAAAGAGCTGTTTGATTTCTTTTAATATTGAGAGAAAATTTTAAATCCACCTATCCAAGACCAGGCGTAGGATAAGTACTTGTGCTTTTATATACTTACAAAAAGTGTGATTTTGAGATTAATAAGTTATAAATACCATCTGCCAGTAGCACAAGAAGAGAAACTATGAGGTGTTGCTGCCCTTTGATACCAGAGCTGTGCCATGTTCCATGCTCTGGTGTGGGATCACTGTGTTGGCAGCAGCGCTGGGCAGGATATTGAGGGAATTCTGACTTCAAACCTGAGCGGCCTGTGGTGACTGTGGTGTCCACCTTGGCCAACATATTAGAAATAGCTAAAATACATAATTTAAAGCATGAACTGAAATTATCCTTTCCAAGCATAGCTAAGAAAGTTACACTTTGTTATTGGCAGCCAGTAATGGGAACAATCTAAAGGACTCAAAAGAATTTGCAGGGGCTCTCTCTAAACACTGCTCGGAAGGCTCTCTTCAGAAGGCACGTGCATTACTGAGTTGCTTTTTGAATGATACTTGATAAACTATTCCAGATGTTGGCAGGTGTAGCTTTCTCCCGAGTGGCTGTTGCTCACACAATGGGTGCTCAGTGCCTGCCCTGTGCCATCTGTCCCCCGAGCTGGGCAGTGACCTCTGTGTGCCAGAGCAGCAGGTAACCCCTGAGTGACCATCTGCTGAGCTGGTCCTTCAACCTTTCTGAAAGCTGACTTGTGCTCAGGGCCGAATCTACACTGGCTAAATCTTGCCACTCACAGAAGATTAAAACTTTAACCTGGTCTTATTTTTTGGCTTAATTTGGCTATATGTGGAAGCACACGTAGCTTTCAATGGGAAAAAATACAAAACTCTTTCTGGGGATCTGAAATAGCTGTCCTGCATCTGAAGAACCTTTTTAAACTTAAAACCACATGTCTAGTGTGCGAGCTCCTAGATCTTTTGGAGGGTGAGCAATTCCCAGATTAGGGAGACCAAGGTGGAAAACGGGAAGATGCAAAATCATGTTTTCGTCCGAGGACAGCACCGAGCTGTGCAGCGTGCTCTGGACTGTGCCTGTCAGGAAGGCTGCAGGCAGCACGTCACGGGCAGCTTTCTGGACATTTGGTGCAGCACCTGCAAGGAAGTGCCAAGCAAGATGACAAATTAATGTGTAGATGTTCTAGGTGGTCAAAGTCTTGATAGTTCACCGGGGAGCACGGCATTGCTGCACGAATCTGTGATGGTGTCTGTCGCTGTCTCGGCTGTGGCTGGTGCTCAGCTCATTGAACTGAAGCTCCACCGAGGAGGTTCCTCCGCGAGGTTCTTGCTCCAAGCGGCAGGAAAGCACAGCAGGAGGATTAAGTCAGTGTGGTGCTGTGTCTGCTCTCACCTTCTGTAAAAATGGTCTGCTGAAGCATTTACGTTTGTTTGTGGTTCGCCTAATTAGAGCAGAACTTTGCACTTTCCAGTGTAAACAGCGATCCTCGGGGAGCTGCCTGCTGCCAGAGACATGGGAATTGCAGGAATGTGAAAGGCAGGATTTGGGCTGGCAGCAAAGCCGGGCTGTGGGCTGGAGTTGTGCTTCTGGGACCATGTTCTGTGGTTAGGAATATAATTTGTAGTGTGCAGTTACTGGGTCTTAAAGCTAAACAGGAGTTAGAATATATAATTATGTGGGATCTACCAGCACCAAAATGATGGAGATGGAGACTGATCTGCTTGGCTTCGGTGTTTGTGGTGATGTGCTGAGAGGGATTCTGGTTTTCTGGGAGAGATCAAGCCCCAAAGAATGTATCTTTGTTTTACCTAATCTTGGGTTAAAACTGGCGCTGTTACTGGAAGATAGTTCTTTCCTGGTTTGGGTCCTGGAAAGGTGGATCTTTCCCAAAACACAGAGGGCATCTGGCATTTGGTTTGGATCACATTCTGACTTTGTGTTTGCCAGTGAAAAACCCCAGGCAGGAAATTCTGTTTCTTCTTTCAGCTGTTAGAAAATAAAGCTTTGGAGTGTCTTGTGTTTAAACAGACTTGTTTCTGATGCTGCTCCAGATCAAATACCAGCATTTTGCCTGCCTTTGGAAGAGGATCTCTCTTCCTATCAGGAATCTTTTGAAGGTGCACTGGACACAGATGGGAGATAATCACATCCTTTCATTCCACAGTAATGTTCTGCATGCAGTTTAAGGCTGATGTAATTCGGAATTACTTTGTGCTGGAAGTTGTTCTGGATTGATATTCTCAAACCATCACAAGTTACAGATTACCAATACAACTGCTTGTAAAAATACATCTACAGATAACGTGGATGAGATAGAAATATCTTGAAGGCAGGCTGATGCTGTTAAAAATTACCAGTTTACAAAGCAGCTTCCTCAGGTGATCAAAGATGCGCATACTCAATTGAAGTGTAAATGAAAGTTTTCAAAATAAAAACTTCTTGGTAACATGCACATCACATCTTTCTCATTTTCACTTTCCCATTAGCTGCAGATGTGGAGCAGATGAGTTCCTCCTCTCCTGTCCTCCCTATGAACTCCATGGGCAGTAAGTACCCCTTTTCTTGCCATGTGTGTTGAGGTGGAATTTCTCATTCTGAGATGATCCAGAGATGTTAATTGATACGCCATGGTAGAGACTTCAGGAAGTTTTAGAGCTAATGCTTTCATGACTAAGTGGAGATACCCACAGTGAGCGCTGATGAGGTATTTTTCACAAAATAGCACAGACCAGGTCTGCAAGTGACTATTTACAGCAGCAGAATGCAGGTTGTGTAAGATCAGAACTATCTCAGTGGAGTAGATGCCTGTATGTGAGTGACATAAACCCCTGAGGTGATGGTAAATTATGTTGACATAGAAGTATTTATCTGTGGTATTTCAGTATTAAACTTGGAAATACAGAGCCTGGAATTTCTCATGAAACTGGGAGTAGTTGGTGAAATCCTCTTCAATTTCGTAGTAATTTTGGGCCTGTAACTTTTTGAGACTTTGGAAATCTTAGCAGCTGGACACCTCAAAAATAAGAATTCAGAATTCCTTCTTAATGCTCCATCTAGTGGCCTTTGTTGTGCGGAGGGACCAGTCCATGGAATCCACTAGATGGCAACAGGCCCATGTCAGACTGGTGGGACTGGGAAACCGTGTCCTGAGCAGAGGGCCGAGCCTCTCAAACCCCTCACTCCCATCTCATTGTTTGGGAATTCTGCGGATTTTTCAAATGTGGCACAGTTAACTGAGAAATAATGCTCAGATGCTCACAGCTGCCAAAAGCCCTGCAGAGCCAGGACATTGTCCTTTCCACATCCTGTTGTGCTGGGGGACTTGCACTTTTATTGGGGAACTTTGGAGAGCTGGGGTTCCTCTCCAGTTGGAATACACGGTCCCTTCCTTTGTGATGGGAACAGCCATGTGAGTGCAGGCATGGCAGGCTCCGAGTTGCAAATGTGTGTGCAGTTATTTGCCTCTTGATTAATAAAACATACCTTTGTAGGCATTCTAGCCGGGTTTTCATGCAGTTGATCGCTTTTATATGGAAACAGATGCATATGTAGAATAATTTGTCATTTAGAGATGTGTAGCTTATGATTATATATTGGCTAATATTCTGTTGAGCCTTTGTGGCCTGACATAGCTCAGATTTACTGCATTCAGGTCTCTCCTGTATTAACGGGTATTAAAACAAAACTGAATTTTCCACAGTATTCTCCCAGCAGAATGTATTTGCCAATACTAAGAGCAAGGCTGTCCAACATGAGCTGAATGACCCTCTTTTCCCCTTAAACAACTGTGTTATTGCTGCTCTGAGTTTGTCTAGCCACAGCTTTCATGTGTTATCTTTTGCTAAACTGAAAAATGCTTGTCAAACGTCTGTTCCCTATGAAGATATTTATATAAACTTTTGATAAACTAAATAAACTGAGCTCCTCGAGTTCTTTTGATGTCTTCCTGTGTTTCGATCACCCCGTCAGTGCTGGTGGGCACCCCGGTGGGCAGCGGGGGCCGTGGGGTCCCTGGAAGTACCTGCCAGAGCCTCCAGTGTGGAGAGATGAGCCCTGGCAATTCCTGCTGGGGCAGAGCCCAGACCTCTCCAGCCCCAGCTGTCCCACATCTGTAGTGGCAGCTCTGAACGTGCTGGTGCTCAGCATCACCCTGAAATGCTCCAGGGCAGACGGGTCTCTGGGGTGGTGGCTCTGGTAGGGAGCAGTTGGTGCCAGAAATATCTAAAACTTCCCAAGCATGGATTTAAAAACATCCTGAACATGTCTGCTAACCTGTCTTCCCTTAGTAAGTTTTTTCCTTTGTTGTCTCATTACCAAACATGATTAAAACAAACAAAAAAATCCTGAGGATTTTTTTACAGCAGAGTAGGAAACCGAATTCTTCAGCTTATTGGTGCACCCAGAGTTGTTTGAGATCTATGAAGTGTCTGCTTAAGCCTTTGGCTTGTTGTGCATTGGCAAACAGGAGGTGATGGCCCCTTGACTGTTGTTTTCCCTGTTTGTCTGAAACGTCTTAGAGTAATTGCAGTGAATTATTTTCACAAGTCCTTGCAGTAAAGATGAACACCCCTGTCAGGACTTCTGTATTTTGTACTTTCATACAAGTGTATGTGGGGAAAACCAGTTGGCTGAAATGTCTGTTTAAAATAACGCACAAGTACTTTCTTGTACATCATGTAAGAAGTCACTGGAAAAAATCCAAATTGTGCACTCTCACTTCCGAAGGAGCCTGCCAAGCATGCTGAAAAATCTGAGATTTCAAAGGCAAAATGTCAAACTGCATAAAAAATGAGTCATTCTCGTTTTGATAATGTTAAAACAATTTGGCAGCTGTGCTTTTGGGCTGTTCGCTGTTACATTACCGGAGTAAATTCCCTCTGTTGAAGCACCACACTCACCCAGGGTGTCGGTGGATGTGCTTGCTTTGGGTGACTGAACAGAGCCCTTCCCTGTCAGGCTCTGGGAGAAGGGAGATTTTTTTTTTCCTAAAGCTTTACTTTTGCAAAGTTCAGTCTGTGAGCGTGTTAACTGTTGAACTTGGTGGAGCTGTTCCTGTGTAAAATTGAACAAGTTCGTCTTTTAGCAGAACAAGCAAACAGATTTATTTTGAATATTCACCAAATTGGAGTTTAAAAGTCATTAGTGAGCTGTTCTGACTTGAACTGTACAGCGAGCTGAGGGAAATGGTTTCTGTGAGCTATCAGCACAGCGTGTCTGAACAGACTGCTTCAGAATAATCCTGTAAACAACTGGAGGAGGAAACAAGGCGTAAGAGAAGTGCTTGGACCCTTTACTGCACAAGGAATTAACTGATACAGCCTCTGAGCAGAAGAGGAGCTGCCATCCCTGGTCTGAGTGGCCCCCCTTGCAGTGTGGTGTTTTGGAGAGAGGGGGCACCACAGGGGCCTCCTGCTTTTGCTGCATCACACTGCCCAGACACTGGCATTCCTGGGCACAGGGAGGTCATGCCTATCACTAAAAAATATTGGGAGGGCAGCTTGAGAGGTTGCTCTTCCGTCTCAAAGCAGTGTCAGTTATGTCTGTCCTGCAGACAGATGTGTCTGCTCCTCCCTGCACAGCTGCAGGGTCCTGCCTGCCCCAGCCAGTCAGCCCCAGCTCCTGGCTCCACTGTAATCAAAGCTGGCCCTGCCCACCACAGCCATGAAAAATGTTCTCTGCAGCAGCACCTTAAATCAGTGACTGTTTTCTGCTTTGCCTCCTCCCATTCTTATCCCTGTCAATCCAAAGCCCCACAGCTCCTGTCCTTTCTCATCGCTCCGTGGTCACTTTCTGGGACCCAGTGCTGTTCCACAGCACGGCTCACTCAGGATGTTTCAGTTCCTGTAACCAGGTAAAGCTGTAGGTTTACGCCTTACTGAGAGTGAGAGATTTACCAACTGGGTGACACATTTATTAAAATCGAGTTACTTCCTCACCTGTTGTGCCCCTTTAAAAATCCCCGTGCGGTTCTTAAGTTACATAATGCTTTCAGCGCTCCTGTTTGCTCATGAAGGAGCTGGATGATGCGTCCTGAACCTCTTTGGTGGGATAATGGCACAGCCACAGACCTGTCTTATGTGGCTTTGGGAGGCAGAACTTGCACACAAGCACTTCTTTGGCAAAACTGTTGCTTTTCTGGCTGGAAAGCCACCCGGGCCGTACGACCACTTGGTCCTTGGCTGGCTGGTCCGCAGTTTGCATTCATTGATCAGTGAGTTGATAGAAATGAAAACCCACCGACAGCAATGAATGTTGATTGCAGCCATGAGGTGCTGAAGATGCTGCTCTGCTGTGACCGTGGTGTCACATGGAGCAGTCCCTCTGCAGTCATCCCGACCTCAGGGTACAGCTATGTCAGGGCTCCTTAAAGATAAGGTGGTTCTGGCAAGCACACTTTCACCGGGAGAGTAATAGAATCTTCCTTAGAAACTACATTAAAAATAAATATAAATCTCTCCCCCCCCCTTTTTTTTTTGTGAAGGAGATTATTTTTGCTTGGTGAATCCACTTCTAGTACAGATTTTTGCAGCTAGGAATACCTTTGAGCAGCTGTTTCACATGGCAAACTGTGTGGTTCAAGATTTTTCAGACCTCCTGGATGGCAGGAAGGCTCTGATGGTGTAGGTACTACCAGCTGAACCATGTTCTGCTGACACAAAGGCCTGATCTTTTCATGCCCCCCAGTCATTTGACAGAAGCACGGAAAGGTGCCAGGTGTGCTTGAAGGGAACAGCCTTAACTTTCAACAGGCTGTGTTTTCTCTTGGGCCCCAGACAGGTACCTCTTTTGTTAATCCTGCCCATCTGTGACTGTATACAGAACAGAATTATAAATGTTACAAGACCTCCTTCTAGAGCAGCTCAAGACAACGTTCCCTGGCAGGGGCTCTGGGACTTCTACGGGTGCTGCTCCCTGTGAAGGCACAGGCTCTCAGAGCCTGCAGTCCTACCCTGATCACCCAGCTGGGGTGCAAACGATTCCACGGAGGCACCACCGAGGTGCCCCAGTACTTGGCTTTCCATTCCTTTCAAAAGAAGGGGGTCTCCTTGCTTGCCTGGCTGCAGATGGACAGCCTGAGTCACGGGAGCAGCTGGGCCCGGCTGGGAGGGAGCGGGTCCTCAGCCGGCATTCCCGGCGAGCAGCTGCTGCACTCCGGCGCAGGTTCCTGGGAGCAAATGAACTGACATTCCAAAGCTTTTTCCAGCGAGGCTCAAGTTGCCAGCCCAAATGGAAATGAGGTTTCCCTCCTGATCTGGCCTGTATTCTGCTATTTTGAACATACACCGTGCTCAGATTTGTTTCCAAGTGCACCATATGGTGCAGATACGTTCCTGCTTTTGTGCTGCCCATACAAAACCTTCCACTGCTCTCATACCCTGTCCTGTGGAAGTTCTGCTCTAGTATAAAGTTTTATTCTTTTTAAGAGAAAACAAACATTTCTTATGCACCGGTTCACTTTTAGAGAAAGTAGAAGAACTGGAAAAACTCAACCTCTGTAGCTCTTAATAGAATCTGTAAATCATGACCTGTTAATGGCAACCACATGTGAAATCTCTGAAGGTTCAGGCTTTCCATTCAACAGAGGGTTTGTGATAAACCTCAAGGTACAGTCAACGGTCGATGGTTTTTTCTAGTTCTCAAACTCACCGACAGCGTTGAATGTTCACTGAAGCTATCCAAAGATGGCTGTGTACAAGCACTGGACATATTTTCCATGCATATGTTTTCCATAGACTGGCAGTGGAAACACTGCTGAGGACTGCACATTCTTTATTGTAAAGTCTTAAACTGCAAAGTATTTTAATTACGAAATGGAACCACGAGGACTAATGAATTGCAGAAGTGTAACACTCTGGTTATGGATGCTGAGTTGACTTAGCGTTTCTTAAAACAGCTTTGAATATATCAGAATTGCAGTTGTGGAAAAGCCTTCCCTCATGTGGATATGCATATTCTCAAGAGCTGCACTAAGGGTGTCTGTACTGATTCAGATGTCTTTATAAAGTTCACTTAAAAAAAAAAAGTTATGGGGGACTCATAATTCTAAACCAACAGAAGTGAGAGCAGGGGGTCTACTTAATAGAGCACATAATTTCTGTCTGTATTTTCACAGCTCCTGTCCCCCCTTTTCCTTCCACTAAAAAGAAGAAAAGGGGATTTATTATCTTTAAATCTCTATATTGGATCTAATTATCTCCACCTTTTCCACCTGGCTTCCATGGTTTGAGAGAGGAATTATTTGCAGCTTGTTTGTTAAAAATTAAATCTGCTGCTGTATCTGAAATAATTTTACTGTGACTGAAGTGGAGTCTACAGAGTCTGTTGGGATAATTTACCACTTAAATTCCAGAGAGTTGCTTTAAATTCAGAGTATTTTCTCTTGTAGGGATCTTAAGTGTCTCTGAATATCTTGAGCTAATACATGTAACTTAACAGTATTGTCTAATAAAGTACTTGAAGCAATCTTGCTCAAGGAACACAGGTTGTAGTCTGCACTTAAACTGCTTGATTTTAATGGTATCATTAAACATCAACTGATACTGAAAATCAAAGGAATTCTCCAAAAATTGGTCTCACCTTTTTCTTGCCATCTTTTGGAGTAGGAGCTGGTGGAAAGAACAAAGACAATTTGAATTAATCACAAGCAGTCTCAGCCTCGGGTGTTAAGCCTCAGGAGTGTCCCAGTGTGAAGGGTGACTACATGTGGTAGGTATAACATAAATCAAGGAAACTGAGTACAAGTCAAGCATGAAATTTTGGTTTTAACAAACCAAAACAGTGTGTTTATATTTAAACTGCATTGTAAGAGAGGCCTTTTTCTCAGTTCACTACTTATTCTTCCTTTTATACCTCCACTGGCCTTTGAGGCGGTAACTTTCATCTTCTCGTTTCATGATTTCAGAGCTTGAATTCCTTCTGAATGTTAAAAACAAACTGTACATGTTATTTCTGTATCCTGGCTGCACACTCCTTCCCCCTTGCAAAGTTCAAAGCTCTCCATCAGTTAGGTTTTTGGACAGATTCCGAAATGATAGAACAGTTCTCTGGAAACTGGCAGTGGGCAATACGTGCAAGGCACACTCCAAAAGTTACGGTCTGCACCGAACCTTCAACATAACCCTCCTCTCAGACTTCTCTTGCCTAGGAAGCACCAAAACCAGTCCAGGGCTGACAGCTGCCACCTCTATTCTTACTGCTTTATTATTTTCTGTCATGAAAAAAGCATTAGGTGGACCTAACACGCTCCCCAGATGCTGGAGGCAGTGGGCCATGGCACAGGGGTCCCTTAAAGCCCAACTCTGTTAGTTCTGTGCATGGAATGCCTTGTAAACTGGGATCCCTGTGAGCTCACCAGTGTAATGGCACGAGGCAGTGACTGCTGACTAGACCTTTACAATGAAAATATTGTACATTCAGAGCACACGGGGTTTTCTTTCAGCTTACTGTGGAGAGAGTGGATTTCTATGCAAAGAAAATGGTTTCCTCAAATCTGCATACAAACCCCGAAACGCAGGGGTTAACCTGGTACCTCGAGTATGAAGACGGGATTTAGTTCATTTTGTGGATGTTTCTGGTACTCTGGGTATTTATGGCACCTGAACAATTCTTGCACCCTAATTCAATCATTCTATTAGCTTCTCACAATAAGGCTTTTATTTATAGCAGGGCAGGAATCCCAACAGCACTGCCCTAAAGTATCACTGAATAAATTTAACATATGCATCTGGTAGTAGAGCAGCTTCCCTGTCCCTCCCTCCCCCTGTGCTGTAGCTGTGACTCTCACAAGGGAGGTGTGCGACCCCAGGGATGGGAATCGGGGCCAAGACTCTGCTCAGCACATGACACTGTCTCTCTGCCTGCCTGGAGCATCCATGCAAGTGCCATGTGCCAGCACATTCGCTTTGTTCTGGAACAAGCTTTAATTGTAATATAAAAATGTGTTTTCTTTGTCAAGGTAAACGACTTCAGCAGGGTAAGCACACAAATGCACCTTGGGGAGACATGAGGATGGAACTGCTGGCAGTAATTTTAGTTATTGCTGTTTTATTGAAATTTGGGTACGTGTTTAAGTAGCAATGCCATGGCCAAACACTTCAATCTCAGCAGTCTTCTATAGTTAGCACTGGTTATTATTTTTAAGTGTCCAAAAATTCCTCGATCTGATACTTGACAAGTCTTGGGACTACCTGAAATCAGAGGACAAATTGACCAGTCTGTTCCATTTGCTCCTTTAGAATGCAGTGCTGTGATGGTGATCCTAGAGAAAATAAATGCAGAGGTCTTCTGGGACCTGAGAGAAATGCTGTTAAGACCAGTTTCCAGCGATTTATGGAGGACTTATCAAGCTCTTTGGATCTCATTCTGAGCTGACAAGCTTGCTTGTGGATGCAGCATAACCTAGACTTTTGTAAGGTGTTTGACTTAATACCGAATGACAATTTAAACTGGTATGATACAAATTTGCTGTGGCAAATGTTAAAAGGATTAACAAATGACAAACGGGGAGGTCTCAGTGCAATTCCAAGTGGGAACTTGATCCAGTTGGCGCAGCCTAAGAGTGACTGCTGGCCATGTCCTAAAGCATCGCGGTTACTGGCCTGGGAGAAACTGAGTATCAGATTTTAGCAGATTTGGAGTTTTTTAGATGGAAAAGTGACACAAATTTGGATAAATCAAGCGTAAATGAATGCTTTGGTACAGTCAAATACAAAGTTCCATGTTTGGGAACAAGGAATACAGACCATGTGTGAGGATAAAGGACTCGGCCGCATGAAGCAGTACTTGCCATGGAGATAATTAACTGCATGTGTGTGCACAATCTGAGTTACTACTGTGCAAACAATGAAATATTGAACAGGAACGGAGGCTGGTGCATCTGCATTTAGTTCTCCTGAAATTGCTGAAATGATACTTTATCCAGTTCTGGCACAGGCTGCCCTGAAGACATCACTGAGCTGAACAGGTTTCTGAAAGGATGAGTGGAGAGCAATTAAATAATCAGAAGGACTGTCACCAGTGAAATAGTTCTTTGAGGTAAAACAGTGAAGGTTCAGGAGTGCTGTTCTGTCTGTTAGTATCTTCACCTGCACAAATGAGCCACTTTGAGCACAGGAACCCTGCCCTGGGCTCGGAAAGGGGTCTGTCTTCATAGGGGGGGAAGCAAAACCTTGGCAACGAGTGTTAGAAGGGAAAAATGGTTTGAGGTATGAACTTCTGTTTCAAGAGCATATGAAGGACTGCAAAACTTTAGACCTATGAGGATGTGATTTTGCAACAAAATTATAGACATTCCTCATTCTTGAATATACTAGACTAAGGCTCAGCAAGTGATTTTAGCAGAAGAGTAAAATTATTTTGGTTTTGCCAAACATGATAATATTTGAAAAAAAAAGGCATTTGTGAACAAGCTGATCTGGATGTTCTTGCAATCTGACAACCCAGGCTGAGTAATGAGATGCCCTGTATATTTTTAAGCGCTGTACTGAATGCTGAGCCATTAAAATGGTGAAATAGTTGTATTTTTTAAGCACAACTTGTTTTACCTCTCTAGAACACACACACAAGCTCCCAGAATCAAACCCTCCATCTCCTGTGATCTGCTGAAGGAAGTATTTGTCAAATTTGCTTGGAGTGAGAAGGGCGCTGGAAGACATGACCATGGGCAAGAGCTTTCTTGCTGACCTACTTACACAGGAGTGATCGCCCTGGATTAGACTCCAGCTCACTGTCCTGTCTCCAGAATTGTTTCTGTGTAAGGGGAAGGGATCGGACACACGATGACTCGAGCCCGTTCTGCCTCGCTCTCTATACCACACTGCCCTCACACAGTCTCACCCAGGGACGCTGGAGAGGGGATAAGGAGCTTCTTCAGGACTGGAACAGCTTCCCAGCACCCCAAGGGTGGCGCAAGGGATGTTGTTCTGAGCAGACCCAGCAGGGACGGGCTTGGAGGAGGGTGCATTTGTGAGCTGTTAGTACCTGCAGGCGCAGGGAACAAAACTGATCCCGTCTGAGGTCTCAGTGAGGGTGTCGACACCTCATTTCACAGAACTTCAAAAACTGTCTTTGTTGGGAAAAACTACCTTGATGTTTGGGACCACTGTTGAATTGCAGCTGTTGGCTGCAATCAATAAAGCAGTTCTGACTCTTAAAATACAATCAGACCAGGGGCTAATGGATGTTTGGAGAAGGATACAAGGAGGAGAAGCTTGCATATTTCCTGCTAATCATCTGCTGTGTTCCAGACGTTTTTCAAGGCACACAGACTTCTGGAGACAGGCTTCTGTGCCTTCAGTCACCAGGAATGCGTTCTTCTCGTCATGAATTTGCACAGCTTCTCTGCGAACTTTTATCCCGTCTTTTAAGATTACATTTGTTGCTGTGAAGGTGATTGGCTGTGTTAGATCCATCACTTTTAATGGAGAGGAATCTCAGGTGTCCTCCTGATGGATTCCTGCAGTTGCACTGTGCCCTGGCACATCTGACGCTGGGTAAGCAGCTTTGGGAGATAAAAATAACATTGTCTCTTCTGCTGTATTAAAGATGCTCGCAGTTCTTCATCACCGCAGTACTGCGCTGCTCCAGACCCCGAACACGCTGCATTCATTGTGGTGGTGAATTCAGGATAAGTGCTTCTTCAGAAGATCCTCCTGTGCTGACTGTTCTTGGCTGGCGACTCCATGTCTCTGAAGATCAAAAGATTTCCCATTAGCTGTGAATTCAAGCATAGTTCCTGTGCCTCAGTTTCGGGAAGGAGAGAGATGATCCTAACTGCATATGATTCTCTTACCAAGACTGTTTTCTGCCTTTTAGCATTTTAGAAATTGCTGGCGGAGCCATCAGTGTGACAATCTTCACGAAAATCAGTTCTTCTATTGCAGGGAATTGCCCTGTCGCACCGAGGTTGGAATGAGCTGGACTTGGGCAGTCTCTGCCAGGGTAGGGAGGGCAGGAATCCCTGTCAGTTCTCCTGCTGGTCCCAAAGGGCAAACTGATCCCTTTGCTACTGCTTCTGAGATATATGATGTAGCTGGAGATGATAACAGGACCCTGGCTCCCATCTTCTGGCTGTGGTCACTCCCCCTGAGCCGTGGCAGGTACCACAAAGCCGCGATGTCTGTGCTCCGTTCTGCCAGGGAAGCACCTCACCACATCCTACACATGGTCCCATCCCCACGATGGATGGATTTCCACTGTGCTTTGTTGCTGTTTATTCCCATTTTCACACCAAATTCATTCAGCTTTGTTTACAAATGATCTGAACGTGCCTTGATCACGCAGCATTGGCTTCAAAGCTTCAACATGTTTCCTTGAGACTTCCCTCCTATTGCTTTGTGTGCAGCTCAGCCAGAGCAGCGCATCTTTAACTGTTCTTCAGGTGTTAAAATTTAAAATAGAAGTGTCTTCAAAGACTTTTGTAGAACAACTAACTGTGATTTGGGGGAAAAAAAAGAGGCAGTCTCTTCTATCTGGTTACCAGGCAAATATTCTGTTGAAAAAAGACTTCCTCCCCCGCCTCTTGTATATTTAATTTCTTTGCTTTTTTGTGTTTTTAAATATTGAATGGATGTGGATATGACCCCCAGGTGAGCAGGACTCAGCCATTCTTCTCTGAATTATACATTTAGCCTACTTGAATGCAGCCATCATGTGAAACAAAAAGGAGAAGATGTACTTATGTTCATTTAGAAGAATGATCTTTGGATAACGTCACCCAAATATTGCTGGGTTTTATCTTGCCTATAAAATAAATTGGTCCCAGTGTGCTCTGAGATGCACATAAAAGTTTGAATATGAAAGTAGTATAAAATTCAGATGAGTTGATAGAACTGGCTTTAGAATTTTGAAAAAATGGGAACAGACTTGCTAAGTACAATGTCTGAGGGAGGGATGTACTGCAGATTTTGATTTGTGAATTTCAATCTATTGGCATATTTTCTTTTTTGGTGCCCTTTCTCCTGCTGTTTGATCATATTACCAACTTTTTGTCCTGGGGTGTGATGAGACCACAAGTGTTCCCGATGTGCTCTGTACCCCAGCACAACGAGCCACAGAGACTGATGATTATGATAATGCTCAAATTTGGTTGGCAGTTTTTGGATCGTGGGCTCTGCAATCTCTTCGTTATTTGTATAGTTTTCCTTTAACACTGAACTCACTGGTGTTTAGAAAATAGTTTCTGATATTTTAAGATACCCCTCCTGCCCTTCCCTCTTCCCAGTACTTACACCAATAACAGGGGGGTTTGCATGATCTCTGTTCCAGTAATTGCTTTCTACCGGAACAATTAAGAGCTGTGAGAGGAGAGGAAATTTGTCATAAAATGTTCCAAATGGAAATCTGCTTTTATGTGGTTTCAGAATGACAACCCAGCAGGCATAGGTGGATGTGGTGTAAAGTGTCAGGATTCAGATAGCACCATCCTCATCCTCAGTAAACAGGTGGGTCTGGGAGGGCTGACTGGATCTGGGCAATCCACACCCACTCTCCTCCCTGGCCACTACAATGCTCACACAGACACAAACAAAACAGCCTCACTCAAATATTTCTGTGTGTTCTTCTTCTCCAAAGTAGACTGTGGAAATATTGCATCTACCCACTGGTTACTTAGGGCAAAAAATGAGTTAAATAGGGCAAACAAAGCTGCAGCTAAGCTATTATGTATTTCAGATTGCTTAGTATTTGGCATGTGGACCAAATGCTTTAGATTATAAGGCATAAGCCTTTCAGAACCTTAAGTTATTTTAAAATTAAATGGATGACAGGCATAGGTCTGCTGCATGGATTTGATTTTCTTTGTGTCTTAGCAGAAGTAGTAAGCAATGTCTGAAAGTATCTAATAAAGCTATTTTCTGCTATTATAGAGAGGTTTGCTATGAGAAACAGAACTGAGAGAGGACCACATTTTCAATAAAACAAATTGAACAGATTCTCAGAAATCTAGGTCACAGTAACAGATGACCTATACATGGTCCTAGTTTTTGATGCAACTGTCTAATCTGCTCTGAGAGTACTAGCCAGACATCATTCCTAATTGACCTTGATATTCAGTGAACAGAAAGAAAGCTAAAGCCACATGATATTTAAATCTTTAGCAGAAAAACTATATGGCAAACTTGAATGCATTCTGTTTTATAACTAGAAATCTTTTTAACGCAAACCCTGTCTGCAAACGTGTTGATCATCTTAAAAATCTGAATTTGAGGATCCACCTAAAGAAACAAATCCGACTACGAAGAGCCATTCGCTACAGCCAGTTCCAGGGGAGGGTTTTATGTCCCTCACATACCCACACTCAGTAACGCCCTGTTGGACTCCCCCCAGCTCTCCCTCCCCGGACTGGGGGCTCAGCCCAGCACAAGCCCCCGGGTACCCAGCTCTGGTTATGTAAATGGAGCTGTGTGCGTGCAGCTTGAAATGTAAATATGCGAGACTGGGAATTACAGCATGTGGTGAAACCCCGACCACCTCTGCTCACAGCCCAGACAGATCCCTTCTGGTCATGACATCAGACTTGAGATGCAGCATTATTTACAGAGGCACTGTGGACTGGTGCACGAGAGGAGAGAGACGTGCACTCTTGTGCTAATTACAGAGAAAGCCCAAAAGAAATGAAGGAGCAAAGCCTCGAATGCTTGTATGACAAGATATTTTTCAAGAGAACTATAAATTGATTTAGGTTACTAAATTAAGAATCAGTAACCATATTGATGGAATGTTTGGGCTGGATAACCCACGGCTTGCTGGACCAATTCCGTTTCAGTGTGCCTGGCCTGGACAAGTAATGGCTGCATCACCGTGGGGGCTCCCCACGCCTGGGCTGGGGCACATCAGAGCACACAGCCCCTGTCCCTGTGTGCCACGGCAGCTGGAGCCGTGCTGTGGAGCAGCCTCGCGTGAGCCGAGGGCAGTGCCCTGGGCGGACACGTTACTGCTCCGCGTGCCCGTCCAGCCCGCCCGCCGCGTTCCCCTGCCCTTAATCACAGCTTGGCATCTCAGCCCAGACTGTCTGGCCTTTCCGAGTGAAACACAGGTTAACCACAGGTCTGAGTAATGCGGTGTTCAAACCCAAACTGTGTACGATCCCAAAGCGGTTAAGGTGGAAAGGGACCTGCTACCAGGCAGCAGAATTCCCATTCCCAGGCTTCCTGCAATATTCATTCACACACACACATGTATTTAGGTGGCACAATTAACTGCTAATGCAGGAGGGTTCTTGGGTTTGAGATGCAACACTCGGCACATGAAAATATGCTGTTCTACCCAGGTCACTCCTAGCACTTGGGTTCACTTCTTTGTATTATAGTTCAAGGCAGCTGCAGATGGTTTGAGCTACTCTCAGGCAGAACAGGGAGAGCAGGAATGACTGTAGTCTGTTTGAAAAGGTGATGTCACCAGTCTGTATGTCCGTGGTGCTTCTTAGGGAAACACATGCATGCTTCCATGTTACCCGTAACATCAAAACACTCAATTGTTGTCTTTTGAGTTCTTAACGTTTGAAACTCGAGTGCCATTAATCAGTGCTGTGGGTTTGAAATGATTACAGCATCTGCTGGCTATTATTAAGATAAAATGAAATTCTTAGGATTCCACATTTTTTGTTACATTGCCAAGTGTATTGCAAGATCTCAGCATACCTGACGCATTTTTATTGGCAACCAACCCCGTAATGCAATACTGTATAGTAGTGGTGGGATTGTACACACACTGGTCTTCTGCATCCACTGCAACTGCCAAAGCTGTTAATGGTTCAGCCTTTCTGAGCCTTCCCTTGGAATAGCCATAACTGGAGTTGAGAAAACTGACTTTGGAATTATCTGTTATTTCTATGTGCAGTTTAAATAAACCTTGACCACATGGGAAGAAGCCATCAACATCCTTTTCTTACGTGCATGATGGGATTATTCCCATGTCCAGGCTGAGTCTGCGGATGTAGCTGGGGGCAGGTTATGCCCAGACATTCCTCTCATGGCTGTTTTGATTTGGCAGTTCTTTTCGCCAACCTATAATGGCCTGATTGCTGTTCAAAACTATATGCTTAACTCAAATGCTTACAACTCAGTTGCAAGGACAGAATTTAACTTTTCAGCACCTTTTTTTTTTTTAAGGCAGAACTTCCAAATGTTAGGTTTTAAAACCACTATCTGAACGAATACCAAGTATTATCAGTCTTAGAGGTAACAGAAAAGGTTGCTGTATGTTAAGAATACAGTGGAATTTCATCTAACAGAGTTTTGTAGATAGAGCCATCAATATCCTTAACCTTTATTTAAAAAATAATATTTTGGTTCAAAGGCTTATTTTAGGTAGGTCCTTCTGGATTTGTCAGTCCTGGCAAGAAAAAAAAAATCAAAATAGCTTGATTGTAATCTAGCCCGATTCTTATCACCTAGACATTACTGAGAAGTAATACACCCAAGCCATTGTACTCCATCAGTAGGAGAATTCAAGGAAATTATATAATTACTCAGACAAAACTGACTCCTGTGAAAAGTATTTACATTCACATTTGTATTTCTAATGTTCTGATACAGCAGCTGAAAATTCTGTGAGCTCCCTCACATGTATGGGTGTTTGTTAAAGTAGCACCTTTTTTAAGAGTGTGTTGGTTTAGTCATCTAACCTTTTTTTGCCCTACATTGCTCAAAGGAGCAGTGGAATCAAGTCCATCATCTGCCTCATGGGCTGGTGCAGAGCCTCAGCACCACTCTTCCCTGGGTGTCTCCCAAGTGCCCTGGAAAAGGGACCTTCCTCACTTTAAAATTCTTCCCCTTTTCCTCAGCTCACAATTGCAGTGATAAAACGCGCTTAATATGGCAGCAGACAGCCCAACGTTTGTTTCTGTATTCTATGATGCTTTGTATCTCTGCAGCTCATAACAAACACACGCATTTCCCAACTGCAACATACAACTCTCACATTCATTGTTTTTCCCGGGTGAGGAAGAGCCAAGTCATCCCATTCCTGCTGCACTCGCAGTGACGCTCCCACCTACAGACACCGTGACACCGCGTGCCTGGCAGAATTCTGAGAGTCCTAAAACCCCATCGGACTGGGTGCTTTATGTGGCGCTCAGGTGGTAGGGAAAGTACGATTTATGGAAAAATACAAAAGCAGAGGAGGACCAGCTCCAAGCCTCCTGCTCTTTGGGTGAGGATTGCCCCGGCTGCGGCGCCGCGCACAGCGAGGGGTTGGCTTCTCAGCTAATAAAACCCGCTGGTTGGGTTTCTAATCTCAATAATTTCTGCTCATTGGCTCCAATCAGCGGATTAAAGCCCAGTCTCCGAGCAGTTCTCATTTTAATTCCAGACTGGGGGGAAAGCAGGGAAAATGGGAGGTACCAGACACTGAGCGCTTTGGGTTTTCGTATGTATTTTGGTATTTGCCAAGTTGACACAACTGAGCGATGTCCTCCTCCACAGCTGGTACTGGAGCTGCATGGAGTATATTTACTGAACCTTTTAGGATGAAATCAGCTGTCCAGCCTCGTCCTCTTACAGCCACCACTAAAACAAGTCCATTAGAACACCACCCAGTCTCAGGCTAGACATCAGCTGCCTCGGTAACAAATATCTGCTTTTATAAACACTTCGAGGTTTTCTGTCCTCAAATTCTTTTGATTTCCCTCTCCCTGCTCCCCCCAAATTAAAATCTCCAGCCAGATCATGCTTCTGCCTTCCAGACCCAGGGCAGCTGAAAAGTAACCATATGGACTTCATGATTTTACGTACTGCGACAATAAAGCTTTTATGACATTCTAGGTGGTTAAAAATGGCAGTCAGGAGCTCTTAAACATGGCACAGGCATGTTGCTGTTCTGAACCGACAGACCTGCCAACAGTGCATCAAAAGCTGTAATTTCCTGTGCAGTGAAGCCCCTATCTCTGCTGCCTCCAGCTTTGTGTCCCAGGGCTTGTGCCTGTGTGCTAACAAATCTCTATTGTCCAGCGGGGCGAATAGTGGCTGGGACCAAAGAATTGCTGTCTGGTTTCTATTCAAATCCAGGTAGTCAGAGATATGAATGGAGTTTCTCGAACAGCCATGTGAATAACCTCTGCTCTGCGTGGAGCTGCAGGCGCTTCGCCGACTGCTCTGTGCCGCGGCTGCGGGGAGCACACGCTTGGAAATGCACTTTTAATGCTCCTCGTGGCTTTTAATACTTATTAACTCTTAAAATCTGCTATCTCGCATTCCTGCACAAAACAAGGAGGGAAAATCATCCCCTTCTCAACTTTCTGAACTTGTGGAGGAATTCTACTTAGGGCTTTCATAATGGGTTGTTTTCGCTGAGAAAACGATAGGAAAAGTTTATGGAAATTATTTTCCTAGAAAATACCAGATTTTTAAGTGTACATTGACCACCTTTTATCGTGCACAGAGCCCAAGCGTCACAGCTAATCACTGCAGAGGGTTTAGGGGGAAAATAAGTTAAATTCCCCTTAGATATCTTATACAGAGCCCATTGTGAGCATCACAGTAAATCACTGCAGATGGTTTGGGGGGGGCAAAGCATTAGATTTCTTCTAGATGTTGTACACAGAGTCCATTGCAAGCGTCACAGTTAATGACTGCCGACAGTCTGAGAGTAAATACGTTAAATTTCTTTCAGAGCAAGTTGCGATAAGAAAAATATCGGGTGCGATAGAGCAAGAATTGAAGGAATACTGCACGTGGGGGCTCGTTTTATTGCAGTTTTTTCGTATTTTTAATGGCTTTGGCGATTAACGCGAGGCTGACGGAATCGAGCCCTGCGCAGCCACAGACCCAAACCCCGAGCCCGGGGCCGTCCGCCCCCTCTCCCCGCACCGCGACTGTCGCGGAACAGCCGCCTGTCGCGATAGCCGGGCGCTCGGCCCCGCAGGTGCCACCGGGGCCAGACAAAAGCGGGTGCGGGGCTCGGCCGTGCCGGGCGCTGCCGCCGCGGGGCGGGGACGGCGTGTCTGGGGCTGCCCCCCTCCTTTGTGTGCCCGTCTGGCGCAGTTCCTCCCCGCCGCCCCCGGGCCGGCGCGTGTCTGGTTACCGACCCGCGCCCGCGGCCGCTCCGACCCGCTCGAGTTTCGGCCGCTGCTGCGGGGAGCGGGGGCAAGGCGGGGGCGCTGCCCGTGCCCCCGGCGAGCGGCCGCGGCAGCTGCGCTACATTAACGGAGAGCCTATGTATATATATTAAAAAAAAAAAAGCGCTTCTGTTGGAGAACAAAGGAGCACGTGCGGAAACGAGACTGGAAAAACAGAATACAAATAACAATAAAAACACCCCTGGCGGCAGGTCGGGGCGCGGCGCGACCCCCGCCCC
>VWZF01000203.1:1201273-1220987 GCA_013396755.1 Sclerurus mexicanus | reverse complement strand
CTGTGGGGCCGGGCTGTGTCTGTGGGGCCGGGCTGTGTCTGTGGGGCCGGGAGGGTGTCTGTGGGGCCGGGCTGTGTCTGTGGGGTCGGGCGGTGTTTGGGGGACCCGGCGGTTTTTCGGGGCCGGGCCAGGTGGACAATGCTGGCCCCGCACCTGCCCCGCCACCCCGCAGGGTCCCGTGTCCCCATGTCCTCATGTCCCTGTGTCCCCGTGTCCCCGTGTCCCGCCCGGCCCGCAGTGGGGCTGTCACCCACGCCCCTGGCTGGGCTGTCCCCAGGCGTTCTGGGACACCGGGAAACCGGGTCAGGGCAGGGCTGGGCAGTGTCGCGAGGCCGCTTCCTGCTCGCACCTAAAGCCACCTAAACTGTCCCAGAGCCTGTAAGGAAGGCGACGGGCCACTGGGAGACCTCGGGATGGTGCCCTCTGGAGCCCCCCAAAGCTCCCCTGAACCACACCTCACATCAGCGAGATCTCCCACCACTTTTGTTTCCCTTCCACTTCCACTGGGATGTGTCCAGAATCACATAGAGACGCACTATCTTAGTTTCAGTCGAGCGTTTTCAGACAGAACACAAGGCTGAGAAGTAGGGAGAAGTTATTGTCCATGTTCTATTTTCTCAGTCTCTTCCAGGCTTCTTAGTCTTCTTTCTCTGCTTTTGTTCAATCACTGACCTTTCTTTCTTCTCTGAGAACATTTTGACACAGGGAGACCAAAGCACTGGACGTGGTGGCACTGGCTGACTCCTGAGGTCCCTTTGAAGGACAGTCCTGCACCATAGGGCAGGTTCTGTTTCTCTAACACTGCATGGTTCTTCTCTCTCTGTGTTTTGCTGCTGATAAAATGCTACAGTAGCCCACTGCTGGTTCTGGATTCCTCTGCTTTGGTGATCTGGCAGCCCCAGTGCCCTGGGACAGCGCACACGAACCAGGGCAGCCACAGGTGACAGACTGAAGGGAAGGAGTTCCAGTGGTTCCTGCCCTTTTGCTGCTCAAACAGAACCTGGGTTTGTTTAGCTTTTTGGATGTGCCATGATGTCATTTAGCAGGGACACAGAGGAGTGGGAGGGGTGGGTCAGAGGGCCCTTGGGGCATTCATGACAGGGATTTCTGTAGAATTCCCCTGTAAGGGCTGGATGAATGCATAGATAGAAAATGAAAACGAAATGAGGAAGCAAATGACAGTTATGTGGAACTCATCCAAAAGGAAGCAGTCTGGAAAGAAAAAGAAAAAAAAAGCTTGACATGCTGCTTTAATGGTGACCCAGGCTCGTATCAGTGTCATGCAGCTGCTATTGATGGGGATGAAGAGGTTCCCACCTCCTTGTCCTGAGTGTGAAGGAGATAACTTGTATCTGCTGTCCATTCTGCCCACAGTCACCATTCTAGTAACTTCTCCAGTTCCCAGACAGCTTCCTCTGCCTCCTCTTTCAAAGATTATCTTTCACGTCTCAAGTCACTTGGTGATTCTAGTGATTCCGCTGAAACGTAGTTGACGCTGTTGTTAAAATACATGTTCTGGTGCTTCCTGGGTTATGAATGTGCTTCTCATTTAAAAACACCCCCATTTATGAAAGATAAAAGATGAAACATTAAGAGTGTGTTGGAGAGTAATAGGGGCTTTACAAGGCTATGAATAGCTATGGAACCCATTTTATTATTTGCAGAAATAATATAAAAGTCCTCATATATGAAATGTTAGGGTCTAGAAAAGGGAACAGTGTTTCGGCACAGTGTATAAACACAACCACATACCAGTCCAGCCTCCAGGTGCCTCTTGCTGTCCCCACGCTAGAGGTGATCTTCATGTGGTTGAGTCACTTCAGTATTTTGAGGCTCGTCCTAATTCTATTGCTCTCATTCTCAAACCACCAGGTCCTGTTCAGTTGGATGTACTTTGCATTTGCTAAATTAGAACCGTGTTTCACTGAGTCTGTGGAAAGCATCATTTCCTATTGGGAAGTGAACTGCTGAAGCAGTTGTGGAGAACAAGTTCCCCAGGCAAGGGCACTGCAGCCAAGGCCATTGTGCCACGGCTGTTCCTCCACTCCAGAGCCAGGCCCTGCAGGACCCTGTCAGTGATGATGGGGCTGGGGGCTGAAGGTGGGAATCGACCCAGTTTTCAGCCCTTCAGACATTTTACACTACTGTCATCAACTTTGTGTTAGATTTTGCTGCATAAAATTTACCCAAGTCAAAAGGAAAATGCAGTGGAGGTCTGTTGAAGCATCTAAAGGAGAGGCAATGTTGGTACTCCCTTGTGCTTCTCCCAATTATCCTTGAGTGTTTCTGGCAGTTCCCGTCCTGCAGAAAGGCCGTGACAAGTCAGGGGAAGGAGGAAAGAAGGATCTTCCAGTGAGTTTGCTCAGATCCAATGCACTGACCCAGACAGGCGAGACCTGGGCAGATGGGTCTCATTTCTCTTCCTAACTCAAAGCCCAGCAAGTGAAGATGTGGGGTCTTAAAGGATAGGATGTCTTTTTCTTTCCCTATGTCATCTTTATTGAGAAATAAAGTGAAGTTCGGAGTGCTGATCTGAACTTCCCCTCTTGACTGCCCCAGTGTGTGGCACAGGTCAGACCAGCTGAATTATCTTCTTATCCCTCCCCATTGCTGTTCTCTTCCTTTCCTTGGGCAACTGAGACATGTCCATTGTCAAGTTTATTCAGGCAAGACTGTAAAACAAATCATTTAAGAAAATAGTTTGGAAAAAGTTAATTTGGGTCCAATAGGGATTAACTGAGGAAATTGTTTGTTTACATCCTTCTGCTAAGAAGTAAGCAAGGAAGAGCTTGAGAATAAACCTTGTTGAGCCCATTTTTGAGGTTATTCTGTATGTGCTCTGTCCTTTCAGTAGCTGTCATTGCTTAAATCCATCTAACTAGATGACGAAGGAAGGAGATTCTGTTTGAGAGCAAATTCAAAGTGAAAAGATTTGGCCAATGACATGATGAAAGGGATAACTGTAGGTAGAACGGGATTAAACAAGTATTCTTGGTATTGAACACACGCTCAGAAGCCTCTAACACTCTCTGTAGCCTTATTTGAGACCAACTTTATATTGCTTTTGCATGGAAAAGGAAGGATAAAACTAATTTAAAAAATCAATGTGAAACGGAGCGAGGTAGAAATTGTTTGATGGAATTGGTAGACAGTTATGAAGCCTCATTACAAAACATCAGGAGCAGCATCAGGGAAAGACTGTGCCGGGAAAGACACTTGGATTTGGAGAGGCTGATCCGAAGGAACCGTCGCTGGGTCTGGAGCTGCCTAGTGACAGCAGCTCTGTGCTGGCACCTGGATGGGGCACAGGGAGAGACCTGGCTGCAGTATTCCCCTGCTCCTCTGCATATCATTTCCTCTCAGATTTAAAACCTCAGTTTAAAAGAGCAGCCTGTAAAAGTGGAATTCCCCGGGCCTTCTGAAGAGTTCCATTTACTGCGTGTGTTCTGGGTTCACAACAGGACAGTGGCTGGTACTGTAGTGTGGCACAGAGGCAGCCCCACTCCGTGTTGTGCAAAGCCTGTTGTCCTCACCACACTGAGAGCAAGGGAATAGCTTGAATTGCCTCACTCGAGGAGTAAACTCAAGGGGAAAAGGAAGGCAGAAGACCAAAACTGAGTAAGAAGGCAGTAGAAGAGCCAGAAATGGGGTCTGCTAACTCTGTGCATTATCTGTTTTTTAGGGTATGCTGCCAGTATTAATAACAAAAGAATTGGCTCAGTTTCCACATTTGGGCCATGAAAAATGCATGTGTGTGTTGCTGCAGTGAGGGGAGCGCTGTGCTGCGAGGAGGAGCGCTGCAGGTTAGCACTCTGACAGGGTCCCCGTGGCTGGCTGCGCCTCGGTGCCTGTCACCTTCTGTAGTCATCAAGTGGATAAAGAATTTTTGTCATGCTGCTTCATGAATGAAGCCCGTGCTCTTAAAGAGCATAAGAATTAGCTCTCAAGTGTGCATTAGCACAAAGCCAAGGATGTTGAAAATCATAAAAACTAAAATACACTCTCACTCCATTTTCTCTTTCCCTTATCCTGACTCTGAGAGGGGACAGAGTCTGGGTTTAGTTTGTCATGCTTTTTTTTTCTTTCCCCCCCTAGCTGCTGCTAAAATGCTTGGGATTGTGGAGAGCTACCAGCCCTTTGCTTTTAGCATCATTCAAAAACCTTCCATTTAGAAACCATTCTGATATCTTGGTGGTTTTTTTCTTCGTCGTCTTTTTTTAACTACTAAGGAAATTTGCATGAAAATGGAATCATTGTTTCTGAAGAGTTCCATCTGCTCCTGCTGCTTATTCTGGAGCTGAAGTCATAATCCTCCATTTGTGAAATTTCCCATTGAAAAGATTTTTGGCTTGTTATAGTTTTAGCACAAAATTTCAGAACAAGGAAATATACATGCTTCACCTAGAAAAAAAAATTTAAAAAGAAAAAGCCTTGAGATGACATCAGAACTGCCAGTGCATCTGCAGTCAATACACTGTAGTTCCACAGGGACTGAGAGTAGGAAATAGGACAGTACACGAGGTGTGAGGGGCTTGCGGTGGGAAAATGCATTTCCTCACAGCATCAGAGCTTTGGCTTGGGGTAATGAAGGAATTGTAAATTTCTGGGTGGCTCAGTACAATAGGATTTCTTTTGGTGGAAGGGAAAGGGCAGGATTGGGTCCGGGCAACAGGAATGCTCAGACCAGCCAGCAACGAGCAAAGTCCCCTTAAAAGAGCTTTGGCCAGAATGAAGCTGCCAGGCTTCTTCCAAGGAGGATCCATGGGATAGATATTCATGTAGCTGACCTCACAGCCTCGCGTCTACTTCAGAGGAATATTCTGCAAACCAGGACAGGATTTTGTTCTAATTCCTTTTCTCTTCCTGGCATCTATGTGCTTGCTTACATTTCCATGCAGCGCCGAACGCTTGCGTGTGCCTGCGTGTAAATGCTGGACACAGACTCGCAGTGGAAGCAGTAGGAAGGCGAGAATCCCATGGGCTGGGAGGTGACACTTGTCCTGCTCGGACCTCTGTCGCTATGCAGAGATGCTGCTGGAAACTGGGTCATGGCGGGCAGCGCAGCGCCGGGACCCCATGGTGGGCACGGATCGCGTGCGGGGCCGCCGCAGCCCTAAGATGTTCCGACAGAACCGGTGACCTCCTTTCGCCTCCTCATTTACAGGGTTGTTTCCCGCACCATGTGCGGTGTTTGTGAGGAGCATTGCATATGTATGAACCAGGCTGTGCTTACAGTAGGTAATATATAGTCCTGCTTGGGAAAAGCAATTCGTCTCCAGCATTTGGTGTTTATTAATTAAATCGTGGTGTGCACGTGTGCCCCTTCGTGCAGTGCCTGTGCTCGGGGACTGCCCTGTTAACCCTTCCCAGTATTGGCAGTTTCCAGAAGAGCTCCTCTCCTCCATCACTGCAGACTGAATTCACACAGCCCTCCTGCTCATCTCCTGCACTCCTGTGTTATCTGCTTTGCCATGTGATGGCTATCATGGTGCATTCCTCCTTTTCAGGAGCAGTGCCACGTGCACACTGCTCTGGAACTCCAGCAGCTGGAGGTGGGTCATAGAATCATAGAACAGCTTGGGTTGGAAGGGTCCTTAAAGATTGTCTAGTTCCAACCCCATTGCCAGGGGTGGGGATGCCACCCACTAGACAGGGTCAGGGGGTCGACAGTCCCATCCTGCTGAGCTCTGTCCCCCAGCTGGACACTCCCTGAGCTGCCCCTGCACATCCCTCCCTGGCTTGTTTTCACTTCTCCCCGTCTGTTGGCTGCTGAACTCTCACTTTGCAAAGTCTCTCCATGTATTATCCCTTCATAGGAATTGGCTCCTGGAGATTGGTCCACAGCTCTGTCTGCAGCTCAAGCATAACCACTAAGGGTTATCGAATGTTATATACAAATCAGAGGTATAATTTATCTCTTTAGGGACAAAGGATGGCTGATACCAACAGATCAGCTTCACATGCAGCCCTGCTTTGTGAGCTCCACAGGAAATACACTTAGCTGAACACAGGCATAATTATGTGCAGCTTTCTACCTCTGCTTTCTTGCTGTTTTGTACCACCATAGTGCTCAAGTACCAGTGATTTAGGGAAGCCTGGCCATCTAAGCCTCATCCCAATCAGTTTCTCCCTCCCCTGTTACCAGCTTCTTTACCTCCTCCATCTTCCCTCTTATCTGTCCCCGGCCTTCAGAGCCGTTTAAAGAGGTAATTTCAGTCTGCTGCTCAGGTAAAGCCTGGCCTCAAGTGGGTGAGGCACTGCTCAGCTGCTCCCTGGGTCCAGGTTTGGCTGGGAGAGCTTGTCCTGCTCTGCCTAAAGGCCAGCTTTTTATCCAGGGACTCCCATGGAATCCACAGTTCTTACAATCTAACAACTGGTCTCTGCCATGGTAGCTTCCAGAGCCTTTTCTGGAGCTGGGGAGAAGACACTGGAGAAGGCAGCAGCCTCCCAGCTCAAGGCGCAGACCCTGACATCTCAAAAAACTCATTAGTTGGACACAGATCACAATAGTAGATATTGGCAGAGGATAATGGGCTGCATTGTGTGGATATTGAATGCTTTCAGAGGAGAAGCTAGTACTGGGCTTCAAGGATAAAGAAATACTGGCAAATTTATAGGTAGATACTGTTCCAAAAAATGTAACATGACTTCTTTGAGGGGAAAGCCTATGCAAAAGTTTGTTATCAGTTTTGGTACCTTTATTTTTGAGGAAGGGTCCCTTTCCCTTGCCTGATAACCACAGGAAAACAGATGTTTTTCGGATCTGTTGTGTGTGTGTTGTCAGTTTGTTTTGTGCTGCAGGTGAGGCTGTAAACTCTGCTGGTGTCACAGGTGGGGCTGGGGCTTTGCTCTCTGTCCTCCAGAGCTGCCCACAGAGCTGTGCGTGAACTGCAGTAGCATGTACACATCCCTCCAAACATAGCTGTTTGTGTCACTGCTGCGTATGACTCCTTTGTTTTCTCTTTTTAAATTCATGTTTTATTTCTGTGTGCAGAAACACAGCGACTCACATGTATGACCCGAGCACAAATTCTGCACAGCTACAGTGAAGTTCCAAATGAGACTAGAAATTACATGTAGCTCTGTGATTTAATTTTCTCTGACATATTGAGTCTATGTTTTAGCCTACAGAACTCCACAGCTGTGCCCTAATTCTCTTTTCCTTGTGATCTCAACATCGCTGCCTTTTAAGGCATTGCTATTCTTGGATCTCAGCAGGACACCATGTTAGACTGTCACCCTGCTCGCTGTATTGCCAGTGCAGAAAGCAGCTTCTCCCTGGACTTGCAGAGAATATGTGCAAGGAAAACTTTGGAGCAATTTAGTGGGTGGATGAGACTAGATCAGAGTGCCTTATATCCTACATGATAGTATATGTTGGGGTGGGGGTGTAGGGGTTCATCTGTGATTGCGGTCTGAGGGGATAAGGAAAATTGTTTGTATTTTATTACAAATAATGAGTGATAATGTAATTAGGCTTTGGCAAGGCTCACAGGGAAAGCTGGATGTCTATTTTGCTTTAAAGAAGAGGATCACTGTCCTGTGGGTATTTATGTTCTGGGTTTTTTTTATGTTAAGTGACATTCGTATCTGTAGAACTTGAAAGTGTAATTCCTGATTTAACCAAATATTGACTGTATTTAATCCCGGTGTGGCCCTTATCTAACATCTCACATTTGCTCCTATAGACATAGTGTAAGCACAGTTTGCTAAATTTGGCGTAGGGACTTGCTCGGTGTGATTTAGGCTGTGCTGACACACGGTGTGGCACCTCACGGTGAGACCTGTGGATGGGAGCGTCGAGGGTGTCTCCTGTGAGTAGCAGGGGCTGTTTCGGGAGTACGTGTGCTGCAAAGTCATCACAACACAGCACAAAGAGCCCCGTAGTTTCTGCTGATAAGATGCCTGGCGGTGAGCACTGGGAGTTTTCTATTTGCCTTGTTTTCAAGATATATGATAAAAACCTCGCAAATGCAGATTTTAATTTTTAACTTTTAAAAATCGTGTGGGCTTATCTTGGGTGAGCAAGACAAACATATCATACCATTGGAATGTCAAAAATTTAATGCAGAAATCCAGGCGCTGTTGTTGGGGCAGATCATTTTAATTTCAAATCTGAATCTTACATGTTTCCTCTAAAAGCATCTCACATTTCTTACAGCACCTCGTGTTGTGGAGGATCCCTCCGGCTAAACCCGCTGCGCTGCATTGTGGGAGGATTTATGGAAATGGTCGGCAGCCAGCAAGGCTGGGAGAGCCGGGGAAGGGAGCTGTGTCTGTTTGTCTGGGTGTCACTGTGTCTGTGTTCTGTGTGTCTGTCCAGCACACACAGACAGGCTGTGAGCGCTGGGACAGGAACAGGCCCAGCTTGTTTGGTTTAGCTAATCTGCCATTTTCACGTTCCCCAAGCCAGGAGAACCAGGGCGGTCAGCAAGGGTTCCATGGAGTTCCAGTGTTTCTCTGGAGCTGCAGTGGGAGCTGTGGCAGAGCTGGTTCTTCCCACAGAGAGCACCTCAGGACAGGCTTAATGAGGGGAAATCAACCCCCCTAATTCGGGGGCCGGAGTCAGTCACAGGAAAGGTGGATTCTGCCAGCAGGCAATTGAGAGGCATCTGTTAAGAACTAATCACAGCCCTAACGTGGGTGTCCTCTGAGCACGAGGCTCCTGCACAAAGAATTAAGTCCCCGACTTCCACCAGCAGCTGCTCTGGAGATGCTGTTCCATGCCACTGTACAGAGGAGATTGGAGCCTCTTCACTCATGAGGCACAAAATTTGGAAATTTGTCTGGCCTCGGTTCCAGGTCTGGTGTCTGTTGGTTTTGGTCCCCTGTATACTCACTTTTTTAGTAATTACCATGGGCACGACCCACTCCTGCTGTTACATGTCCTGCAAGCTCAGTATGGCTGAAAAACCGTTCCATCAGCTGTGCTCCAGCAAAGCATTACCTCACACTCCTGCTTTTCCAGCAGACTGCTCTGGTCTTGGATCCATGGGTCTCTTCTCTGCTGAGATGCCTTAATGAGGCTGAGGTTTGTGGTCAGGGCTGCTGACAGGAAAGAGAAAGGGGAAAATAAAAACGAGCATAGGGAAGTGTTGTGAGGAGAGCTTTCCACAGCATTCATGGGATTTAATGTCCTGAGGATACAGAGGAATTTGAAGAAATAAAGTCTCTACGACAAATCATAGAATTGTTGCATTGCATTTAATGTATTTTAATTGACTCTGGTTTTGTCCCCCGTTGGTTTTATAGTGCTGTCATCTGGAAGACAAAGTGTAGAGCTGTGCTTTCCCAGCAGAGCTGTGCCTGTGTCTGCACTGGTTGGATCTAGAAGACCAGACTTGGTGTGAACTGGATAATTACCCTGTAAATGAACCAGAGCAAATGTAGGTTTGGGAACTCTATTCTAATGTGAGTAAAATATTGATTAGCTACCAATTAAGTTAGCATGAGGCTGAATCATGTGGAAAATAGCATGTGAAGATGTAGTTAGGCTGTATTGTGAGACATGTACATCGGGATCAACTTGATATCCAAAAAATCAGTTCTGCCTTGTGGAATAAGTTCCTGACTCCAAAGCAGGCACTTGGCACAGAGCAGATCCTCTGCTGCTTCAGCCAGGGAAGTAGCTGGTAATTAGAGGCTCATCTTCTGTGAATCACCACAAAAGAAAATGAGGGCACAGTTTTTGAATGGGCTTGATGAAAACAGAGGGATATTGGGATTAGAGATTCATGGTTTCTCCTCTGGGTTTGGAGAAGAGTGTGATTTGTCATGGGCTGCATTGTTGGTGCACCCTGCCTACTCCTCTTCCTGTCTGCTCAATTTGTCTGGAGGTTGTTTGAGTTCTTTTATGCAGGATGACCACTTTTCTCAGTTTCTCCTGCTTTCCTTCCCATTTGTGAAATTAAGGGAAATTCCTTAGTATACAGAAGATCCCATTTATCTTTGAGCAGCTTCCTTATGTAGAACAGTTTTATGACTATAGCAATTTCATCCTGAAAATGTGCTGCGGTCCTGGGGGCTCATGTTAGGAGCAGCCAGTTGTAGCTGTTACCACTGTGCAGTAGCTTTCCAGCTCAAGTACATTATCTTATTACCATAGATTTAAATATTTGATTTACAAAATGTCGCTGCCTGATACTCCAGCAGTATCATATAAGACACATCACAATAGATACCGAGTTTAAAGATTGTTTTAAATGGCTTTAATACAGACAGAGGTCAGAAAAGGCAAGATAACAGCAGAAGAGGCTATGTCAAAAAGTAATTAGAGCAGGACAAATGGATTGTGCAGGCATGTCGAAGGCTGTTATTTCTGTAGGCAGTGAGTAGGAAAGGTGTTAATGTAATGTGACAGATCTGGAGCAAAAATGAGGGTGCAGGGAAAACAAATAGGAGCTGACCAATGGAATGGTTTAAATTATGAGGTTTGCTTTAACATAATTTGATTACACATGAAAGAAATGTTTAGTGTAGTTTCTTTGAAAACCTAATTGTCTTAAATACTGCATGTTCAATTCAGCCTTTACACCCAAAGCAGCAGTCCCTGCACTGGGGCAGCCTCGCTCCCTGTCAGGAACAGGCATGGGAATACTTTGTCCTATGTGGCTTCAGGAACGAGAGGAAGATGGAGGGTTTTTTTCCCCCAGTGTTGGTCTAATAAAATTGGCTCTTCTTTGCAGTCATGTACATCTTTATTTGGGCCCTCGTGCTGTCTGGGGTGGGTGGTATTTGTGCCTAGGAGCTGCTGGTAGAGGTGACATGTAAATTATCTAGTTTTTCAGAAGAAAAGGATGAGGATCAGGTTTAGCAGAAGCAATACAGGGAGGTAAAAGGTGTTTTGTCAGGATTCAGCTCTTGCCCTGTTCAGAAGTGGGAGCAGTATTAGCAGCAGTGGGGAGCAGAGCAGAAGTGCCCCAGATTTGCAGGCTGCTCCAAAGGACCAAACAGAGTACAAAGGTTTAACTTCTCGAGCACTGTCCTCCTCTGCAGCGTCCTGCTGAAATCACACAACCTGCTGCACACATAAGGAGTTGACCTTGCAGCCAGGACAACCCATGTAGCTCATGGGAACATTTTCCTCACATCTGCAATAGCAGAAACTCAAAATGATGAAAGCATATCTCTTGCAGAGCCACCACTGCAGCTTTGAGCTGGGCCCTTCACATTATGTCTGGACAGGGAAAGAGGATGACAAATCATGGGCCTTCATCCCCCTGAAACAGGGCCAGGTGTATTTTGTCCGCCCTGCTGTGCTGGTTGCCTTTTCCTACTGCTTTTGAGTATGGGGATTTCTGCTGCCCCATTATCCCATGCCACTTTCTCTTCCCTCAGTTGCCCTTGCCTTTCTAAGAAATATATTTTCCAGAGATTTTGACATTTCACAATTTTATTTAAACTTGATATCATCTCAAGAAGTAATTATGGTTTATAGGGGGTTACAGTGAGATATGTTTTAGGTGGTAAACCACTGTGTCCAAAGCTGAGATTTTGGCAGGGGTCCTTACAGAAGCTGAAGGTTCAAGTGATGGGGTTTTTTCAGTGCAATATGCTGTTTTCTGCATGGATGTATCATTGGCCAGTTACCTGGGAACAAAGGAGAAGTCTGGGGGTATTGTCAGGGTATACCAGATGGTTTCTCCATAATTTTATTCCCATTTTTGTAAATTCTGGAAGGACATTTCTAGTCAGCTTTTCCTTTCCTTGTAAAAAAAAGGGATTACAGACTTCAACAAGTTAAATGGAACACTCAAAGAAGATGGGGGGGGGGGGGGAAAGAACATTTTAAATAGCTGCTCCTAATAAGAGGACAGCTAATTGCAGTGAAACCAAAACCCAGGTGCCAGCCCGTGAGCAGGACCTGTTTGTGTCCCGGTGCCTGTGGCAGCCAGGGAGGTGAGGATGCTGCAGAGCTGCTCGGGGCAGCGCTGGGACCACGAGGGCTCTCTCCCCGGAGCTGAGGCCGGAGCTGGCGCCGTGCTGCTGCCGGGGACAGCCACAGCTGGTGCTGAAATCCCTGTTCCTATCGATCCTGTGCTCGGCGGCCTCTGGCAGAGCCCGATCTGCGGTGCGACCGGCCCGGTGTGACCCGTGGGGTGTCCCGTGCAGGGCTGAGGGTTGGGCTGATGATGCTCGTGGGTCCCTCGCAGCTCGGCACGGCCCGCGCCGGTCCCCGCGGTCGGAGGATGCCGGTGGGAGGATGCCCGTGGGAGAGTGCCGGTGGGAGGGTGCCGGTCGGAGGATGCCGGTCGGATGCCGGTCGGNCGGTCGGAGGATGCCGGTCGGAGGATGCCGGTCGGAGGATGCCGGTGGGAGAGTGCCGGTGGGAGGGTGCCGGTGGGAGGATGCCGGTCGGAGGATGCCGGTCGGATGCCGGTCGGATGCCGGTCGGATGCTGCCCTCTCCTGTCCGGCGCCTGTCCAGCTCTCCGGCCGCGGGCAGCGCTGGCCCAGCCCCGACACCATCCCCGGAGAAGGGGCCGCGGAGAGACCGAGCCCCTTCCCGGGGGTCGGGGCTGCCCGGGGGTCGGGGTTGCCCGGCGGCACATCTCCCACGGGGACCCTTCAGCGCAGCGCGTGTTAAACCTGCTGTAAAGCTCAAGAACGAGGATCTGTGGATGTTTTCTCCCTTTCCGCAGTACCCAGGCGTTTCTCCGTGCCTGGTGACAGCCCTGCCGCACCAGGGATGCTCGACGTGTGCGCGGCATCGCGGCCCCATCCCAGGTGTCCCCCACGTCCCTCTGCGTGGTACCGAGGTGCCACCTCCCCGTCCCTCTGCCGAGTCCCACCGCGGTGTGTGAGAGGCGCAGAGCAGCCAGGTCGTTCCCAAGCAGGCCTTGCCCCAGCCCCTAATGATCCAAAGCAGCTCCTGAGCCACTGCGGTCTCGGCGCGGTGTTGGTGCAGGTACCGAGTCTGCAGCTGTAGTTCTGAAGGTCTTTTCCTCTTTGTTTTACCATCTGACCTGAAATTTGAGGAAATGTCCTCACTGTTTGTTTTTCCCTGGGGATACAAAAAATGGTTGTTCATCACCAAGCTGTGATTTGTAAACAATGCTCAGAACGATAATAATTGCAGTTATAATAACAAACTTGGTCTGCTGTTGCTATTTTATAAACACCAGCAACTGCAGGAGGCTGCTGTGTAATCCAGTTTGTATAAGTCAGCCATAAAATCATCCTTTGGCTTTTCAGTTTATCATTTAATGCACAAAACTTCTTCTTCCACCTTGCAAACCCAGGAGATACTCTGGGATCTCTCCATGTTTCCCACATCCTGCTAGACATCATATTTTGCCCAGGTTTGCATGAAGGGATTTCAGCCCACACTGGTTGGTGGGTGCACTGGTTCTGTGGGTGGGATACACCAGGACAAAGCTCTACTGCCGCACCCAGTGTTTGCTTGATGGATTCTGTGCCTGAATATCGGCCTGTGGAAGAAACAACTGACCACAGGAGGACAGGAATGGGGTGTGAGGGTCAGATCCTGCCCTGGGCCCGCCATGGGCCCAGCTGTGCAGGGCTCGGGACACTGTGGGGCTGTCGTTGGCAACGGGGACCCAGCCCAAGGACTTCCCCATGTTTTCCAGAATGATCAGGTGCTGTGTGACCTGATTTGGTTACTGGGAGTTACAGATGTGCTCCCAGAATGGATGGAGTCATCCCATAGGAAGGGAATGGAGCTCGATTGCCTGCTCATAGAAATGTAAAGCTTCTCCCTTTGCAATTCTCCTTTCTTGTACTTTCCCGCTAAGGCAGTAAAACCATATACTTCCCATGCCTACAATCCCATTTGTTTTCCTTTTCTCCTCTGAAGACGACCTCTCTGAGGAGCCCTTAACCTCCCCCCTGCCTTTTCCTCTGTTACACAGAGCAGCTCTCCGCTGTTTGTCACCCACCAACGGAGGTGCAATGAAACGCTTCTTGCAGCCGCTCAATAGACTGGGCTGGCAAATTCGGTAGCCAGGCAAATAAAAATATAAATACACAGATAACACTGGAAATTGATAGAAGCATTCAATTTACACAACAACTTATCAAACTAGTAAGGAGGAAATGACTTAATTTTATGTGCACCAAGTGACCACCTTCAGCAGAATGAACTCCACGCTCCTGGTGTGTTTAATGCTGGGGAGCAGAGGAACTACCCGATCCGTTGTTAAACCATTATCACAGGATGGCTCGGATGTCAGGTGGATGTTTATTATAATTCCATGGAGTTCCTTCCACAGCTTCTCTAAGCAATTTTTTGATTTTTTTAAAAATTTTCTCTGAAAACCTGCATACATAGAGCAAGGGAATAGATTTTTGGGAGAAAATACGTGCTGTGTTTACCTGCAACCAGCTCTCTCACTGCAGTGCCTGGAAGTGGTAGTGTCTGCATTACTGAGGCTGCTGAGATGTGTTCATCTGAATTTATATAATTTATTCAGCTACATTTGCAAACCAGGTTGGTTTTGGTGCATGGGGTCTTGTTCCCTGGTTTGGGGGTGTTCCTGTGCCTGCCAAACCGTGCGGGCTCAGGCGGTTGGTGTTGCACAGCAGAGGTGCTGCGCGGCACACCGCTTATTGATAAAATGAAAACAAGGCCAGGACTTGGGTATTTACTTAGGATCTATTTGTTGCTTGAAATCAAATCCACTGTGTTGTTGTAGTTTGGTCCGTGGCCAGCTCACTGGTGTGGGGGCAGCTCTGGGCTGCGTTGTCTTCAGCACCGAAATGTGCTGGGTTTTGTTATCCACAGCCTGGACTTTGTTCGTGCCACAAAGGGGCCGATGGCTCAAACTGCAGGGACACAACAGAGTCCCGATTGTCATGAAAATGGATAAAGCCTCGCTGGAGCCCAGGGAATTATGAAACGGTGGCTGTGGGTGGGAGAGCAAGACTGAGGAAGGGCTGCTCCCGTCCTGGGGCCACGAGGCTCGGCCAGCCCCGCTCTGCCCAAATTTGGGGTTTTCATCAGAGTTTTTAGGGACAGGCTGTGGTAAGTGATGATATCAGCCGAGAGTGTCCTGAGAGACCTGTGCTGGCCTGGCCTGGCACTGTTCAAGCCATTGTGGTGCTGACTTGTGATGCCAGTTAAGTTCTATATTTCTGAAAATGTCACATCTTTAAGAATTCCTTCTCTTTGGAAGAGTGGCCTCACGGCACATGCCTGGGGAGTGTCCAGGGAGAGGGGCAGCACCTCCTCTTGTTTCCCATGCCCATCCCTTGTGTCCCAGCAGGACAATAAATCCCTTGCAGGCAGCAGCGCCACTTGCCCATTTTTTGGCAATGGTTTTGGCTTTTACAGTTATGAACTGGTGTAATTCTAAAATTTTAGATGTTGGTTACAGTAGCATCAGCTTTTTCTGTCTGGGGTGAGAATTGGCTGATTCAGGCCAAAATAAGAACCAGCCACTCTGTTTTTCCTTTGCCCAGACTTGCTGCAAGGCTGTTTGGGTCAGACAATGGAATTCGTCTTTTCTGTCTCTTTGCCTGCCCTCTGCCAATTTCCAGTTTGGCCTCCGATTTTAGAGAATAGTTCCAGATCTCTGCAATTATTTTCTGCCCTTGGGGATTTATTATGGACAAACTGTGACATGTGTGTTTAATGTGAGTTTTGAGTAATTTGGAAGATTTGGGTTGTTTGGGCAATCATCCCTTTTCCCAGCCAGGTTTTGTCTATAATTGCGGTTTCGGAATTAGCAGTTGGTTTTCTTTCTTTGGTGTATCTCTGTTTTGAGCCCCAACAGCAGTTGTGGGAGCAACTTTGTGTTATCCTGAGATTAAGTTGCTTTATTTCAGCCTGCTGTGTCCACATCACACCACGGCGTTACAAAATAAGCGCTCTGCATTCTGGTCACACTTCTCCGAGGGGTGCCGGGAGCCAGCGGAGGGCTCGCATGGGATGAAGAATGCGCAGCTTTGGGAGCAGCACAATTGCAAACAGCTGTGTCAATAGTGCAGGCAGGGCTGGCTTACCTTGGCCATGCGCTGCGAGAGTGGTGGCACCGGCTCCTCACATAGCCCGGCTTTGGGAACCGCCACGGGGAAAGAGGAGAGGTCAGTCCAGGGAGTGTGTCATGGACCCACACAGCAACTGCACAGATTTACAGCATCAGCAAACCGGAGTCTGGCTCGGTGCAGGGCGGGCTGGCGACAACTTGCTCCTGCAAATGCACCTGCTGTGCCGAAATGCCAGGTTAAAAAGAGGATTATGAGTGGAGAGAATCACAGAAGGGTTGGGTTTGGGGTTGGCAGGGACCTCGAGACCGTGTGGCCAGATCCTTGCCCAGGCAGTGTCAGCTGGAGCTGGGTGCCTGAGCTGCCAGGAGGACACCACTGAGCTCTGCCCTGCATGCATACAAAGTTATTTGCATTGCTGGATGTCACCAGAAAGCAATAAAATTTCAGGCTCGGGATGAAGTGAAATATGACCTCTTTTGTTGCCTCTGTGCCTTGTTTATTCTAAGTCAGCCATTCCTGAGAGTGTGTTCCTCATCCTGCAGTTCTCAGGATGAGGAACAGAGCAGACTGTGGCTTCTGAGCAGAGCCAGTTTAGAGACATCCAGACATCTGGAGGACAGGTTGGATTGGGCATTGGCAGAAGTGCTTTTGGGCATTTCTTAAATGCCGCAGTGTGGTGTGTGTTGGTTTGGGCTTGGTCAAACACAGCTGAGCACCAGGGCAGTTTGTCAGGTGCCCCGTGTCTGCAGCACTAAGGACTCATGAACTGCACTGTAGCCCACTGCATGTTCACAGGGGCTGTGGTTGTGCCCTGGGAGTGCTCTGCCCGGTGTGGCCATGGGAAGGGGTTTGCACAGTGCTGTCTTGCCCACACTGGCCTGAGAGTTGCAGGTGGCTGCATCTGTTGGCTGGTGCTGCCTGTGTCTGCTGAGTTGTCAAACCCATCCATCCCAAGATCACTTTTCACTGGTGACTGAAATTAAACATCAAGTTTTGGCCAATAGTTGTTATTAGTATGAAGATATAATTTTTATAGGGTCACAGAATCCAGAATGGTTTGGGTTGGAAGTGACATTAAAGACCATCTCATTCTACCCCCTGCCATGGGCCAGAACACCTTCCGCCAGCCCAGGTTGCTGCAAGCCCTGTCCAGCCTGGCCTTGGACACTTCCAGGGATGGGGCAGCCACAGCTTCTCTGGGCAGTCTGTATTTTCATAACTGGGGATCCCTGGATTTTGTTGGGGTGTGTGTGTCAGTGATACCTGTTTCACTCTGCAGTGGGAAGTTCTCTTAACTGCCCTGGGAAGTTGGTGGAAGGACTATGCAAAGTGGTGNTGACATGTGTGTTTAATGTGAGTTTTGAGTAATTTGGAAGATTTGGGTTGTTTGGGCAATCATCCCTTTTCCCAGCCAGGTTTTGTCTATAATTGCGGTTTCGGAATTAGCAGTTGGTTTTCTTTCTTTGGTGTATCTCTGTTTTGAGCCCCAACAGCAGTTGTGGGAGCAACTTTGTGTTATCCTGAGATTAAGTTGCTTTATTTCAGCCTGCTGTGTCCACATCACACCACGGCGTTACAAAATAAGCGCTCTGCATTCTGGTCACACTTCTCCGAGGGGTGCCGGGAGCCAGCGGAGGGCTCGCATGGGATGAAGAATGCGCAGCTTTGGGAGCAGCACAATTGCAAACAGCTGTGTCAATAGTGCAGGCAGGGCTGGCTTACCTTGGCCATGCGCTGCGAGAGTGGTGGCACCGGCTCCTCACATAGCCCGGCTTTGGGAACCGCCACGGGGAAAGAGGAGAGGTCAGTCCAGGGAGTGTGTCATGGACCCACACAGCAACTGCACAGATTTACAGCATCAGCAAACCGGAGTCTGGCTCGGTGCAGGGCGGGCTGGCGACAACTTGCTCCTGCAAATGCACCTGCTGTGCCGAAATGCCAGGTTAAAAAGAGGATTATGAGTGGAGAGAATCACAGAAGGGTTGGGTTTGGGGTTGGCAGGGACCTCGAGACCGTGTGGCCAGATCCTTGCCCAGGCAGTGTCAGCTGGAGCTGGGTGCCTGAGCTGCCAGGAGGACACCACTGAGCTCTGCCCTGCATGCATACAAAGTTATTTGCATTGCTGGATGTCACCAGAAAGCAATAAAATTTCAGGCTCGGGATGAAGTGAAATATGACCTCTTTTGTTGCCTCTGTGCCTTGTTTATTCTAAGTCAGCCATTCCTGAGAGTGTGTTCCTCATCCTGCAGTTCTCAGGATGAGGAACAGAGCAGACTGTGGCTTCTGAGCAGAGCCAGTTTAGAGACATCCAGACATCTGGAGGACAGGTTGGATTGGGCATTGGCAGAAGTGCTTTTGGGCATTTCTTAAATGCCGCAGTGTGGTGTGTGTTGGTTTGGGCTTGGTCAAACACAGCTGAGCACCAGGGCAGTTTGTCAGGTGCCCCGTGTCTGCAGCACTAAGGACTCATGAACTGCACTGTAGCCCACTGCATGTTCACAGGGGCTGTGGTTGTGCCCTGGGAGTGCTCTGCCCGGTGTGGCCATGGGAAGGGGTTTGCACAGTGCTGTCTTGCCCACACTGGCCTGAGAGTTGCAGGTGGCTGCATCTGTTGGCTGGTGCTGCCTGTGTCTGCTGAGTTGTCAAACCCATCCATCCCAAGATCACTTTTCACTGGTGACTGAAATTAAACATCAAGTTTTGGCCAATAGTTGTTATTAGTATGAAGATATAATTTTTATAGGGTCACAGAATCCAGAATGGTTTGGGTTGGAAGTGACATTAAAGACCATCTCATTCTACCCCCTGCCATGGGCCAGAACACCTTCCGCCAGCCCAGGTTGCTGCAAGCCCTGTCCAGCCTGGCCTTGGACACTTCCAGGGATGGGGCAGCCACAGCTTCTCTGGGCAGTCTGTATTTTCATAACTGGGGATCCCTGGATTTTGTTGGGGTGTGTGTGTCAGTGATACCTGTTTCACTCTGCAGTGGGAAGTTCTCTTAACTGCCCTGGGAAGTTGGTGGAAGGACTATGCAAAGTGGTGGTCACACTCTGGCTTGGGACTGGTGGCCAGTGGCGATGGCTGGGGGCTTATGGAGATGGCCAGTGGCTGGTGCCCGATGGCCAGTGGTGATGGCCAGTGTCCAGTGGCTGGTGGTTGGTGGTGATGGCCAGTGTATGACAGCGGGTGGCCACTGCCTGGGCTGTGCCTGTGGTGGGAGTGGAGGGCAGTCGGTGGATTGGTCAGCTGGTTGGTCGGTCAGTCTGTCGGTCAGTCAGTCTGTCAGTCTGTCAGGTGGTTGGTTGGTCTGTTGGTGAGTCGGTCTGTCTGTTTGTCTGTCAGGCAGCCCATCGGTAGGTCTGTAAGGCAGTCTGTCTGTTGGTCTGTCGGTCGGTCAGTCGGTAGGTCTGTCAGGTCGGTCTGTCGATCTTTCTGTTGGTTGATCTGTCTGTCAGTCGGTCGGTCTGTCGGTCGATCTGTCGGTGTGTCTGTCTGTCTGTCGGTTGATCTGTCTGTCGGTCGGTCTGTCTGTCTGTCTGTCGGTCTCTCTGTCAGTCTGTCTGTCTGTNCTGCATGGAAGGTGAGCGGGGCCGGGCCGGGGGCGCTGCCCTCGCGGCTCCCGGGGCCGCATCGTGCACCTGGAGAAAAAGGGCGTTAGTTTGCTTTGTCGCTTAATTTGTTTATATTTTAAACCTACTAATCCCTCCGGCCGTCGGTGGGAGCCTTTCTCGGTACCGTTCGCTTGGGGCGGTCCCGGCCCCGGCCCC
>VWZF01000203.1:1168825-1200362 GCA_013396755.1 Sclerurus mexicanus | reverse complement strand
CGTTCCACGGATGAGGTTTTGATATGCTAATGGAGATGGGTCCCAGGCCGGGGAAGGGTGAGGGGTTTCGTCAGCTGCACGCTCTTGATTCATACCGGCCCCAAAAAGAGCAGCTGATGATTTCTGGTTTATTAGGAGGGTTTTCTTTCGACTGAGCTCCTCTTGGGCAGAAACAACCAGGAGGGAATGAGACTGTGAGTTTGGGATTTCATTCCTGGAAAGCAAGAGCACAGTGGGATGTAGTGGCCGTTCCTCTGGTGCAGCATTTCTCTTCTTTCCAGTACTCGCTGGTTTTTAAAATGTGACTCTCTGTGAGAAGAACACAGTTTTACAATACAGAGAATAAGGTTGCAGGCTGCCTCTTTCTTTCCCCTCTTTCTTTTTTTTTTTTTTTTTAACAAGAGGCTTGTCCATTTAAATTAACCTTTCTCCCAGCTGGGCACACAAATGTTTTTGTTTTAGTTCACAGAGGGTTAATTCTATTCAGCTCTGGCCATGGCCGGCCTGATCAGGGGCAGCACAATCTGCTCTTTGAGCCGGGCTGGCCAGGCAGGACTCTGGTGCCTTTGCCCACCTCCAGCGTGGGGCTGGGACCCTCTGTGTGGGGCTGGTGGGGAGCAGCAGTGGGATGCCCTGGCCCAGGTTCTGCCACCGAGCTCGCTGCTGTCCCGACCAGGAGCCAACACAGAAAATCTAATCCCTGTGTTCATTGATTATAAGTTAAAAAAAAAAAAAAGGGCCCCTGAAGCAAAGGCGCCTGGTTTGGGGGTGGGCTTGTTTGGACAATGCAACGCTCCTCCGCAGTGAGGAGGGAGTTCCTCCACTTCAGGGGCTTGAATTTCACGGGATGGTTTTCTTGAAACTGAAAATTGACAATGAAAAAAGATCTTTAGGAAAAATAAGGGGGGAAAGAAACCAAATCACATCTGTTTGTGTTTGAGGCATCATCAGAAGCCAGAGGGGAGCGAGATGCTCTTGGGATTTAAGTAACACGTGTGTGAGATCTCCCCCTCCACCCTCCCTCCCCAAACAGCTGGTATTTAGCAGCTTGAGATTTAAACCCAGCTAAAGAGTACTGCAGGGGGGTGTGATAGGGTCAGTTAATCAAGAAGCAACTAACTGGTACACAGTTGAAAAGATGTAAAGTATATTAATAAGTTGCAGTGCTGAGTGTTGCCTGTAATCTTTTTTCAGTTGTGAAAGATTTTTATATCTGTAAATCACATTCTGTTGTATAAATGGGAAGTTTTGCCAGCAGCAGCTTTCTGCATCCTCCTGCTTGCTTTGTAGCCAGACCAAATCCCAGCACTGTCTGCCCTGGGGTTGTGCCTTCACTTTTGGCCTCACTCTAGGAAATAAAGTCTTTGTTTCTCCTCCATCATAAAGCACCGATATGGACAATCTCCCAAGCCGGCTGCACCAATATGCCGCCTTATTTCCAAGGTAAGTCTCAGAGGGAACCGTAGTTGCTGTGGAGTTTCATCCTGGGTCTGCAGGGTGGGTGTGCTCCCCTCGCAGCCGGGGGAGCTGCCGGGATGCAGCCGCGCCTGGTCCCCTCCTGGAATGTGGCCGAGCCACCAAAGGTGCTTCCCAGTCACCTGCTCAGGGTGTTTGTGCACAGGGTGACACAGGTGAGAGCAGTGACACGGTCTTGCTGGGGGCTGGGGATGTGTCCCCATACGTTAATTTATTTGCTGTGTATTTTATAATCTCAGTCATGCACCGTGGTGCTTTTTCTATGTGTCTTTGCTGTGAGTTCCATCAGGATTGGAAGGTATTTCCTTTTGGAAATGCATAGGAATTTTCTTGTAAAAATGATCGGGATTGTTCATTTTGCTGAGGGAAAAAGCAAGTCTCTTGAAAAATAAATGTATTGCTTATACTGTTTTCCTTATTAAACGTAGACAAGGGGAGATTCCTTCTCTTTCTTGCCCTGTCTTCTGTGACTCTTGCATAACATCATCATATTCTTGGAGAATTTACATTGTGTATGGTATGAAACCTACCATGACCTCTGAAAACAATACATCCTTTAATGTGGCTTCGGGGAGGGGCTAGTGAGGGAGTAGCCATAAAAATCTTCAGGGTTCAAGATGAGGTTGAGATTTTTGTGAGTGCTTTTGTCGTAGCAGCAACTGTTTGATTTAGTGGCCCCTACTACAATGGGTTGGGAGAACAAAGCCAGAATATCTTGTGTATGAGTTTGTTAAATGTAAGACCCATCAGGAAAATTGGGGAGGGGGGCAGGGGGCAGCTTCCTCAGTGCTTTCTCTGAAATAAAACATGTGCGAGGTATTTGAAAAAATTTCGTATCAAATGCTTTGTTTTCTAATCTGCGTGTTCTTGTGTAGCTTTTGAAACCAGAGGAATCAGGGAGGTGAGAGGTAACAGAACCAGGGAGGAGGGAGAGCTTATTCACTTAAAAATTGCCATCTGTAGTAAGTATTTTGATATTCTAATGGAATTTCAGGGTTAAGGGAGTTCAGAGCACCCCCAATTCAAAACTACTTTAGATTTGCCTGTGCTTTACCATTTCAGTGAAGTTTGCTGTGGTTCTGCCCTGGTTCTCTCATCCTTTGCCCACACCAGGCACTGCATTAATTGGGGTGAAAACCAGCAAAGATCAGGGGCAGCAAACCCGTGGGCACAGGGGAGCAACACGGGCCTGGCCGTGGTCCCTGCAGGATTTTTTTAAACACCTAAAACCCTAAGACTTCGCATAGGCCATCATTTTTCATCTCCGAGTTTTGTTTAAGCATCAGTTTGCAGGGAGTACATACACCTCCGTGGTCTCTGGGGCCTGTGTCTTTGTTGTGGTGTGTGATGCTGCTCCATGGCGAATTTTAATCTGGGAATGCACCCAAGGAAGAGTTTCTGCAGGAGGCATGAGCAGTTTTGTGGCCATGGGGCCATTCACACCACCTCGCTGTCGCCCTGCCCAGGGGAGATGGGGACAGCAAGGGAAGGATTCTGATTCCCCCTTGCTTTAATCATCCAGGCTTCCCACGTTGGCCAGGCGACGGCCCTATTCTTCCCACAACAAAAAAAGCTGTGCCTGGCAATGAGCCCTCATTGACATCCTCGCCATCAGTGTGCTCTGGTGAGGAGAGCCCTGGATGTGGCGCTGGGGCCAGCGCTGTGCGCTCCACTGGTCCGGTGCCCTGCGCTGCCCCTGGCCAGGTGTGAGCCGTGGTTCCACGGTTCCCCCATCCTGCCCGGTCATGGCACGGTGGGCCCGTGGCCAGCGCGACATTGCTGCTGACCCTGGGATTGCCCGGGATTTATGGCACTGCTGTGGGAGCAGGGGGAGGGCCGGGAGTTAAGCTGAGGCCAAGCTAAACCGTGCAGATAGAGGACTTCTCTGTCCTGGCTAATCCCTGGCCCCCTCCCCGTGTTTATCAGATTGCTGAAGGTGGAGATTATGCACGTGGTGACTACAAAGTCGTGTTTAGCTGCCTCCCTTCAGAGATGCTCAGATAGGGTTAGGGTTATGTGATCTCCTGATCTGTGCCCACATTCCTTTGGGCTCAGCACATACCTGAGGTGGTCTGTCCTGTAAAACTGGGAATGTTTTGGTATGAATTAGGAATGTTTCTTCACTTAAAGTTTGTGTTTCCTTCATTCATCCTTCTATTTTAAGGTTCTATAGCAGTGAAATTTGCGGAACAGTGCAAATGTGTGTGCTGCGCGTAGCAGACCTTTTAGAAATTAACACAGATTGGTTCTGGTTTCTGCTTGGTTTAAGCTCTGCAGAAAGCTGCTTGGGAGTAGGAACAGCTGGTTTAGATTTTTACTTGGCTTGTGTAACTGAAAACCAGTTTAATTTCTGATCCAAATACATTTGGCTCATTCATTTCTATTGCATTCACATGTTCTGCCATAGTAAGAATCTATAGCCTGGTTTGTCAGCTTGCTTAGGCTTTACTGAGGCTGGAGAGGACTTTGCTGTGACTCCTAGCTCCTGCTGCTCCAAAAATCCATCCTGTAGATAAACATCTCTTTCTCAGAAATGTCCCTGGTCAAGTCTTAGTGAGGAAAACCAGGCTCAGTGTTGTCATTCTAAAGTGAGGTTGACCCAGCTCATCTTCACAAGCCAGTGCCATCTTAAAGCTGGTGTTTTTCAAGGTCTGTATCCAAAGGGGAACAGAGGGTGTGGGCAGCGCCCCAGGCATGATGTGGATTTGTGCAGTTGTGTGTCTGCCCAGTCTGACCTTCTCCATTCACTCCAGGTGCCACCACCCAGGTCCTGGTTCAGCTGTGGGTGTTTCTGCCTGTGGGCAATGGCACTGTCCTGCCCTTAAGCCAAGAAACACTGGAAGCAATCTGGTTTAACCAGCATCCCTAGGAAATGCATGACTGAGTGAGGGGCAGTGTGGTTCCTTTCTGTTCCTCAGTGCCTCTGCCTTGCTGGGCCAGGGTGCTCTAGTTATCTGGGTAATGCCTATTTCACGTTTTGGAAAGGCACCCCATGGAGAATACTGGAATACTGCAGATGTGCCTGTACCTGAATGCACTGAAATAGCCCTGCCTACGCAGTGCAGCTCTGTTTGCAGCTGTTGGGATATTAATGGGTTAAAATGCAGAGTAGGGGTTTGAGGGAACTTGGCCTGGCCTGTGAGGGGTTAAACTGTTGGGCTGTGGAACATCTGCTACAGGAAAAGCTTCTGGTTCGACTTGCTGGCATTATTTTAAGCTAGCTGGCTGTTGGTGTGAAGCAAGGCTTAGGCGTCCCTAAGCAGTGCGAGGTGATGAGGATTCTGAATTAACTACCTGAGTGTCTCCACCATCACTTACTTTTTCCTTTCAGTTTGACATCCATGTTTGGAGATTTTGCTGAGCCGAGCATCGTCCTTGCTGTCTGTCTCTCGTACAGCATTAGAGTCTTAAAATTCTGAATTTAATGTAACAGCTCCTGTTGTGGGGAGCCCTGCAATTTACATTTTTAGTCATCCAAAGATCTTCCAAAGATTTGGAAAAAGATCAGTGAAATTGCATCACCATGCCTTGACTGTATGATGGTTTCTGTTATGATGTTCTCTGGAGTTCTGGGAGGTGACTTGTGCTGTGGGGCTTTTTGAAGCCTGGAGGTGCTTGCCCCCAGAATATGTGAGGTGGGACGGTCACTGGTGTCTGCCCGGCACAGTTCTGCTCTGTGCACTTGAGGATGGGATGTCTTAGACCCATTTTTTCCCTCAAGGTTTCTGGGTGAGCTGTTGTCGTGCTTGGCCTCTCAGATGTCTTGTCTGGGCAGGCCACAGCACGCAGAGCCTCCCCATTCCCTCAGAAGAGTTTCTGATCAGCCAGTGGCGCCACTTTGTCAGCCTCAAAGCCTTTGCTCTTGCCTTGCAGATGAGCGGGTGGATCAGCGAACCTGCCTGATCTGCGGGGACAGGGCAACGGGGCTGCACTATGGGATCATCTCCTGCGAGGGCTGCAAGGGGTTCTTCAAAAGGAGCATCTGCAACAAGCGGGTCTACAGATGCAGCCGCGACAAGAACTGCGTCATGTCTCGCAAACAGCGCAACAGGTGCCAGTACTGCCGGCTGCTCAAATGCCTCCAGATGGGAATGAACCGCAAAGGTAACAAAAGTGGACCTGTTCACGGGTGGAGGTAGAGGTTGGGACCAGTGTTAGCGTGTGCTGCCCTTCCTCAGCTGCCATTTTGTATTGCAATTCTGCCTCTAAAACTCTTGACAAGAAAAAGTGAAACCAGCAAAATTATGCACAGATTAAAAATTACACGCAGAGTTCTGAGCTACTTCATTGCTGTATTGGAGCAACAATCTGTATTAATTGCAGCCATGAATAAATATTTGTAGAACTGATCCATATGATTTAGGGAAGGCAACAGTTCCTGACGGATCTATCCTTGCATTGCTTACCCTGAGCAAAGTGGTCACTACTGTGCTTCAATCTACAGAGGTGGCAAAAAGGAAGGCATTTAAGCAGGCCTTTAAAATACCAAGAGATCTGAGCCAGACTTTACCTGTTTGCTGCAGTGGGAGCTTAGACCTGCAGCTGCTGCCCAGGGGTAAAGTGTGAGCGTCTTTGCTGACTACCCACTCTGGTTGGAACTGGTGTGGTCTGGGATAGGGACAGGCACCCCTTAGTACCCACATGTGCAGCGGTGACAGAATGCTGTGGTACCATCTTCAGGATGGGAAGTCTGAAGTAGCTCAGAAATTGGTAATAACAAATAGGCTAGGGTTGGTTTCAATGTCATGTCACTACTCTTCAACCTTTTGTCCGTCTAACCTCTGGAATTGCTGTTACCCATTAAAAGCAGGGATTTCGTGGTTTGATGGCAGAAGGGGGGATGCTGGTGCTCCCCCCTGGCCGTTCTGTGGGGTGGCAGAGGGACCCCTTTCTCCTGCCAGAAAGAAGTGTCACTGTATGGTTTTAGATGTGGCTGTTGATGCCTCCAGGCCATCGCTCATTTGAAAGCCTCCTGTCAGGCACTGAAACTTCCATAAATTCCCTGCAAATCCACCAGGATCTTCCTTAGAAAATGCATCGGGGCCGCGATGGAGAGTCGGCCTTGGGCTGTGGTGGTCAGAGGGTGGGTTCTTGGGGCAGGTGGTGTCCGGGCTGGGTTTGGAGTCCGGGGGTGATCCAGCACCCCCTGCCTGGGGGTCCGGGATGTGATGGGGTCGGGGGGTCGGGGCTGGTTTGGGGTCCGGGGGTCGGGGCTGGTTTGGGGTCCCGCACCCCCTCCCGCAGTTGCCGCGTGTCCCGCGGGGCCGCAGCGCCACCTGGCGGCCACAGCACCGCCCGCCCTCCTCCCTTCACTGCTTTCTCCTTTCCTCTTCCCTGTTTCCTCCTTCCTTCCCCCATGTCAGGCTGCTGTCTGCTACAATTATGCTTTGAAATCAAAAGGCCAAGACAATCTATGCCCATGGCTCATAATGGAATGAGCAGAGAAACTCCTGAATCAGAATTAGCAGTAAAATACCTTGGAAAATGAGAGAAATTCCCCCAAAATTGGGAAACTCTTTCTGTAGTTCCATTAAGTTGAAAAGACCCAAAGCAGGTAACAGCTAACCTTCTGTCAGAAGGATTAAATCTACTGCTGGTCCCAGGCAGTGGTGGTGGAAGGGCCAGGTGCAGTGCAGGTCCCCGTGCAGGGCTGTGTGTCTCTGCCCTGGCTGAACCTGTGTGCGCTCCCTGAGCTGCAGGCACAGCCCCTCGACACACGAGGAGGATTTGAGATGAGGATATCTAAAACCAAGCAGCAGTGTGGCTTTTCTGAGACGGAAGTTTTTCCTTAAATTTTGTGTCATGTTGTGCTCCGGGAGGGCCTCCTGCAGCCCTGTGTGCCAAGCAGGGTGAGGCCATGCAGCAGCAAGGTCACTGTGCAGCTGGGGAGAGCCTCCTGCCAAGTCTGGCCAGGTCGTGGTGGGAAAGAGATCGGGACCTGATAAATGGGGGGACCCAGCCCGGGAGGGGAGGCCCACGAGGAGCAGGGCTGTCCTCGAATGCCGTCAGCTGCTGCAGAGCTGCTCTGCCACTGCAGGGAAAAACAGAGAGGAGAGGAAGGTAGAGGGGCTGCTCCAGGATAATCCCTTTAATTGGACTTCACTGGAGCTCCCTGGAACTTGTTTAAATAGCTTTAAAAATGCAGCTGCTGTACTGAGAAACAAGGCTACCCTTCTGAAATGCAACTGCATAGCTCAGCCTGGTAACTTGGATTTTAAATGATGGGTTTGCAAGTGACTGACAGGGTCAAACATCTCCCCTCCATTCTCTGTAGTGGCTGTAGGAGATGTGACCCTCTGAAGTGACAGCAGGGTCAGCAGTCACCAATGAAGTGCTTTGTCTCTGTGTTGGTGGCAACACTGCTCAGTGTCTCTCCAGGTTCTGGCTCGTGGTGATTCACAGGGCTGTGGGTGGTGGAGTGAGACATGCTGGCCTCCACATCTCGTTTTCCAGCAGTCTGGGTGTTTGTTGGGTTATTTCCAGGGGTGAAGTAGGGTTCCTTGCCATGTGCCACTTCTCTGTAGAATTTTGCTGGAATTAATTGCGGTGGAGGATTGCTATTCTTTCATTACTTGTCACTCAAGGATCACATGAAGAAACTAAAGTACCCAAGTAATGCTTGTAGCCCCATCGATGTGTCTGTACCCTTTGGGCTGAGGAGCATGGCACGTGGTGCTCAAGCTCTCCTGTGCCCTGGAAAACACTGGATGTTTCTCTAAACTTTTTTGATGAAAACAAAATTGAGTATTTTAAGGTAGAAAGATTGTTTTCAAAATAAGTAGATACGTTCTTATTTACTTCTGGAATACCCGACAACAGTGTTCCTCACAAAGGTGTGGTTGTTTCTTCCAGCAATCAGAGAGGATGGCATGCCAGGAGGCAGAAACAAAAGCATCGGACCTGTCCAGGTGAGCGTGTCTGGCCGTCTCTCCATGATTCCCTTCAGCTTCTGCTCTCCTGGCCTTGGCACACGGCTCCTCCCACGGTGCTGGGCTTGGACCATGGCAGCAGCTTGGCCTGGGATGGGGCTGGGGCTGGTTTGGCTGAGCCTTCATCATCCCTGCCCTTGCCTTCTGCTGGCACAGCAGGGCTTTGACTCTCCACACGTGTTAGAAATGCATGATGAACTGTAGCTTTGTAAATAGAGCTTGGTGCTGCCTGTCCCAGGGGGGCCTGGTGTGGTCCCAGGGTGTCATGTGGCCCCCCGGGCAGTCTCACGGCACCCTGTCCTTTGGGAGCTGCACAAGGACGTCTGTCCCTCCATGGCTCCCAGTAAATCTCTGGCTGCCTGCTGCAATCCCTTCAGTTGTGGCAAGCAGGGCACCAGTAAATGTCTCTCTGATTGATGGTGCAGCTTGTCCAGAGATGCCTTGTAAAGTGCAGGGTAATTCAGCACAGCAGCTTGTGCCGCACATGTGAGAAATGATGGCCATTTCCAGCTCGCTTCTGGAAAAGGGGTCTTTTAAAAGTTTACTGTTTATTTTAACAAAACAGAAATAACACTGAAGGCATTTTGTGTGAGCCTGAGTAGCTGGGAATGACCAAACCCAAGCAGTGAGAAGGAAGCAGCTGCTCTGCCTGTGCAGTGAGGGGCTCCGTGGGGAGAGCTGGGCAGTGCAGCTGGGCCTGGGGCCAGCACCAGAGAGAGCCTACCTCCAACAACAGAAGTCCTCTTTGCTGCTGTTTGCAAACATCACATTTATGACAGCATTAGTTACTGGTTCTAAAAGCCTGTGTGGCTGTATTGAAGAACAACAGACGTTTAATTTCTGGCCAGGTAACTGTTTTCACTTCTCTCTGAGCAGTGCAGCTGCAGTATACCAACAGCCTTTGCTCTCCAGAGTGGGCCCTTGCTCCTCTGAGGCATTTGTGATCGGTCGCTGCTGGACCAAAGGTTCTGCCATCCCCTCTATTTCCTGGGCTGAGACTGGTTAGGGTACTGCACTCTCCAGGTCCTGTACCTGGGTGAGCCCACTGAGTTCTTCTGCAAGACTGGAATAGATTGTCTGAGCAATATTTTGCTCTTTAAAAGGATGTTCAAGGTTCGCTGCACTGTCTTGCTGCATGTTGACTTGAGGTTTTCTGATGGTTCACAACAGCCTCGTTAAGGGACATGCACAGAATTGAGGAAAAAAAAAAGCCTCAAAACTTCTATGTTGTATTTTCCCAACTACTGGTGCAATGTTCCTCCAGGAGCATGCCCAACATTTTCTTGGAACTTTGTGTTTCAGTGAACTTGATTTTATATTTTTTTTAGTCTATTTTATTTCATATATCTTACTCTCTAATGCTTGTTTTAAGTGGTAGGTGCTCAGTTACTACTTCGGGTGCCAACTGGTTCTTATCTGGGGAAAAATAGTGAACACTGGTTCCCTGTAACTGTTCTCCTGACTGATGTTGTACGTGTCACCTTGCCTCTCTTGGTTGCTTTATCAAGCTAGAGCCTGCCCCACCTTCTGTTTGTCTTTCTCTCTGCCAGGCCTGAGCGATGTTCCCGATGCACTGGCCTCAATTATTCCCAGGTTTTTCACAGTGTGACAGTGGCTGATTTACAGCTCTTTGCTGTGTCCATCTGATGTCATCTTTTCATGTGTCCATTCCTCTCTGCAGTGTTAACATCATTTGAATGGTACTGCAGGAACTGGGGGCCTCCACAATTAGCTGTAAATAGCGTTTTTCATGTATGCTGTTAAATGCAAAAGAAGGATGTAGTACCTGCAGGAGGGGATCAGTCCTGTTGGATGTGACTGAACAGTCAAGGTGTTCACAGGCAGAGAGAGGCTCTGCCTTTCTGTTCTCAGCCAAAGTAACCATCATGTCCTGTATTTGACAGATATCAGAGGAAGAGATTGAGAGAATTATGTCTGGGCAAGAATTTGAGGGAGAGGCAAACATGTCATGGAGCAACAACGGAGACAGTGACCATAGTTCCCCTGGAAATGGAGTTTCTGAGAGCAACCAGCCTTCACCTGTTTCTACTCCATCTTCAAGGTGGGAATGACCCCTGGAAGGATTTGGTGTTACAGGAATCTTGGCTGTCTTTCCCTGAGTGATAGCTTGGGGTAAATGTAGGAAAAACACGTGTGAGTGTATCTTTGTGTGAACTGGGCCTACAGCAGGTTACTACCTCTCTAAGACAGACAGGCACTGGATTGAAAAGAATTGAACTGGCAGGTAAGACGCTTGTGAGCGAATGAAAAGAAAGGCAATCTTGAGTTAAATTTATATCTCAATTTGTATTGATCGTGCTTTCTGCACATCATGGGAACTTGATCACCTTTCAGTGCTCATTTTGCATAAGCTCTTTTTCTGCACCCTGCTCAGATTTTGAAAATGAGAGACTCTATTTAGTTAATAATTGGTGGTGTTACAATAAAGTCAGTTACTGTGAGTGCAAATCTCCTGGTGCAGCCTTTGGTTGCAAACACAGCAAGAGTCTCAGACCTGATCCCCTCTGCTTTCAGCTGTGTCTTAAGCTTGGCCATGTTTGTTTTCATTGGCTGGGTGGGTACTTAAAGTACAATCCTAAATTCTGGCCCTGTCAGGAGGCTGTGGTGCAAAGGCCATGCAGAGGTGTGTTGTGTGTTTCTGCTTTCCTCCCTGAATGGCAGGTCAGCAGCAGCTCCCAGATCTCTGTTAACCAGTGCCTGCCTGGGCTCAATGTGCAGCCAGATCATGGCATTTGATCCTCATACTCAGTTATTTCCAGGGCAGGGCTTAAATACAGAGACATTTCCTGTTCTGTTTGCTTTCCCTGTTTCTGTTAACGTTTCTGATGGAGCTGGATGCACCATTGTAATGAATCAGGTGGAATTTTTGGGGTGTACTGAAGAGCTTTTCGTTTTCCAGTAGGTCCGTGGAGCTGAACGGGTTCGCTGCACTCAGGGATCAGTACATCGGCACGCCGGTGTCCACGCACTATCAGTACCTCCCGCACCTTTTTAGCTATTCTGCTCACTCGGCCCTGGTGCCCCCTCAGACGCGCAGCCTGGACCCCCAGTCGCACAGCCTGATCAACCAGCTGGTGTCCGCGGAGGACCTGGAGCCGCTCGGGACGCCGATGCTCATCGAGGACGGGTCAGTGTGCGCGGCACGGCGCCAGGGCGTGCCCGGGGCTGCGTGTTCCTGGCTGTCCCTGCTGCCACGCGTGGCCACAGGTGCCCAATCGGCGTGGGAAGAACATCCCCAGGGAGAAGTTGCGGCCACAGCACAAACAGCAAACCAGACCCCATCCCATGGGTATCCTGTGCCCTTGCCTGGGGCTGGAGCTGGGGTGCATGGACTTGGCATGGGGTTCCGGGCTACCTGGCCTGGCCAGGCTGGGTGCTGGAGAAGTGGGTGACCCCCGGGGTTAGGGGAGGCTCCCCTCACAGCCCCCGACCAGGCACGGTGGGTGCTCCCCGTCATGGCTCCTGTCACCAGGTGACAGACACCCTGGGCACTGGCATGCTGGGCACTTGAAAACAAATTCCTGTGGTGTTTGCCTTGTTTTCAAGTGCCTCATCAGATGAAAACCTTCAATGTTTTTAATGTTTTTTTATGCCTTCATATTAACTGTGTCTGCAGGTATAAAGTGACTCAGGCAGAGCTGTTTGCGTTGTTGTGTCGTCTGGCGGATGAATTGCTTTTCAGGCAGATTGCTTGGATCAAGAAGCTGCCCTTCTTCTGTGAACTCTCCATCAAGGACTATACCTGCTTGCTCAGCTCTACGTGGCAAGAACTTATCCTGCTGTCCTCCCTGACTGTTTACAGCAAGCAGATCTTCGGTGACCTCGCAGATGTCACCTCCAAGTACTCTCCCTCTGACGACGAGCTGCACAGGTGAGACATCAGGCTGAGCCCGCGGGTGAGGCAGTGAGATACAGAGGTGGAGGACAGTGGTCAGGTGCTCTGTGACCGCTTCTGCTGGGACAGGTCACTTCACCTCCAGTGTTTTCCCTTTCTGTTTTTCAGGGAGTGGTTGTTTCAGGTTTAGAAAGTACACCATGGTTAGTCAGTGCTGGATCACAACTTCCCTCCACAGGGAAAGGGCCATGGTGCTGCGTGGTGCTGTTTGAGTTTCCCATAGCAATGCACAGCCCTACAAACCACCTTTTTATGAGGAGAGTAAAACTAGCCAACACTTTTGGTGACCCTGAGATACAGGAGAGGAAGTTTTATTTAAAAACCCTTTGGGCCAGTGGAAAGGCTGTTCACAAAGCTGGTTGTCTGTATTATCAAAGTGTTCATTATTAATTGCTATTTCATTGTTTTGATTACATAAATTTAAAAATGTTGCAACTTAGCTCTTGTTTTTATCATGGTACAGGCTATCTGATGCTCTGAGGAACTTGCCTTTCATTTATCATTTTGGTCAGGGTGTTGTTCTTTGGTTTGAATGTTTTATTTTGTAGTCTTAGTGCCAGACAGATTCTCTTTTTAGTAGTAGAGTGACAATCTCACAGTATTACGGCAGAATAGGTAGGATTTAGGGAAACTACTGCCCGCCCTCCCTTTAAACACCTGCCCCTTGCGCTCTGCTCTCGCTGGGCTCGGCGATGCTGCTGGAGTCACCGGGGATCCAATGTCTGATGAGCTGGGATTTAAAACACTGCTGTACTCCTCAGCCATTGCAGCGTCTCAGGGCTCTTTGAGATACCTTTGTGCATCTGCTGTGACAACCAGAGGCATTGACTGGCTGAGACCACGGTGGAGGAGCAGAGCTGGACCCAGGTGTCTCATTTCCTGGGGCAGGTTCCTCCACGCCACTGTTCTGCCCAGCCATTCATCGTGCATCTGGTGCTGCTCCTGCGAGGAGCACTGAGGGTCATAGAAAGTCACAATGACACTTGTTCCTGCATTCAGCTGTCTTTTTGTTCCTCCTGTCCTGGTCAGAGCCTCACAAGGGAAGTGTTTCTTTCATTTTGGGTTTGTGATGAATACAAGCGAGAGCTAAGACAGCGAGACAAAGGAGGAATCCTCGCCCTGCAGAAACCGGCAATTCAGAGCTGGTCGCCTTGAAGGTCCTTCAGAGAAGATCTGTGCACGTGGATCAAAATAGGTGCTCTTGGGAGTGGAATGCTTCTGCAGTCTCCTGATTTAGCTTTTCAAGTGTCATTAATTGTCATTAGTAACCTGGGAGAATGCACACCCAAAAAGCCATTTAGCGGGAAGCTGCGCAGATGAAGGGTCTCGAGCTGCATGGCTCCCTCACACTTGTCTTCGTGGTCCTTCAGCCATAGCTTCACTGTCTGCCAGCAGCAGTGGCATAGCTCGTGCCTGTCAATCTCCCTGTCCAAAGCACTCGTGGAAAAGCCAGTCCCTCCAGATTTGAGATGCACTCCCAGGTGTCCAGCTTGTTTGAAGAGCCACTGATTCCTCTGACACTGATCAGTAATGACTGCAAACCAAACTTCACAGATGGCTGGAGAAGTCTCACTGAGCAGGAATAGTTTGGCAGTTCAGGGTTAATATCCGCTCTTAGCAAAACGACAGGAGCAGTGCTAACGCATAGGTGACAAACAAAGGCATAGGATAAGCTCCCCAGCCCGTGTGCTTTAATCGCTTCTAACAACTGGCTAAATGTTCTGTTAGCCTGCTAGATCAAATGTTTTCTTTCATTGTGCTGTTTTTCTGAAGATGAATATGAAATGAATAGATTCCTGACCTCCCCCAGCACTCCTGATAGTGCTTCCCTTCCCTCTCCTCCCCAGCTGATCCCGATAACTCCCAGCCAGAAACTTGCCTGGTGTAAACTGCAAGGAAAAGTGTGGAGGAGTCAGTCCTCGAGAAGAAATAGGGCTGTGAAAAACAGAACAGCTTTGTTTGAAAGGGGGAGGAAAGTATGCGCAAGAAAGTAAGACAGTTCAACTGCAGGAATGAGAGAAGAGCTCTCCTGGATTTATGAAGTGATGAGTGGCTGGTAAAAATGTGCATGCTCTAAAAACAATTAAACCCAACAGACGATTGAGTGGTCTTTGTGCTCATTAACTTCTTGAGCTTTGCAATCTTGCACCTGCAAGATTTTTAATGTCAACTGGAGAGCAAGAAAACTTGTACAACTTTAGATTAGCCGACAAGGCTTTCATCACTTACAATATTACTTTCTTGAAGAAGTGACCTGGAGTTCAGACAGCTTGTTTTCACTTTGCAGAGGTCAAACTCCACCATGCATTTTACAAATAACTTTGAAGTAAACAAACACACATGCCAAAATAAGGTACTATTCAGTGAAAAAGGTTCTATTTATGTTCTATTCAGAGATGGTTTGCTGGCTGTGCTCTTGTGCTTTGTGCTGCACAATGCCAGAGCACGCTGAAGCTTCCTGAAACACTTCTGTCCCACTTCTGAGCGCGTTGCAATATGTGGTTTCTTTGTAGCTGGGGGTATTGCTGTGAGATGTGTTCCTGAGAGGCCGTTCTGGCCCTGGGCAGGTGTGGGATGGTCTGGAGGCACCTGCAGACACCGGCACTCCTCCATGCTCTCCTGCTCTGCTCTGGCCTGGTCCTTACCCCATGGCTTTTTTGTGGTGCACACATTGGGTATTTACTCCTTTGACAGGAGGACCTTGTTCTGTGCCCACAAAATGTCCATCAGGCAGTTTCTCAGGAGACTTTTGGGAGATTTGCATTCCCTGTGCATCAGTGTGCCCTGTCCTGCCCATCTCTCACCTTCACTGCAGATTTCTGCCTCCGTCAGACCTTCTCCACTGTCAGAGCAGGCTGGCAGTGAACTGAGTCACCAAGATACGTTTTTTGCCACAAATATCTGTAGCAGTCAAGTTCATGGACTTCCCATCCCTGGTGTGGCCACGCTAGATGGGGCCCTGAGTGACATGGTCTAGTGGAAGGTGTCCCTGGTGAGATGATCTTCCAACCCAAACCATTCAGTGATTCTATGTTTCTGAGTTTGTAACTGAGACATTTTCCTCCTTAATTCTACTTTAATTTAATGATGCCAGCAGACTTTGGGCAGGTTTGATGACGGTTTTTTTAAATTCTCTTTCGAGGTGTTAAAATTTCTGAATACTGAATACAAAAGCTTCTTGCCTTTATTGTACGGTCCATGTCCTGTATGTGCTGATGTGATCTCTGTCCTCCAGATTCAGTGAAGAGGGCATGGAGGTGATGGAGCGGTTGATCTACCTCTTTCGCAAATTTAACCAGCTGAAGGTCAGCAACGAGGAGTACGCGTGTATGAAGGCCATCAACTTCCTAAACCAAGGTGGGTCGGCAGAGAGGGGCTGAAACAGTGCGAGCAGTCATTGCTTCCCTGAGGGGAAATGGGAGGAAGGGCCCAAGAGCACGAAGAGGCTCGAGCTGTGGACCCTCAGTGTGTGTGTGAGCCACTGTGCTTGTATAACAACATTTCAAAGATGCACAGCTAGAGAATGTATTTATTCATTCTTAGGCTTCAAAGGGCAAATTTGTAAAACCAGTCCTCTCTTTTTCAGAGCTTTTCTGACTCTTTAAAGTATTTACCTTCAGAATATGTGCTTAGGCCACTTAGCTGGATTCTACTTTTGAGATTCTATACCTAAATCTGACTCTTCACAGTGAAAGGTGATCATGAAGTATTTACATGCAGGCCATGAATTCAGCCTAGGAAAGGGCTGTAAATCTCCTGCTGATTAAGCAGCACTTTAAGGCTGGCAGTCCTGGCTGTTTCAAGACCCTGGGCATTTCAAAATCCATGCAGAGGCAAATGGTCAATGGATAGTGTTCTGCTGTAATTTTGGAAAAAAATGTCCCCAAAGTCTTTTGTACTGTGAAAGATAGTCACAGTCTGTGAAAATGTGCTGCAGGCTCCCTCCTCCCCCACTCATTTCCAGCAGGAGATAGTGCTGACACTTCAATCTGTGCCGGGCTGAGGTTCCGGTTTGCTTCCCTGGGCAGTTTCCTGACACTGGATAATGCACTTCTCGAGCTGTCTCTATTGTTTTCCAAAATGTATTTTCATTAACTTCCTGTCTTCTTTTATTTTTAGTTGAAGTTTGCAATTTTTTATGTGAAATACCTGAGATTTATTTTTGAAAGTCAGCTTTTGGGCAGTAGATGAATGCCTCTTCCGTCAGATGGTCCCACTGTGCTGTGCTGGATGCTCCCCAGGACCCAGTAGTGTGCCCACCCTGCACAGTGCCAGTGGCACTTCCTGCCCATCCGTTTTTCCTTTGTGTGTGTTGCCTGACATTGGCAAAGCTAAATTTAAAAATAAGAAGTTGACAAGTTTATAAAGCTCTTGTGACATAATTCATAAGCAGATGGGGAGGACTGTGATGATACCATGAGTTACAGAGCTGAGCGCTGTCCTCAACCTAGATGATAGAGCTGAAACCAAGGTGTTTCTGTCTGAGGAGGTGTGACACTGATCTCCTGTGAGGGCTAAACCCTGACACACAGCCATGCTGTGCCAGGCAGGGATTTCAGGTGCCTGGGGCTGTAATCTCCAAGTGTGTTCATCGAGCAGCTTAGGACATTAGCTGTTCTCTTCCCTCTGTATGGAGGAAAATCCTGTATCCAGACATGCATGTAAAGACACATCCACGATGCAGGCATGGCAGGAGGGGAGATGGGAATTCTAGTATTGGTCTAACTGGGTGCTGGAAGCAGGGACTCAACTGAAAGTGACAGAAATCAGATGTCTCTCCTGAGAAAGAGGCAGTAAGTGTGAGGCTGGTGCTCTTCTGGGATATGTTTATCATGTTTTCATTGCTCTAATTGTATTCCCTTCCAGACATCAGGGGTCTGACCAATGCATCCCAACTGGAGCAGCTGAATAAGCGGTACTGGTATGTTTGCCAGGACTTCACAGAGTACAAATACCCACACCAGCCAAACCGCTTCCCGGATTTAATGATGTGTTTGCCAGAGATACGATACATTGCAGGTAACTTCTTGAGCTCTTCTCCTACTGGGATCATGTGCAAATTATGAAATGTTCTTGTAAAAGATAATTAATTTATAATAGTGAAATTCTTGTTGACTTTGGTGGAGGATGTTTGTGTGGGACCTTTTTCTGTTGGAGCCTCTCACCCACGTTTAAGCCCAACCCATTGCCCCAAGCTCACCCAGCTAGAGTGGCTCCTGGCAAGGTGTCCTGGTGATGCTGGTGGGCACAGGGTTACATCCTGCTCTGAGAAGACATGCCTTGCTCTGACCTGGTGCCCTTTAAGTGCTTCAGTCAGATTCTCCTTTTCTTCCTTTCAATCCCAACTCGGAGGCATTTCGTCTCAAAAGGGTGTTTAAGCCTGGTTTGAGTAATTATCTCATAAGAACTAGAGATTGCTGAAATGCTGTTGAGTTAAGGAGAAGGTGATCAGAGCAGTGGGCAGACCTGCAGTGTAACCCCCAGGTTTCCCCTCCTCTGGACCTTGGAAATGAGCAGGTGAATTCTCAACTGCAGTTGTGTCGCTAATTAGATCTCCAAGGTCTGGTGTTACTAACACTGTTTGTTCCTGAATGTTACAGCAAAGGGGGGATACTTGCCTCCCCATGTCAAGGCTCTGTGTGCTTCATGCTACTCCATCGTAATGAACTAGATAATAATCTCAGAGTAGCTCTCGTAATTTACTCACGGAGATCAGCAAGGGGGTTTGCGGAGAGACGGGATTTAGTCCTTCCCACTTTCTATAAATACTGCTCCATTGTGGACAAATCATTTTGATCTGACTCCCAAAATTTATTTTGCTTTCTATTCTCTAAATAATAAATCACATTGTCTCCAAATGAATATCGAATGTCTAATGTAGCTGTAGGATGATTAACTGTTTTTCTGAGAGGTTCAAGGTAAAACCATCTCCAGCACCGCTGGCTTAGGTGTCTCTGAAATCTGATTCGGGACCGGCTGCTAATTCTGGTTTCTTTCTTACCAGGAAAAATGGTGAATGTCCCCCTGGAGCAGCTGCCTCTCCTTTTTAAGGCCGTTCTACATTCCTGCAAGACGAGTGTGAGCAAAGAGTGAGCCCAGCTGGCCCCGGCCGGTGCCTTACGCTGTGCCTGGGGCCAGGAGCTGGCTCACCCCGGGAGAGGGGCAAACGCCATCCAGGCAGGAGATGGGGCAGTGGCGTCCCTGCCCTTGTAGCAAGAAGCTTTTTTGTTTGTTTTTGTTTTTTTACTCTTTTTCCTATATATTTATTTCACGACAGAGTTGAATGTATGATCTTCAACAGGATGCACATGATTCTGTAGGAATGCAGCAGATGCATTCTCCAGCGGTTTACAGAATGTGAAGATGTTTAATGTTACAGTGTTTGTTAGGGTTAGTTCTTTTGTATTTGGGGCTGGGGACCGAGATGACTAAGACTACCTCAAGGAGATGCTGTTCATGCACTGCTCTTTCCATGATTTGTATCCAAAAGCATTTGTTGTAGAGATCAAACGGCCTCGCTGCATCGGCAGAGCTGTTAGTATCCCAAAGGGACGACTTTGGAGAAGTGGGTGGTAGAGAAGTGCCAAGCTTTTTTAGTTTAATTTTAAAAAGGCAGGGAGTGGAGAAGGAGAAGTCTGTCTAGGCAGTTGGTTTCTCTTCCCCTGGCAGTTTCCAGGTGCAGGTTTTCCAGTGAGATGGCAGTGCTCGGGAGCTGTGAGGGGCTTGCTGCCCCTGTCCCCTCCAGGGATCTGCAGGCAGGGGTCTGCCCCCACTCCTCCTGGCCAGCTGCCCTCTCACTATTCCCACAATACCTTCCAATTCCACTGAAATCGTGTTTCTGCAGTTCATGGCAGGCTCCTGGTGTTACACAAAGGTGCTCTTGTTGCTAGAGAACTGCAAGTACTTTCTCATCACTTCCTTAACATTCATTTTGGGTTCACAAAAGCAGGAAAAACCTACTTAGAGAAGAGACAGGATTGCCCCCCTTGTTGTGTTCCTCTGAGGTGGCACCTGACTCTTGAGGCTTCTGCATTGCAGCAGTCCCTGTTTTTGGGAACAGTTATTGTACCCTGTGGTTAAATGTGACCTCTGTAAGGAGGTGAGGGACTCCGGTGTACTCTGGCATGGCTTTCTCTGCTGGACTCAGGGAATGTGTGTTCCATAGTTACATCCTGCCAGGACTGTCCTGCTGCCTGTGGAATCCCAGGAAAAACAACATTACTTGGTGACCTGCTCTGTCTGAGGTGTTGCAAGGCCTGGATTTTCTGTCTCACAAGTTCCCCACCACTCCAGGGGACTGGTTTGATGACAGCTGATGAGTTAATTGGGTGATTGCTGAGTGCTGGTGTTTAGCTGAACGTGGGCATTCTCATGAGTGATCTCATGGCTTCCTGCTCGTGGTGGGGAGGCTGGATGAGATGCTCTTGTTCTCGTCTCCTTCATTGGGAATTAATGTTCAAAGACTCAGTCACTCTCCTAGACAGCCCTGGCTAGATTTCCCTCCCTGTCTCCTTAGACGTAAATGTGACATTTGCGTAGTGTTTGAATGCTGATTTAAAAATATTTGGGGAAATCACTTTTGTTCCCTCAGGGTCAGAGGGACAAGTCGCTCCCTTTTTGTGTTGCCCTGATGTCAGTGGCGTGGCACAGGGCGAGCACAGCTCGGAGGGGCTGCAGCTGCCGTGGATGAATGTGATGGTGAACAGGAGAAAAATCCCATTCACCAAAGTCGTCTTTCCCTCTCTCCCTCCCGCCGGCCCAGCGGGTGCTCCCTGGGTTGCAGCCCCAGGGACGCTGTGACCCACTGGCAGTGCCGGTGCCAGTGGCTGCGCTCACACCACGCCAGGACCGCGCTGCTGGCTGGACACCCCGCATGGGCATCTTCCAGCTCGATGGTTCCCCTTTTCCAGAAGTCCATAGCTGCTCATTTTTCATTATTTAAACAGGATGTTACGGGTAACAGCTGCTGGGCCCAGCAGCAGCTCAGCTCGATGGAGCTTCACACCCAAAGGTGGTTCCGTACATCTCATTTACTTTAACAGTACAATGAGAGACGTGTGTGTTCTCAGGAAAGCCTTCTGCATACAGCCTATACCTCATGTGTACAGGGGAAGATTTTAGTGTACCTGTTTGTAAGTTAGAAAGTATTTCTCAGTTTTTAAGTTTAATTTCCGAATAGCTTGATACGATCTTTTTATTACGGGTTATTTCTGGCTTGCTGTTTTATACACTCAAGGACTTGTTAAAATTGCATAGGAGTAATTTTATTCTACAGTTACTGAATTATTATAATCTGTTGATGAATAAGTGTTTTAAATAGTGTACATAAAAAGTCATCTTATTGCCAGCTATCCAACAAAAATAATCTATTGGATAACCTGTGGTTTTCCAAAGTAGCCTCCCAAGACTAATGGTGTACTACCAACAACCAAAAACCTAAATTCAGTTATGATGATGAACAGGCACGATTGTTCTACTTTCTGTTGTAGAAAGCAAATTTTTTGAAGGTTGATTTGCAGCAGTATCCGTTCCCAAGTACTCATTTGCTATAGGGAGTGGAAAATCCTTCCTGAACTGACAGGTAAGGAAGCAGCAAACAGAACAGAATCACCGGACAGTCATTCCTGATACCTCCTGCACCAAGTCCTCTAATGACTTGTATTTTTTAAACAGGGTAAAGTGAATGTGTTGCATTGCAAACTCAGGTATTATGAGAGGGTAGGAGTGTAGCTAGAAATGTAGAGACATTAGGTCAGTCACTAGATGTATTTGTGAATTTGGTTTGAAGGACACCCTGGAAAGGTTGGAATTTTTGTTCCATTCTTCACGTAACATTCGGTTTACAGGGACTCATATTTTATTTGTGCTTAATGCTAGTAGGGGGAAGTTCATTATCTTTGGTATCTATCTGCTCTTGCTTATCTGACCTTCTGTCATAGAGGAATCAATCAACAATAATAGTCTTTGGTAGAATTTTCTGCCATGACAAGTCAATTTTTATACCCGATTTGAAAGATAAATTGGCTGGCTGACCCCCTCCTCTCCTTCAAAGCATCTGTGCAGATGGAAAGCTGAAGAGTTACTTTTAATCCGAACAGAGATTTGGGACATAAATTTGAAGCTCTCGGGCTCACGTACTCAGAGGGTCCGTGCTGAGGGGTCTTCACTGCTGTTGTGAGTTCAGGTGTCTCCAGGCCAGGAGTGGAGCAGGAGCTGCTGTGACCAGCTGATGGGTCACAGTCCCAGCATGAGCATGAGACCCCGGGACCTCAGCAAAAGCTTTTGGAAGGTGCGTGAGTTTTACACTTGAGCTCAGGCTCCTGCTGGGGGGGCTGAGCTTTGACCCCAGGGCCTGGGTCAGTAGCAAGTCTGTGTCCTCAGCATGCTCAGCCCTGCAAGAGGGCAGGGGATGAGGGACAGCCAGTGTGCTCAGAGGTGCCAGGTACCCCAAAACAGCTGGACTCTGGGCATGGCAGAGCTGCTGCAGCAGGAGCTCTCCCTCCACTGCTGTGTAGGTGTGTTAGATACTGTTCGGTTGTGAATCGTGCCAGTGGCCTTCATCTTTCTCCTCTCGTGCCCTCTCTGCGTGCTTTGGGTCATCAGGGAGCAGCTCTGGACCCCTCTGTAATTCTGAAATCCGGAGCTTTAATTTTTCTGCCATCTCCTGTCACACACAGAGCTCAGCAGGAACACGGCCCTTTCAGGGCGCTCCATGGTCAGTGGGATCACCAGCCTGTTAAGCTGAGCTGCTGCCCCAGTAACACCCCTTTTCCCGGTGCTGGGGTGTTGCTTTGAGGGAGCCTGTGAGAGCAAGGGCTCCCAGTGTGAGCAGGGCTCCTGGACTGCTCTTGCTTGCCGGGGGTGGCCGTGCCACCACCCTGCAGTGGCCCATGCAAAGGCTCAAGTGCCACTCACTGCCATCCCTCCCTGTGCCCTACACAGCAGGATGGATCTGCCCTGGCTCTTCAGGCTTCTGCACAGACCCACAGCCACCCCAGGTTAAGGAGTTTGTCCTTCAAACCAACTTTTTAAAACTTGAATTTCTTTTACTACATTTTTTAAAAGGAAAAAAAGGAAAAAAATAGATTCTCCTGTGAATGTGCTATTTCTCAGTCATTCTTTCTTTATTTCTTGGTTTTGATTTGAAGCTATGAAGCTCAGTGTCTGTGAAAATGTTGTTATTTCTCAGGATAATAAGCGGCAATCATCCCTGCCACGTGAAAGGCAGGAGAAAGGGGGAAACTTGGGGAACTAGTTTAAGTATGAAACTAATTTTTAAGTTGTAGATGATGTGTAAATGGAGGGAAATGCATAGCTGTCAGTGTCAAGCTGTGGTGTTTCTCTGGGTTCACAGTGTGTTGTTTCAATGCACAGAAGCTCAGGGATAAGTATTTAAAATGTGACCCAGAGAAACCCTAGTTTTGATGTTGCAACAGTTTCTTCTTTCATGACTTGTCTGAGAGCTGATCAAAGCCCCATATGGGGATTTTGGGGAAAAAGCTTTAGGTTTGGCTGTGGGAAGTTTGCCTGCTGAGGGCTCAAGTGTGGTCGCATGGGCAGAGCACCCCAATGGTGGGTGATCCTGCTGGCACATCAGCTCCTGGGGCTGGAGGAGCTTTGTCTCTATTTCTGCATTACCTCATCCTTCTGCCTTTGGTGTTAAATGTGTTTGAGTGTTCCTGGAAAAGGAGAAACAGGACTTGTGTCCTGGCAGCCAGTCCCAGGGCTCTGTACTCTCTTGCTTATAAATTACATCTTAATTTTCGTGAATACGACTTTGTCACCATGGTCAGAACATTGTAGTCACAGACTGTTTGAGAAAGGTGCTGGTGGGTTACAGCTGCTACAGTGTCTGAACGGCCCCATCCAGCCGCAGGCAGGGCCAGCACTGAGCGAAAGTCACTGCAAGTTTGCAGGGCTGGAACCCCCCCTCCCAGCATCCTAAGCCAGGATCTGCAAATTCGAGTTAAAAGCAGCCCACAAAAAGCTGGGGAGGCCAATCAAGACAGTGTCTTCCCCTTGGAAAAAAACTTAAAAATAGCTCCTCTGACTGCTGCCCTCTGACAAGTCTATGAAAGAAGCAACATGGCTCAGTGGAAGAAGTGCCCCCAAGGGCAAAAAGAAACAGAAATTGAAACCAGATGACGATCAACCTTAACAAAGCCTTTTGTGATTCATTGTTTTCTTTCAATTTGTAAAATGTCTTGTAATAGTTGATAACATTATTGACTCAATTTCCATAACTAAACTACCTCGTGTGACATCCTGTTTATCATCTCAAAGGGATTGTGTGAAAAACTGAAAACTGCCAGTGTCTGTTGTGAGCAAGGAACAGGGGCTGGGATGGCTGGGGTTGTTTCCCTTCCCCTGGCTTGGGGCTTGGCTCCTGTTACTGCTGTCCTGCACCTGAGGCTCAGCTCTGACATCCCTGCCTGGGCAGGCCGTGGCTCATGTCAGTTTGGTTTTGTTGGTGCCCATCAGGCCACGGGCCTGGTTCCAGCTCAGTGCTAGTGCAGACGCTGTGTCCGTCCTGGGCAGCCTGGGGAGGCAGCAGGTCCAGTTTGCTCTGTGTGATTGTGTCAGCCCCTCTCTGGCTTGTGGGATGTTTCCAAGGGGGTTGGTCCCGGTTGTCGGGTCCTTCTGCTGATGTTCCAAGTGACGGTTTCTCCCATTCATTTTTCCCACAATCCCTTGTGTAAATCAGGGAAGCAGGATGTTGCTTCGGCATGACACACAGTGAGCATTGGCACACTCAGAGCCGGGGCTGGGGCAGGAGAGTGTCTGGCCGGTGCCGCCCTGGCCCTGCGAGGCCCGAGGAGGAGCGGGCACCGTGCTGTGCCCGGGAGCTGCCCCTCGTCACTGCCCTACGACCAGATGAATGTTGGTGCCGGCGTGGCTGGGCACGCCGTGGCGGGACCGGTGCGAGGCCACGTCAGCCCGACCTGCCCCTGCCCCGCTGCTCTGCTCTGGGACTTGACTACCTGTGGAAATGTGACCAATAAGTGTTGAATGCATGTTTAGCGAGTGTTTAGCTGTATGAACTAATAAATGTGAATTGTTCTTCACCGCTGGCGTCTGCTGGTCGCTTGCACCTTCCCCCTTCAGCACTGGCTCTCTCTCGGGGTAGGGGCACCCCCAGGGTGGGGGAGCCCAGCGCTGGTCTGGGTGGCGGCCGCAGCACTGCCCTGCCTGCCACTGTCCTGAAATCATCTGTGGGTCTGGGGAAGGCCTTGGTGCTGTTGGTGCAGCTGGGGACTGGGATGAGGGCACAGGCCCTGCCCAGAGCAGCTGCAGCATGGACTGGCAGTGGCCTCTGCTGAGAGCAGGGCCAGCTGGGGGGACCCTGCACCTCAGGGGTGACAGGAGTGGAGACAGTGCAGGTTTGCGTGGTGTCTGGGCCCTGCCAAGCAATGGGTGTGTGGTGGTCCCCATCTGGCTGGGTCCCAGAGGAGAAGGCAGGAGGATGGGTTTTCTTTTGGTCATTGCACCCCTGCACACGTGGCATGGCCACAGCACTGCTGTCACCAAGGGGTTCCAGTCTGAGGGATGACCAGAACATGCAGCAGTTTCAGTGGGTTGCTCTCACCATGGGGTACAGCAGAAGAAGGAGGAATCCAAACAAGCAAACACATCAGAGATTCCTGACCAGCATGCTCTGGAGAGAGGAACAGCAGGAATTGTTTAGCAGTCCCTGGTGTTCCTGAGGTGGATGTGTGTTAAAATCCTGAGCAGCACTTTCCACAGTTACACTCCTGTGCATGGGACAGCACATGGGGGTCCACTCAGGAGCTGCAGTGCTGCCACAAAGGCAGTTCCAAGTGAGCAGCTGCCCCTCCCATGGACCCTCAATTCAGTCCCACCCTGAGCCGCTGTCCCACTCCTTGCCAAGCACTCTCGAGGCTCCTGCCCTCTCACTGTGTTAGTTTTCCTTACTGACAGCATTCTCCTCCTCCACAGAGCAGCTCCAGTGGCTTTGACGTGGTGCCACCCAGGATTTATTCCCCGTGAGGGGGCCCTGAAGGTTGGGTGGGGCTCCCTGAGAGCTGGTGGAGGATGCTCCATGCGTGTGGGGTGATGAGTTTGTCCTCACCTTCAAACCAACCTGGAGCTGCACAGAGGTGATGAGGGGGCTTTTCTCCTCACCCTGCACTGGCACAAGGGGCTGCTGGGAAAGCAGGGCTGGAGTGGGAAAAATACCAGCACATTTTAATTTTCAGCTCAACCCCTACTGACCACTGTATTTTGATTAGAGCTTTGCTTCCTTTTCATCTCAGTGCTCCAGCGGGTGACAACTGCCACAGCCTCGTGCACGCGGCGCAATAGTTTATCACCGAAGGCCAGCGGCTCTATGAATTCAGAGCCAGCGCGGAACAAATCACACTGTCACTAACGTCAAACTTGTTAACCTGATCTTTGGTGGATCACTAGTGTCAACATTGCATGGGACATACATTATCGGGCCCAAGGACTTTGGGAGATGCGTTTGTCAGGCTGCTCTGTCACAATCCCACTCTTGACCTTCGCAAAGTAACTTTCAAGGGTAAGCTGCTTTCCTCTTGACAAGACTGGCTGTTCCCAGGAGTGTCACCCCATGAGCACTGGCTGGGACAGGGCTGTGGGGTCAGCTGGGTCACCTCCCTGCAGCGTTTGGGTCAGTCCAGCAATGGGTGAAGGATCCGCTGGGATGGTCCTGTGAGGCCTCTTCCAGGGTTGGGAAAAGATTTCCATTGATGTCCATCCCTGACCATGTCCATTCCATGAGCCTCTCCCCGTCTCGTCCACTGCTCCCACATCTCGTTTCTTGCCCAGTCACTGTCCTTCAACTCCATTGTCCTGGAGTTCAAGCCTGAAAATCAGACTGCTGAGTGCAGCAGCCTGGTGGGTCACCATTGACTAGACCATCACAAATCTCGCACATCTTGGTTTGCCACCTGTGGGTGCTTCTGATGGGACTGGTCGTGGCTGCAGAGCTCAGATGAAGGACAAGTCACCATGGCTGGGCTGGTAACAGCATGGAGAGGAGATGTGTGCTCCCGGTAAGCTCCTACACAAGCTCCTGAGGGAGAATTGGGTTTCATGGTACCTTTGCTGCAGGTGGTGGATCCCCTCCCTGCAGCCCCACAAGCCAGAGGGGAATGGTGCCACCGGATGGCCTGGGAACCCTGTGTGGGTCTGGGTGCTGGGGGGCCTGTGTTGAGAGTGTGCTGGAGAGGGTGTGGCTCATGGCTGGGGGGACCCCAAGGCGAGCGCGGGGTCTGTGCTCCACATTGCTGTCCTCGTGGGCTGACCCTGCTAATCAGCTGTGAAAGAGAGAGAGAAAGCTGGAGAGAAATCTTTCTCTCTGCTAACCTCATCACAATAAAGATTCTTATAAAGAGCTCTTATCCTTGAAGAAAATGAGGCACATAAGCAGGAATAGTAAACAAAAGGCTGTCATTTTGACCCAGGAGTGCTTCATGTTGTTGGCAACTGCCAAGAGGAAACATAAAGAGAGGCTGCATCCAAGTCCCAATTATGCAGAACTATGTGACTGATATGTCAATGAGTCCCCCCGGGAGGAGACCACCAGCGCTTCCCAGTGCTGCCTGCGCAGCATCTGCACCCGCCGCCATGTGCTGGGCCGCCCGCGCCCCGAGCGAAGGCGTGTGTGGCATCGGAAGAATGCGGGGGACAAGGTAATGTCATCGGGAACGCTATCGCCAAAGTCCTCGCCGCACGCGCATTATCGGCAGGGCCCCGGAGTCAGGGACTGCGGGCAGGCAGCGGGTTTGGCAAACAGTAGTGCTCGCCACACCTGCTGCAGGCACGCTCCGGGAACGTGGCGCAGGCAGGAGGGCTGCCCCGCGCCGATAAGCTGAGTGGATGGAGATAAAATCCGAGCAGGAGATACGCTTTGCTGAGCATCAAGGCTACTCACCAGCAAGGAGCCAAAGCACGCTGTGGCCTGCAGCGGGTGGTGCGGACCCACAGGCTCCGGCTGCGCCCCGGCCGTGCTGAGAGGGCACGGGGCAGGGAAGTCACCAAACCAGCAGCCAGGGCTCTGGGGACAGATGTGCCAGCGCTTGGGCCCCTCGGGGGCACAAGACAGAGGCTGTGCTGCTCCCTTGACTGCGACAACACTGTGACAGGGCAGCAACTTTGGGGCCCATCCCCAGCCCTGAACGTCCCCTCCCCAGCACGTCCTGTACAGCTGGAAGCCACGAGCCACCTCATCTGTCCATCCTGGGTGCTATGGCTCCCAAAATGTCACCTGCCTGCACGTCCTCCCTGTCCCCAGGGACCCCCGAGGCTGCTGGAGGTTGGCTCTACCCGGTGCCTGTGTGGCCACTCTGGTGTGACCTTCCCAAACCCACCCTCACGCCGCCAGCCGGGACCTGCCGGGCTGCGCCGTGGCCCGTGCGCCGGCCCTGACCGTGGCCACGCAGGAGCTGGGCCACAGCCTTGGCCAGGGCCTGCGCAAAGGAAAGTGCCCAAGGCCGGCAGGGACGTATTTACCCCCGAAAGCACCTTGCTGCAAAAATAGCCAGTGGCCGGTGTGAGGCCAGGGCTTCCCAGGGGAACAATGCCTGGCAGGAGGAAGCGGCCGCGGCTGCCCCGCAGCCCCGTCCCACCTCGCACGGCGCTGAGCCGCAACCCGCTGCGTGCCGGCCCGGCAGGGACCTTGAACCTGCCACAGATTTATTTTCTCTGACATTGGCATAGCGTCGGAACATCTGGCATGTGGCTGATAATTGCTGGGGATCGGGGCGGAAGCTGCTCCGGGCCTGGCGCTTCTTCCAGAGCTCTGTTTTCATTAGTTTTTCTCCTCTCTTCAGCTGCAGAGCAAGGGAAAAACAAGCAGGGCTGTGCGGCTCGTGCTCCCGCTCCTCTCCCCGTGGCCCCGGGGGCTCTCTGCTCCCCCCACGCCGTGCGGGTGCACTGCAGGGACCGTCACCGCCGTGCCATGTCAGGCTGTGCTCACAGGCAGAGGGGACAAGCCTTTCCCTGACCCCTGAGCCCAGGAGTGTGAGTCCTGCCGTGCCACCCTGGTTGCCAGCAGCCGCCCGGCCAGAGTGGAGCTGTGGCACAGCCCTCGCTGTGCTGCTGTGGGGCTCGAGACCGCAGCAGCCACCCCTCCTCAGGGCTGCCGTCACCAGGACGAAGCAGGGAGAGGACACTGCACAAACGTGGGAAGACACCGTGGTGATGGATGGCGGGGGCCGGTGGTGGCGGCAGGTCCCCACTCTGGTGGGAGGGGGTGTCTCTCACGCAGCCTCCTGCCCCAGCATTGCCATTCCCGTGTTTCACAGGGCGGCTGGAACCCAAGCCCTGCAGCTGGCCTGGTGCCCGTGGGTAAGACCCTGCCCAGCGATGGAACATGGGGAATCAGATGTAGCAAACACAGCCGGAGCTTGGCTGCCTTAGGCCCAGGGCACTGACTTTCTGTGAGTGCGGTTCTGGCACAAGCGGAGCCACCGACCGCTGGCCAAGGTGACGCCCAGGGACCCAGGAGTGGGGCCCTGAGTGTGGAGGAGCCTCCTCCCATCCTCCCTTGCTCCCAGAGGAGAGCTCCCTTGGCTGAGGAGACTGGGCTGTGTCCCAGCGCTGGATGGGTGAAGTGGACTCACGTTCCTCCCAGAGGTGTCCTGCCCCATGACCTCAGCCCCCTCCCTCCCGCCCGGGGCCGTAAATCAGGGTGGCCGTGGGCGCTGGTGCACTCCCTGCCACCCGCCAGTGCTCCCCGCTGCCCGCAGGGTCTCCCTCCCGGGGCGTGTTATCTGCTGCAGGGGTCCCACTTATCTCCGCTGTCACTTTCTAATGCTAGTTTATGGGCAGCGTTTTGTAGCTTAATTATGATGTTTTTCAGCGTGGTCACGTGGCCACAGAAGCCAATAAGGCACCAAAGTGGGTCCATCCCGGCTGAGCCTGGCCCCCATGGGGAGGAGATTGGCCGGTGTCCTGCTCGGGGCGGTGTGTGCACAGACAGAGCCCCGACACCTTCCCAGCGGACACCGGTCCCATAAATCCCCCAGCCTGCTGTGGACAGGGCAGCGGTGCCCACACCCCACGGAGGCTCCTCGGGTCGCAGCTCCTGGCCAGTGGCCGAGCGAGGCTCTCCTGCCCGCCGGCCCCACGCACAGCAGCCGTGCAGCCGCCTCGCGGTGAGTATGAGTCCATGGGGGGCACCACGGTCCCCCCATCCCACCCTCCTCCCAGCCACTGCCACCATTCCCCGGCATGGTGGCGGCCACGCCAGTGCTGGGGACGCAGTAGGGCTTGGCGAGGAAGCGAGAGCCATGTGTGGGCCTCCGCTTCCCGTCCCTTCCCCGTCAGCGGGCGCGGGGATGGCGGCTCTGCACGCCGCGGGCAGCAGGGCGAGGCCTCGCCGTGGCCTTGGCCCCTCGACCACGCCGCTGCCCCGAAATGGCAGATCTGGCTGCTGAGGGGGAGGCCGGCCAGTGGTGGCTGGGGGTCCCCGGTCACCCAAGGGTTGGGTGTTGCCCGTGAGAGCGCAGGCAGCTCCCACACCCCAAACAGGCATGGGAGGCGTCCGGGCCCCCTTGTCTCCCAACACCGTCTGAGCCCACGTCCTGTCCCCATCCCACACTGGCAGGGATCGCAGCCTTTGGCTCCGAGTTGCTTTTGTTCCTTGCGGTGTTCGCTCGGTTCTTCTCCCGGCCCACGGCCCCTCCTGGGTTTGTCCTCCCGGATGGCGGGCCCTGCTCGGCGGCGGCCTGGCAGCTCTGCTGGGGCTCACGGCGAGGGTGGCGGCCGTGGCCAAGGGGCTCTGCTGGTGGTGGCAGTGCTCCTTCCCAGCCGAGCAGTGGCTGACCCACATAGCGGGCTGCTCTGCTCCTATTCTTAGCCCAGGCTCCATTGCTCATGGCTCTGGAGCGATGCTCCGCCGAGCCCATTTCCTGTTTGCTGCTCTCCCTGCCAGTGCCGCTTCCTACCCACCGCACCCAGGGGCAGCAGCTGAGGTGTGGGGCAAGCGGGTGGGGTGAGCCAGGCAGGATGAGATGCGTGGGATGAGTCCTGCAGGCCAAGCCATGCGGGGTCAGCCACGTAGGGCCATCAGGCATGGCTCCCCTCCACAGGGCACTGCTGCAGCACAGCCCTCAGTCGTGCCCGCCCGTGCCACTGCCCGAGGGCTGTGCCGGCAGCAGGCTCCCGTGGGATGGGCTCAGCTCCAGTGCCTGGCTCCCTGTGGGCCTCAAGCTCCCCATGGCCAAGTGCCTGAGCCATGGCATGTGGCCTGGGAGCGTCCTGATAAACGGGACGTGCCCAGAGCCAGGGTGCTCCTGTGCCGGCCTGCTGCCGTCGCAGAGCATTTCGTTAAGAATCCCTAAGCGTTGAATTGTTACCTGCTGTCTGACAGGCAGACCTGCACACTGTTAGCTGCGGATGCTCCAGGTGGGGTGGCTGGTGCTAGGTCCGAACTGTCACCTCCTTAGTGGTGGCCCCAGAGCAGGTGCCAGGAGCCGCTGCAGACCGCGGTGCTCCCCAGGCAGCTCCCCCTGGGTTGGCAGGGCCAGCTGGTGTGGGTTAACGCGAGGTTCTGACCAAGCCGGGGCTCCAGGGCTGTGCCCCAAGCAGAGCAGGCTCGTGCTCAGACACTGCAGACTGTGCTCCAACCCCGGCACTGCTGGTTCCCAGTGGGTCGTGCTGCTCTCAAGGCGGATACCCGGGGAGGTTGGGGGGCTTGTTGTTCCCCACAGATGGTGCGGGGGAGCAAGGAGGGTCTCGTGCCCCTTCCTGCACAGCGGTGCCCCCTGCCCGTCCCCGGGGGAGTCCCGGGGGGGATCCCCGGTGCTGCCGAGGCCTGGCCGAGCTGCTCCCCAGCCCNCCTCCCGCTCTCCCAGAGGAGGTTCCCCAGCCCCGGGGGGCTGGCCGTGAGCCCGCACCAACATGGAGATGCTCTTCCAGGCGCTATAAAGAGCTCCGGCTCCCGCACCTGCCTCTCGATCTGCGCTGCGCCCGCTCCTGCTCCGCACCCAGCGCAGGGGCTGGGGCCGCCGNGGACCCCCCGTCGGAGGCGGGTGCAGGGGCCGGGGTGCTGGTGCCGGGATGCCGGTGTCGTGGCCGGTGCCCACCGCATCGCCGCCGCCGCCGCCGCAGGGCTTCTTCAAGCGCACGGTGCAGAACAACAAGCACTACACCTGCACCGAGAGCCAGAGCTGCAAGATCGACAAGACCCAGCGCAAGCGCTGCCCCTACTGCCGCTTCCAGAAGCGCC
>VWZF01000203.1:1114857-1168450 GCA_013396755.1 Sclerurus mexicanus | reverse complement strand
TGGGAAATAGCGAATAAATTATTGTTTTCCTTAAGCACATAATTCCAGAAGTCGAGACTTAAGGAAAACGTTAAAAATGATGGGGCTCGCAATAAAACTGCCGCAGACCCACCACGAATTATATTTTCTCCTCTCGGTAACATTTAATATAACGGATTCTGACCCTCGGGGGAGGCAATTCCAGCCCCACAGCCGCCGCCTCTCTCCTGTCGGCGCAGTCGATCCCGGCATCAGAGTCGGGCTCCGACAGCCCCGAATCGCGTTGTGGGTTCTGCTACGCTCCGCAGACGGCAACGAAATATATTTGAGGGACAGGGCTTTGGCACGGGATGGCAGAGTAAAAGCAGAGGCAGAAGGAGCCCCCCCAGCCCAGAGTAAGCCGCCCCCCCACCCCTTCGCCCCTGAAATCGTTTGTGTTCTGCAGTGGGTGGGAGTGGACTGAGCCCCCTCGCCTGGCCGGGCTGAGCCCCTCGCTCGCCGGGCTCCCTGCGCGGGGCACAGTGCGGTTTATCAGAAAGTCCTCCGTGTTCTCGCCGGCCAGCCGCTTGCTTCAGGAGCAGGGTCGGAGCTTGTGAGCAGAGGCACAGGAGTAAGACACAACATCGAACTGCAAAATCAGCCCTAGCAAACTCCCGGCGTGGGCTGGCTTCCAAAACAGATCCCAGTTTCACTCTCCTCCCTGGGCTGGAGTTACTGGTGCCCTAAATCACTTGGTGCGTGCTCTGGCAGCTTTGATCGATGTCTCAGGGGGATTTGGCTTTGGGCAGGGGCCGAGGGCCATGGGACAGTGGGCAGGGGCAGCGCCTGGGCTGCCTGGGGGAGACAGGCACGGCCTCAGTTTGTCCCTTTACAGCAGTTTTTGTCCTGTTCACCGTGGAGGTCCTAGGTCCCAGGGCTGCTCCAAACAGCCTTTTTTTGCGTATTTTCTTGCTGTTGGCCCCTTAGCTGAGCCAGGCAGCCGAGGGAATCACCCGATGAAGAGTGATATTCCCATGGAACCGTCTCTTCTGTGGCAAAAAGTAGAGAACACCTCTCTTCAGCTCCTAGTATTTTTGGGCAAGGCATCTGAGGGGATGCTGTGGAGGTGAGTCACCAGCTCCACAGGGCAAGAGCAAGCCCACGGCGACTGATTTTGGGGGTAGTGTTGGCACAGGCACCCCTCAAAGTGCCTGAAGGGAGGCCGTAGGAAGGCTCAGCTGGGGAGCAGCACAGCCCATGCCCAAGGCTGCACAGCCCTGCTCATCCCCTGGGCAGTACCCTGGGCACCCCCCATGCCCCTGCCCAGGCAAAGAGAGATGGGCGAGGGGAGGCAGAGCCTGACCAGCAGGCTGCTCCAGCCAAAGCTCTGCATGGGGGCCAGGGCAGGCAAGGCAATGGGAGTGGAAAGGAGGACTTCAGGGTGCTGGACACCCCTTCTGCTGCCAGGTGGGTGTGTGGCTCGGGGTTCATCTGCAGAGGGTTTTGCTGGGGGGTGGTGCTGGAGGTGAAGGCTCTTCCTGGGTGGCTCCATTTGGGCCCCCTTGCCCTGGAGGTCAGGGCACATAATTTCCTTCCCAACTGCCAGCTGGGACACAGCAAATGGCAAGTTGTTCCTCATCCCAAGTGTGGCGCAAATGGCAGGAAAAGCAGAGCAGGAGAGAATTAAAAGGCCTTTCTCCCTTTGTATTCCTGCTGGGAGAGTGGAGAAGGTATATGTGGTTGCCTGTGGAGGGTTTGTGAGACTGGACTGTGAGCACCTCTTGCTGTGGGAGGGGTGCAGGCAGCACTGGTGGGGTTTCTGCCTGTGCACCCTTGCCCAGGGCTATGGATGCGATCCCTGGGCATTGCTGGGCCCGACCTCAAGCAGTGGTGGGAGCACATCACTTCGAGTGGGTGTGAGATTCGGGTTTCCGGTGTGCTCTGGCTCTGTGATGCGTGGCTTGGACTGTCAGGCCCGCCCGTGCCAACTGGGGCTGCCAGCAGTGCCTGCCCAGGGGAGACCCCAGCTGGGGTATGCACAGTGCTGACCGTGGCCACATCCCTCATCCCCTTAAGTCAGGAACTGCCCTGGAGCAGGTCTCTGCTGCCCAGAGGTGGGTGGGGAGGCTCTCAGGAGCGAGGGGGCCACAGCACCCCTTGCTCCAGAGGCTGCTGCTGGCTGCCCGCTCCCAGCGAGATGCTGTTTTCATGAATAAAGAATGAGGGAGGAAGCCAGGGCGGCTCTCCTGGGAGCACATTCCTGCTCGTCCTGGAAATGCTGCTGCTCCCGACCACACTCCCGCCTTTCCAGCCTGCCTGGGGAGCACTGGCTCTCCGGGGGGGCTGGCTGCATGCCCCAGGATAAGTAGGTGAAAGAGAGGCAGAGGTAACAGCTGAGACACAAAGCAAGACCCGCTGGCTGTCAGCAGGAACACAAACTAGCAAAGGGTTTTCTGCCTTTGATGCTCAGCCCGTGAGCTGCTCTGGCAGGCTCACTCCTCCATCCCTCTGTGCTGCCGTCCAGCTCCCGGCTCCCAGTGATCTGAGGCTCTTCCAAGGGGTATGACAGGGCAGCAGCCCCTGGGAGCACAGCAAGGTGGTGCACAGGCACAGGGTCCCGCTGCAAAGAAGCACCTGCTCCCTCGCATGTTGACACATTCTTGGGTTTCTTTCGGTGCTTGATGGGAACACCTGCTTTGCCGTAGCTGGGAGATTGCGATGGGCTGTTGGAGTGACTCTGCCAGTGGGATGCTCCAGCAGAGTCCCTCGGCCGAGGCTGGCACCCGCAGGGCCAGCAGCATCCTGCCTGAGGCTGGCACAGCCCTGCTGTGGGGTGAAGTGCACCCACTAGGATGTGCCAGCCACGCTGCTCGAGAAAGGGGCAGAGATTTGCTGAAAAGCAGCATGTGCAGCCTGGATGCAGGGAACAATGGTCCCAAGGGGGCTGTGGAGTCCCAGGCTCTGCAGAAACAAGGAAATCCCAGGGCTGGGATTTCAGGCGCTGTTAAAATGAAAGTGAGCGTCAAGCCCCTCTGTGTGCTCAGCCTTCGAGGGCTGTCCCCTCAACCCATCGGAGATGGAAGCTGCTTTATCCCCCAGCTCGTTTTTTATTTAAAGCCAAATATCCCTTCCTTTATTGAGACTGCCAGAGGCTCTGAGGGTGACATTGGCTGGGCTGAGTGGCACAACCTGCTGTCTGCTTTCTGGGAAGGTCTCCCTGGTGCCCCACAAACCATTTTGGCCATTAAGTTGTGCGTGTGTGTGGTCCTCCCCCCACCAATTGTATCTGTGTCCTGTTGAAGCCCCGGTTTCCCTCTGTGAGGGTTCTCTGCAGCCTCTGCCCTCTCTCTGTCCCCAGCTGTCCGTGCAGACCGGATGCGCGGAGGGAGGAACAAGTTTGGACCCATGTACAAGCGAGACCGTGCCTTAAAGCAGCAGAAGAAAGCTCTGATCCGTGCCAATGGCTTCAAGCTGGAGACCGTGCCCCAGATCATGTCCCCGGTGCAGAGCGACTACAGCCTGTCCTCCACCATCCACAGCATCCACGCCATGTCCAAGACCCTGCCGCCCAACCCCGCTGCCCTGACGCCCGTCGACTACGAGCGCAGCCCCTACGGGACGCCCTCCCTGGGAATGACTGTGCCCAGCCACGCGCCGCTCCCCGGCTACCACTACCCCTCCTTCCCCAACCGCACCATCAAGTCTGAGTACCCCGACCACTACACAAACACGCACGAGTCTGTGCCCGCCTACATGTACCCAGAGACCTACCCCAGCAGCTCTCCCCCCGACATCCCTGAGGTCATCCTGAAGCTGCTGCAGCTGGAGCCCGATGAGGCCCAGGTGAAGGCACGGATACTGGCCTGCCTGCAGCAAGAGCAGGGCAAGGGCCGGCACGAGAAGCTCAGCACCTTCGGCCTCATGTGCAAGATGGCTGACCAGACCCTCTTCTCCATCGTGGAGTGGGCACGGAGCTGTATCTTCTTCAAGGAGCTGGAGGTAAGAGCCCGGCAGGGGGGAGGGATGCTGCTCTGGGAGGGCAGTGGGAGGCAGGCAGGATTGAGGCTGCCATGCCCTGAGGATGGGATGCTACTGTGGGCAGGATTGAGGCTGAGATGCTGTGAGGACAGGGCAGCACCGTGGGCACAAGCTGTCACTGCAGGTATGCTGGCACATCCCCGTCCCGCTCCCGGCTCCCTGCATGGCAGGGCTGGAGGTGCCAGAGCCCAGCTGTGATGCCGGAGCGATTCCTGCTGTCGCGTGGGGCTAATGATTTCAGATTCATCACGGCAGGGGCAGGTGTGGAAGCAATCGCCAGCAGAGTGACTGTGGTGTCAAGCTCAAAATATAATTGAAAAATGTAACATTGAGGAATTATAGTTGAGACAATTCTCTCCTCCGCCTTTAGGAGGAAAATCAATGTGGTCAGGTGGGTCCTATTAGCACCAGGCAGCCGGGGCAGGGTGGTCTGGGGTGGGGGACACCACTGAGCCCACTCCAGAGCCATGTCTGCTGCAGCCCACACATGTGCCTGGCTGGGGGACATGGAACTGAGCCCCATCCCGCCAGGACATCCCCTTAGCAAATGTCCCTGAACATTTAGTGGGGCCAGCGGTGGGTTAGCAGGGTTGGGCAGCCTCTGCCATCCTGCACACCTTGCCAGGCTTTCAGACATTTTCCATTCATGCCCTGCACTGACTTAGGTTCCCAAACTGATGCAAAAATGGGAAAGAAAATTTTGCATTGTGGCCAAAACCCAGAGAGCCACGTCCTGGGGTAGCTGAGAGACATGGATGCCTTCTTATACTTCCAGCACAAGGCTGTGTTATCTGACCCTGGCCCAAATCACTTTCTTCCCATGGGGCTGTGGGAACTGTGCTGTGAGATAGGACCAGGCTCTTCCCTGTGCCATGGTGCCACAGGCCTGAGTGTGGCTGAACCTCACAGCTCAAAATAGCCCCCAGCTGCCAGAACAGTGTCAGGAAATGGCATTGTGGGGGTGGGTTGGGCTTGCTTCAATCATATCAGTGTCCAGCCTGGATTTTGGGAACAGGGTGGTTGTTGTTTTCCAGGAGATATTGTAAACAGTGTAAATTCAGTTCCCGGCTGTATTGCTGTGTAGCCTTGTAACTCCATTGTCAGCCTGATTGCACCACCAAAATAGATTGTTTCTGTGTGAATCCACGTTGGTGGGTGCTCCTCCTGCCATGGGGCTCCGTGGGGAATGACAGTGCCAGAGAGCTCATCTGGGCAGGTCCACCTGTGTCCTGTCAGGAGCAGGTCATATCCTCCACTATGCCCAGGACATGGGTTTGGTGCTCAGGGGTGGGAGCTCAGCTGGGATCCTCACCATCACTGCCATGTCAGGGGCTCATGCCTTTTACCTCCAGCCACATGGTGATTGTGGGGTGCCTTCCCAGCACCTCGCAGGGCCAGGGACCGCAGGACACCGCGTCTCACTGTGGCTCCAGCAGGAGAACGCGGTATCATCGTCCTTGGCTCCCTCCCCTGCACTGACTGCAGCACAGCGGGGCAGGTCCGAGCCCCAGCACAGGGCAGAGGTGCCCGGGGCCCCCTGGCATGGTGCAAACTCCCTGGTGCAGGGCAGTGGCTTCTTGAGCATGGGGAGAGCAGCCAGTGGGAAGCAGGAGCAGGTCTGAGGTCTTGAATCCCCATTCCTGCTCCTGCCAGGCACGCCAAAGCAAACAGCTGCTGTGGCAGTAAACGAACTCCTGCTAGCACAGAGCTTATGGCTCTGCCCTAAAGCCCACCAGCACGGAGGGACACTGCAATCTCTCTTGAGGAAGGCCCTGCTGGGTGCTCGGGGCTTCTCAGAGCGGGCATGCCAGCAGCCCTCTCCATTCCCTGGGAAGGTCTGTGTGAAAGTGAGGGTCCCAACCCTAGCGGGGAAGGGCTGTTGGCCGAGACCAGCGCGGGGATCTAGGCTGGAAGGGTGGCGTGCTGGGGCAGTGCTCCAGGACATCGTGCAGGGCTGACACCACATGGAGAGGTGGTCAGAAGGGGCATGCAGGCAGATGATCCCAGTGCCCTGCCTGAACCCTCCCAGCACCCTTGTGCTCCCACAGGGCTGTTTGCAGAGAGCTGACATCTCCCCAGGGCCTCACAGGGAGCGTGGAGAGGAAGGAGAAAACCCTCAGGGACATGGGGACCTACTGGCTCATGGCTGGCCAGGATGAACCTTTGGTCCCTGCCCAGGGAGAGTGGAAGCAGGTTTCCCCTGGAGCTGGCCAGTCTTGTTCCCATTGCCTTTTCCTGCCCCAGCAGCCTGGTGAGGGGCAGACTGGGTGCTTTGCCCTCTCCTCCTGGTGGGGTGGCTGGGCTGGGAGAGGCGGGGGAGAGGCCCCCAACAAGTCTCCATCGCTGCGCCCGGGGAAGGAGGGGGGGTGATGGGCTAATGGCCTCTTGACATCGGCTCACACGCCACGTCCGCCCGCAGGCGCAGGGCAGTCAGATTGAAAACAGATTTAACTTCCCAGATATATCGTTTCATTTAAGGGCCAGTAATTCTGTCAGTCTGCCACTGACAAACGAGGGTCCCCATGCCAATCCGCCGGGAGACTGATGTCGCGGCGTTCATCTCGTGTCACCAGGAGGAGAATTACGGACTGCGCTGGCCTTCGGAGGCAAGACTAATAACGCTGTGCGGCAGAGGGGGATTTGGGGGCCCGCTTGTTTATCGAGGGCCGGCCAGGCAGCCGTGGCGTGAGGCCGCGCGGGCGGAGGTGGAAGAGGTCAGCGCTGACGCCCATAAATACGAACTTTAACTGAGTCTAGATGAGATGTGTCAGGACTGAGGGAAGATTTGCAGCATCTCTTCAGGAAGAAAAATATGGGCCGGGGGTGAAATATATTTTGTTGGGTTGTGAGTCTCAGGCAACTTTGTCCTTTCAGATGTAATTTTTTTATATATATATGGAGAGAGACAGAGAGATGTGCACACACACACACATGCTCTTGCACACTCACAGTATGTCTGGTTTTGGAGTGGTTTATACACGCATCTTGCACAGCCTGGTTTATATAGTGGTGTCACTGCCATACCTACATATCAATATTGAGCACATAGGGTTGCGGTGACCTTTAGATTGGGATGAGCAGCCAGGAATGTTAAACAAATTGCCATGGTTCCAGCCTGAAGGCCAGGCTGGGCTGGGTGTGCAGCATGTCCCTGCGCTGGTAGAGGGCCACGGCAGAGCCACAGGGTGGTGGGATGACACTGACCCTCTCCTCGGCCCCTTTGTGCCAAGGGGTGGGGGCAAACCGCCCTTCCATCCACAGGCAAGCACCAGTGATGGGGGGGATGTTGAGGGCAGAACCGTTCCCACAGACCAACGAGTCCTTGTGGTCGCTGGGTCTGTCTGCTGGGCCGCTCTCCCTCGGTCCTCGTTAGACATCTCAGAGCCATGACGAAGCCTATTTGCAGTCAGTTGCTTCTCTGCCTTTAGCATATGTGGGTCATCTTGACCCCATCTCCTGGCCAATGGCCAGAGCGTTTCTGGCAGATTTAAAATCTCCTTCTGGTTGTGGATGCTGCAGCGATGTTAGGATCCCATGCACTGGGGGAAATGTGATGCTTCCCCTGCCTGCACAGCCCAGCATGCAGTGTCACGGTGCCTGTGCTGCCTGCGCCACAGCAGCATGGGAGCCAGCAGGGAGATGAGATTCTGGTCCAGCTGCACTGGTTTTGATATGTTTTTGCTTTAAGATGCCCATCATGGTGGTATCTGGGTAGGGGGATGGGGATATGCATTGATCATTAACACCTTGGACTTGTGCGGAGTTTCGATTGCAGGTGGCTGGTGGACATGAATCCACTTTCGCAGCTCTCGGTAGCCAAAGTGTTGGGTCCTGCTCACACCCAGTAATGGCTGGGGCTGCGGCTCGGGGCACTGATGTGTGTCCTACACCTGTGTGAGGGCTGTGGGACGAATCCTGCACCTGACATCTGGGTGGTGGCCTGGAGAGGATCTGTGGGGAGGAGGCAGGTCAGGGGTATCCAAGCACTCCTCGTGCCTGTGGCTGGGGATCGATGTCGTGGGATCCACTCAGGGCTTCCTGTCAAAGCGGGACTGCTGATGGGCCACTCTGCTTCCTGATGCTGCAGAGATGCTCAAGGGCAGAGTGATACCCAAGGTGGGGGATGCCCTGAACTAGTCGTGCAGGGAGCAGTGAGCACAGTGGGGTTGCACTGTCCCCACGTGGCCTGAGCACATTTTGGGGAGCCCCAACACTCCCAGGGGCTTTCTCACCTTACACCTAATGAATACAGAGGGAGTGTTGGAGGAGGTTTAAAACCCGCGTGCAGGTCCATCCCTCACTCTGCATGTCATCCCAGACACCTTCCCCCAGGGAATTGCATTTTCTGTGGGTCATAGCCCGTCAGCAGCCCCACTGACAGGGGATTGCCCCCCCAGGATGTGTGTGTGTGTGAGGGGGGCAGTTAACTGCGCATTTTGTGAAGGGGTTAAATGCTTGCTTCAAAAAAAGGATAAAAATTGCCTCTCAAAGACAGCTTGCATGAGGCCCTTGATAAAGCACTCTGTGGAAAAGCCTTGACATTAAAAGAGGAAGATCCTTTGCTTAACTTTCAACGGCGAGTGTGCGTGCTGCCGCCTCGCTGGGAGGATTGATCGCCTCTGAGTGCCCCTCCATTAGCAGCCCGCTGCCCCCGCCAGGCCAGGCCAGTGTGGGGGGCAGCCAGGTGACCCCCAGCCAGAGCCCCCCGCAGCGGAGCCGCAGGGGCAGAGCAGGGCCGTGGGGGCTGTCTGCTGCCACCCAGCCTGGGGCACGGGGACACTCAGCTTGGTCTTGGGGACCTCTAGGTGGCCCCCAGTCCTGGCTGGCCCACTGAGCATCCAGCCCACCTCACCATGCTCCCAGCCACATGTCCCCCCACACCACGGCCCTGTGGCTCTGGTGCACTGCGACGCTCCCGGCGAACGCCGCAGACACTGGAGCGTGCTGGCAAGGGAACAGCCAGGCAGCAGCCACACAGGGTGAAATGTGCTGCTGAGGGGGGTCAGGGCAGGAGCCGAGCACCCCGCAAGGTTTGGGAGAAGCCGATTGGGAATTTTTAAAGGAAGGAAAGAAGTTTTCAAAATTGTTGAAGTGCTTACTTTCGGAAAAGCTAAATTTTTTAGAACTTCTTTAAAGGCAAAACCTTCTGTCTTTCCCTCCTGGAGCTCATCTTGCTCAGGAATGAGGCACAGGAAGGAGCTTCCAAAACAACTCCCCGACTCGGGCGGAGCGGAGGCGCTGAGCGCCGGCCGGGGGCGTGCAGCTGGGCTGGCAGAGCGCTGCTGCACCGGGACCCCAGCGCCCTGCCAGGGCCACTCGCCTTGGGCCAGAGGTCACCGCGGGTGCAGAAAATCTCCATTTTGTTTTGGTGCAGAATGAGCTTTTCCCTGGCTCTTTGTTCAGCGGCTGAACAGGAGCCTCGCAGACCGTGCTGCTGGGCCACGGGACACGGCTCCTTCGCTGGTTTGGGCGATGGGGCGGCGAAGGCGGCCTCGGCTGCCCCGCTGTGCCCCCCACACCTCCCTGGGGGAGTTATCTGTGGGCAGGAGTGGGTGCTGCAGCCCCACCAGCCTCACCACATTCCCACCTCATCCCCCTCCCGGAGCTGCCGCACGACCACCCATTGCACTTGAGGAACAAATCCTGGCGGCTCACGGGGAGCGCCGGCTCTGAGGCTCTGAGACCATAAAGCTCCTTCTCATCTGGCTTCTATTCCTTTTGCAATCTCCCAGCGCTGGTTTATTGCAACCTCTTCAGCAAAACGAGGGCATTATCCAGCCCTGTGATGCTGCATCTGTCTTCCCTCTATTAAAAGGGGAGCACAATGGCCCTGCAGAGCTCGGCTGCCAGCACTGGATTTGCTCCACAGGGAGGTAGCACGGTAATCCCAGCCCTTTCCCTACACCAGCCCTGCAGGAGAGGGGGGGTCCAAGCAGGACAGGAGTTCAGCTCTCTGTTGAGGTCTCATAAAAGCAGTGCCAAGGGGATGAAGCTGGTGACCCACAGTGGTTCTCATGGGGTGGTGGGAAGGCAGCTGAGCTCACTGTGCTAGGACAGGAGTGTGCCCCATGTCCTGCCATGACTGCGGGTGCAGGGGCCTGGCAGAGCTCTTAGTTCTACCAAATGCAGCTATTGGCTCTGGCAGCCCATCCTGCTGGTGCTGCCTGCAGTCCCCGGCACCCTGCAGGACCTCTGGGGACCCTTCCAGTCTGTGTCCTGGTGCAAGCTCCTCACAGGGGCAATCGCAGGTGTCTGTTTGGGCCTGTGCCTGCACGTACACAGTAGCACAAGCGTGGATGTGCACGTGATGCTGTGTGCGGGTGCGTGGGCAGGGGCTGGGCTGGCAGCTGCACGGCACAGCGATGCCCGGCTCCCCCACGGCCCCGCTGTCCCCCCAAACCCGCCTTCATGGGCAGGGAGGAGAGGATGGGCACTGTCTTGTTTCGTTTTAAAGTATCCAGAGGGTCTGCCTGGACACTCAGGCCCTTTGTGCAGCTGCTGCGCGTCCCTCCTCCAGTCATTTTGTTAAAATTTGTGTGCGATTTGGGGAGGTTGTGCCTGGTGGGGGAAAATCTGTGCTGATAAGAGCCAGCGAGTGCCACTGAAACACGCTGAGCTGCTTTGAAGCCAGCTCTGCAGAGCCACCTGCCCGTCTCCTCTCCTCCAGCTCAGGGTGCCCCTTTCTGGGATGCAGCTCCAGTGCCCACCCAAGGGGACGCCCCTCCCGTGGGACGTGTGCCAGGCACAGTGTGGGTGCTGTGCAGTGCAGCGTGCTGGGTGTCAGCCAGGCTGCTCCTGCTCTGTTTCAGGTGGGTGACCAGATGAAGCTGCTGCAGAACTGCTGGAGCGAGCTGCTGGTGTTCGACCACGTCTACCGGCAGCTGCAGCACGGCAAGGAGCACAGCGTGCTGCTGGTCACCGGCCAGGAGGTGAGCCACGGCCCAGGGGACTGTGCTGGGAAGGGCTGGGGGCTGGCTGGGGGCATGGGGTGACTTTTTTCTTACTTCTGGCCCAGTGGGGCCAACCCAGCATAGGGCAGACAGGTTGGTTTTTTACACTATGTGCCTGCTTGTGCAGAAGGTTCGATCCTATCCTGCCACACAGCTCCTGGTTCTGGAGAAAAATGTTTCTTATGAAAAGATCAGCAGCCCCACCTACACTCTCCGTGGTGGGATGTGAGGAGGGGTCCCTTCCCTCCCTGGGAGTGGCTTTTGGAGATGGGATATCTACACCAGCACTTGTGAAGAGCCCCCTGTTATAAATGAGGTTCCTGTCTCATTCATCGGCCTTTTCTTTGACACCCCTAATTCTCAGGGCTGGATCCCCGCTCTTGCCCTGTGTGCTATGGAGGGGCTGGGGCTTCCAAAGCTGATGCCAACCCCATCCCTGCAGGTGGACATGTCGACCATCACAGCCCAGGCGGGCTCCATCCTGAACACGCTGGTGCTGCGGGCGCAGGAGCTCGTCCTGCACTTGCACTCGCTCCAGGTGGACCGGCATGAATTCGTCTGCCTCAAGTTCCTCATCCTCTTCAGCCTCGGTGAGCGCCGCTGCAGGGGCCCCGGGACGAGGGGCAGCCCCTCTCAGGGGCGCTGTCTGTGCTGGGAGACAGGGTGTTGAGCGGTGTGAGCACAGCCGGAGGGAGCACACACAGCCCGGGGTCCGGCTTTTGATCAGGAGCCAGGAGTGAGGGCTGGGACCCGGCTCTGCCCCCTCACAGCGGCCTGAGCCTCCCTCCGCTGCAGGGCTGGGCTCTGCTCCAGCTGCAGGGACACTGCCACCCGCTTGGCCCAGTGGAGCCTGTTTTGGTCACTTGCCCATCACCCGGGCAGGGAAACAATGGCTGATAGGGGCACGGCAAAACAGGCGTGTTGACAGAGGCGGCCGGGCCAGGCCGCAGTATCTCCCGGGATTTGCGTCAGAGGGCCCGTGTGCTGCGGTGGGACGGGGTCCTGTGCTCCTGATTAGGCTCAGCCCGGAGCCTGCGGCCGGGCGCGTTCACACGCTCCCACCTCGCCCAGACTAAATAACACCGAGCTGCTGGCAGAGCCAGCACGGCCCTGGGGTGGCACAGCCGCTCGGCCCTGACTCTGCCCTGCTCCTACGCTGGTCCTGCCCCGCTCCCACCCTGCCACGCTGCCCCCGGTGCAGGGAGCATCTCCACACACACCGCAGCCAGGATGCAGCTCCGTTCCCCGCAGCCTTCACCTCGAGGCAGGGATGCCCAGCGCCGTCCCACTGAGGGGATCTCAGCCCTGGGCAGGGTGGGGTGCCTGTGGGTGGTGCTGAGCACACCACAGGGGTGCCCAGCTGCCATAATCAGCTGCTGGCACCTTCCCCTCGGTGGCAGATCTCTCGCCCTGGTGCGAGCACGATGCCGGGGCCTGTGAGGGGCTCAGCTGGCTGCTACGCTCCCGGCTCACGCCTCTGTTCCCCTTCCCACACCTCCTCTGTGGCTGCTAATTGCACCCACCCAGACGGGACGGGAACCAGCATTCCCCAGGGAAGCTGGCATCCCTGCAGTGGCCACGTGCTGGAGCAGGGATGGTGAGCCCGGCCTGTGGCAGACCCATCTCCGTCCCCATCCTTGTCCACATCCCAATCCATCCCTCACCACGTCCCAGTGCCTTGGTCTGTGCTTGCACTTCTCCGTCCATGGGGTCCTGTCCTAGCCACACTGCCATCCCCTCCTGCACCTGCAGCATCTCCTCCCGCAACTTCCCTTTCCTCTGGAGCTGTTTTGAAATCCAGAGAAATGAGATGTGATAATTCAGTGCTCAAACAATGATAAGGTGGGGCACAAACAGTGCCCAGGCTGGGAAATAAAGAAGCTGGAGGCGCTCATACCCCGAGGCAGGACCTTCCGTGGCCACTGCCCTGAAGGCTCAGTGGTGGAGAGCGAGGTCACACCGTGCTACCTTGTGCCCCCTCTGGCCCCCCAGCATGGCACAGCACGGCACAGCACGGCACGGGGAGCAGGAGCAGCATCCACCCTGGTGGCTTCCCAGGAGCAGCAGCATTCAGGGAGGGCATGGAATCCAGTAGCTGTGTTTTCCCATACATGATCTTGCCCCAAATGCAACTTTTTCTCTCCATATTGCAGAGCTCACTTGGAGTAATTTGCCCTTCGCAGGCTCAGCTGTAGAGGACAGGATTGTGTATTATGTGCAGGATGTAATTGCCTTTAACAAGAGAATTTCCACATTTACCACTCTGCCACAGCACAGTCAAAGCCAAGCCCTGCTCACAAGAGCTGCCATTTGAGTTCTAAATAGATTTCTCTCCTGAGCAGGTAAAGAGATTTAATTAAAATTAGGGCTTCTCAAAATAGCAATATTTATGAGGACGGCACAGGTTAGCTTTGTTCTACAGAAGGGCTTAATAGAGCCTTAATGGATTGACCTATCATTCGATTTCATGACTTACATTCATGAAGCAGCTACTCTTGGGGAGGGGAGGAAGAGAGGCTTTTATAGCCCACATTCCCTTAAGCGTTTGCAATTTATCAGCAGCTTCTCCCAAACAAAAGGAGCTGTGAATAGGAAGAACACTTGAGGGCATAGAAATAATCCCAGGCATATCTGTATGTGTGATGGGAGGCTTTGTCACAGGACAGTCTTTGCAACTGCTGCAGTGTCTCTAAATGAAGTGAGTCAATGTTATTTGGACAACATTCTTTATTCCTTGCAGGAATGAAAAGATTATTCAAATATTCAATTAAACGGTGAATAGGGTCTTTCAGAGAACCAGGTGAGTTCATCGAGTAGAACTAGCTATTGTTGAGCCAACTCAGGGGATAGATTTGACATTTATCAATATAACTTCTTTTTTTTTAATGACATGCACAATAACCTTATGCAGATAAAGAGATTTCATAACAAGAACCCGGGTAGGAGGAGACAATAGGAGCAAATGTGCCGTCGGAGTGAAAAGGGAAGGGTGATCTGATAAAGTGCGTTTTGGCATAACCTGTGCCCTTTGTGCCTGCACCAGCAGTGCCTGTCCTGGCCATGGATGTGGCCGGAGACTGGGGCTCCCCAGGGACTCACAGCCCCCCGGCTGTGCCTCTGCTCCCTGGGGACTCTGCACCTCCACCCCACAAGCTCTGACCCCTGGGGGCTTCTGGCCTTGCTGGGCTGCAGCAGCCTCGGGTGCCGTAGTCCCTTTCCAGGGAGCTCTGCGGGGTCAGGTAGTGTGGGGGGGCCACGGACACCCCCACCCAGTGGCACAGGGGTCTCCTCTACTCCCTCCTGCTCAGGCATCTCCATCACCAGCACTGTGTTTTGCCCTCCCAAATGCTGCTCAGCCCTCTGGGTACAGCCACTTTTGGCTCCCCACCTTTTTGGCATGGAAACCAGAAATAACCCCCAAACTCCCAGCTGCCTTGGCTAGAACCCATGCCCATATTTCCCCGTTTCCAGCTGGCAGGTGGGACCTGAATGTGGCTGTGCATCAGCAGCTGTTGGCCATGGGCAGCAGAGCTGGCGGGGCTGTGACTGAGGCAGTGCTGGGGGCACCTCGTGCTGCACAGTAAATCCATTAAATCTCCTTGCCCAAGCTGGGATCAGGGCCAGGGTTGCCAGCAAGGTCTCTGTTGGGCTGGTCTGGCACCGTTGCTGTATGTAGCTGTAGGTGGTGATGGGGCAATGCATGACACTGTTCCCTAAAGCCACCGAAATCCTCATGTAGAGCGGGTTGAACAACGCATTGTGCTGATTGGAAGTCAGCACTTCTCCACGGAGCACTGCTGGCAACCTGAGCGCTGAGGCAGCATCCTTGGAGAGCAAACCCCGGCTCAGGCCACCCCAAAAACTTGGAAAACCACCAACCCACCAACTGGGTTGTCCCTGCAGTCACAACAGACCACTCCTGCCCTGGGGCTGTGCCTGCCCCAGCTCCTGCAGCTCTGCCTTCAGGACTGCAGCATCCTCTTCCTTCTAGACCCTGACTGCACCTCGGTGCCACTGTCTGCTGTGCTGCTTCCACCCTGCTGGCAGCAGAGCTGGCAGCAGGATTATGGGAAGCTGCTGCGGCCCTGGTGAGGCGTGGAGGATTAGGGTTTCTAGGCTGGTGAGCCTGGTTGCCACATTGGAAAGACCAGGTTTATCGGGGAATTAATTCAGCCGCTTTCTTGACCTTCAGGAACTAAAGAGGGCTGATGGCAGCGGCTCCTGGTGTGTGGATGCAGCTGGCAGCACCTTCTGGCTTTGCAGCTTCCTGGGCAGCAAGGGCAAGGGGACACCAATCCTGCTGCCAGGGGGTTTGTGTTCTGTCTTCAGCATCATGGGAGACTTGGGAGGCAGAGCAGGGACAGAGAGCCCATGGCCGGACGGGGATGGGGTGTGGGACCCCTCATGCACTGTGTTTTTGTGCATGAGTAGCACTGACCCAGAAGTATGGGTCCCTCCTAGCTCACCCAGCACAGCATGGCATGGATGGGGCAGACATGTGAGTTTGGCACCATTTCATCCTCCTCCTCCTCCTCCTTGCAGATGTGAAGTACCTGGAGAACCACACGCTGGCTAAGGATGCTCAGGAGAAGGCCAACGCGGCGCTGCTGGAGTACACGGTGTGCCACTACCCCCACTCCACGGACAAGTTCCGCCAGCTGCTGCTGTGGCTGGCCGAGGTCCGGGCGCTGAGCATGCAGGCGGAGGAGTACCTGTACCACAAGCACCTGAGCGGGGAGGTGCCCTGCAACAACCTCCTCATTGAGATGCTGCACGCCAAGCGGACTTGAGTGCGGCCACCAGCATGACCCAGCGCAGCCCCAGTGCCACCAGCAGCACGGCAGGGACAGGACTGGTTCCCGGGGCTGGCTGCCTTCCACCCTGCCTTCCTCAGCGATGCTATTTAACCTCTGCTATTGGAAACGTCCTAGATGGTTCAATACACAGCAAGGACAGCTGAGGGCTGCAGGGCCATGGGCTCGCCTGCCGGCCTGCCCCGTTGGCAGTGCTGACCCCCAGCTCCACTGCACACCTGGTGCCCAAACCTGTCACTGGCAGACCTGGCCCAGCAGCACCAAGGAAGGATAAAGTCTGTCCCAGCTTTCCTCCTGTTTCTGTGGCTCTCCTGCTACCCCTACCAGCCGTTTCTGCACCTCCCCAACCCTGCCCCATGTCTCAGGGCCCCTCGTGCACAGGGCAGGGGAGAGGCGAGGTGAGCCCCCTCCAGGCTGTGGTTTTGTGGTGGTTGGGGTGTCTCCAGGCACTGGGGGAGTACACAGAGGATCCACGCAGAATGCTGGGGCTGGTCTGGAGGTGTCGGCCCTATGCAGCTGTGCCAGGACCCCGAGGTGCACAAGCTGTGTCCCACCACTGTCCCAGCAAAGCGAGGGCAGGCAGGGGTGGGCAGTGCCCTCAGCTGAGGTTCATTTTCCCAGTGCCTGTTGGTGCTGGAGGCAGCAGTTGTGGCTTTGCAGGCCATGGCAGCCACAGTGCCCAGAGCCCAGAGCTGTCCATGGGCAGCACAGCTCTGTCCTGCCCACAGGTGATGGTGGCAGAGCAGTCAGGCAGGAGGGAGGTGTGGGCACATGCACAGGAGCTTGGGGAAGCTTGGGGAGCCCTGCAATCCCCTCCCTGCATTTACCTGCCCAAGTGTGTGGGTAAGGAGGAATGAGGATTGTCCTGCACTTTGTGTTGGGCCCCCAAGCCACCTCTTGTGGTCTGCCCGTGTCCCCAGGGGATGGCAAATGCTGTGCCAAAGCCACAGGCAAAGAGCTGTCTGTTCCTCTCCCATCATGGGATAGGAGCTCACAAACAGGACTGGGAGCACTGGGGGCTGCAGCCCCTCAAGCTGGGACGTGCCGGACTCTTGCTCATACTTTCTCTTGGGCTCAGGCATGCTGTCCTCTCCTTTCCTCTCTTCTTCTCTCTTCTCCTCTCCTCTCCTCTGCCCCACCAGGCAGCCTAGCACAGCCCCCACCTGCCCCCCAGCTTCGTGGGCTCCTCACACGGCTGGGGCTGGTCAGGTTTGTCCCCAGGGTGGGTGATCTCCTTGTCCAAGGGACCATCGCCTGCTGTGGCTCTGCAGAGCCGGTGCCTTGAGGAGCCACAGAGGCTGCACCCGGAGCAGTGCGGTTTGTGAAGCTTGTTAGACGCAGAAGAGTATGTTTGTCTCTGCTTTAACACGTTTGTGCATTTTCCTCCAGAAGTCTGTGATTTGGTTTCACCTTCTTTTCGTGATCGTAAAGAACTGGAGAAAATGGTTTGGGAGGTAAAGATGTTTTATTTTCAGAAAATGAAAAGTGTCCTTAAGTGTCTCTCTCTCTGTCTCTCACATCCTTTTCTTCCTCTCATACTTCCCCTTCCCCACTACTCCCCCTTCTTTCCCAGGCAGGAGGTTACCAACTTCCTTGTCAGGCGCAAACCACTGTAATAAATTTTGCAGTTCATTTAAAAAGGCAAACTTTGTCTTTTTTGACTGTCTTTCTACCCCTCCTGGTTGGTGTTTCCCCAGCTCCCCATCAGCAGGGGAGCAGTGCTTGGCCCCAGGTGCCCATTCCTGGGGTGCTGCCTGCCTTTGTAGGACCAGGACACTGTGGACTGGGGTCGCTGCTGCCATGTGATTCAAGGCATTGGTGACTCAAGATCTGATTCAAAGTTCCCAGCTGCTGGGAATTGCAATACTGACTCTCAGGATGCTTTGCAAGTGAGCTCATGAACAGCAACATTTATGGGCAATTATCTTAGACTTGGATTTTTCATGTAGCTCTTGACGGTCATTGTGGTCCCTGTCATGGCACACACCATGGCAGGGAGCAAAGCCGTGGCAAAGCACAGAGCTCTGCCACAGAGCCCTACCATAGATGTGGTGACTGTCTGTAAGATTCCGGTGCTGGGGGTGCCCCAAGCCCCAACCCTCCCTGTCTCTGGCAGCTGGAGACACTGCTTGGCTGCCTCCAGTCCCTGGAGCAATGGTCCACACACCAGTCCCGCTCCCTGCCCAGCCCAGGATGGCTCTAGGACTGAAGGGCCCAACAGCACATAAATACAGGCTGGGCAGCACATGCTGTGCTGGGGTCAGGGAACATGGGGAACATAGAGAGGGCACAGGGGAGGGGGCAGTGCCCTGGTTCCTGCACTCTGGCCAAACCCCCTCAACTGTGCTCAGCTGCACAGAGCCACTGCCCGAGCCCCTTCCCTTGGACACAGTGCAGAGAGAAGGAGAGAAGGTTGTCTTCAAAGTCAGCATTTACTGTCGTCATAATCAGCAAAACCCCACCACATTGTCTGTGCTCTAAACACTACAGAGGTAATAGGAGAACAGGGAGGGAAAGCAGAAGCCAGCTGGCCAGGGGCCATGCCAGCCGGGCAGGAGCCCAGGCAGGAGCAGGGAGAGGATTTTTGTCATAAACAGCAAAAGATGCTATTGATGTCAGCTGGTTTAGAAAAGGCTTGCAGCCAGCTGCTGGCTTCCCTAGTGCATGTGCTGCCTACGCAGCCTGTCCCCAGCCCTGCCCCACACAGTGGTGTGCAGGGACAGCAGTGGGGCTGGGGAAGGCAGCCGTCCTCGCTGGCACAGAGCATGGGCACGGCTGCCACAGGCAAAGCTGGGCTTGTTCCTGTCTCACTGCTCCAGGTCCCTCAGGCTAAACGAGCCCTACTGGCAGCAACAAGTGCACACAAGCACGCACTGCTAGCACTGTCCGTGTGGGGCACTGCCCCAGGCCACACTTGTCTGCCCTGGCAGAGGCTGCACAAGACACAGGGACCCCCAGCATGACAAGTGCCTGCTGTTGGCTGCTCACCCAGAGAGGAGCAGGGCCATTGTCAGCAGCTGATGAAACCCCGTGAGACTTCACAGTACCCCAGTCCTGCCTTGGTTTTGTCTGCACATGGTGCTGGGGAGAAGTGCAGGGTAACAGCTCTGGCCCAGCTGGACAGCCCTCCGAAGGAAGCCAGCTCCTCCAACCTGCCATCCTTCCCAGCTGTTGGAAAACCCTTGGCGTTGTCTCTCATCACCCAGAAACTTCTCAAAAACCTAAAGCAGAACAGAGACAATATCAGTTGTGTTGGCAGCAGGGGGGGGCAGGGGTCCCACCCAGGGCAGAGGGAGCACTGGTGGGGTCTCACAGCACACTGGCAGAAAGCACAGCCCAAGCCTGCCACAGGACAGAGCAGCAGGTGGAGGTGCCCTGGTCTGGCACAGCCTGTCACTGGTACAGCTCTGCCATCCCAGGGACCCCCTGCCCCTTTGGGGGTCTCTGAAACATGGTCCTTATGGCAAGGAGCCAAAGCAGCAGCCATGCACAGGGCCATGGCTGTAGGAGAAACCTCTTCTTCCCTGCCCAGTCATCAGCCTGAGCATAGCACCCATTGCTGAAAGCACAGAAGAACAAGCTTTAAAAGGGATTCAGTGAAAATACCAGCACTATTGTGGCAGGAAATACCAGTGGCGCATGGGCTGCACCTCCTTCACAAGGGACCCACTGCCCGTTGGGAAGGATGGTGGCACCACAGTGGTCCCACCACAGGGCACCCCAGGACACTCAGGTGCTTTCCTGGCTTTGAGTCTCAAAGACTCATAAATTCTTTATATTCTCAAACCAATCTTGTTTAACGCAATACAGTGAGAGTTGCAGAATTACTCAGTATCGATCAGAGGAAGGCTGGGTCATGGAGACAAGATCCATGTTGCTATGTGTGGCTTAGCAACATATAAACGTATTCAAACAGAATAATGAAATTATCGTGGGGAAACAAAGCAGCCATCACTTGAGGAGATGGAGGATGTGGAAGGCTCTTGGAGCCCTTGTTTGCCAAGACAAGGAAGATGGGACTTATTGTTTGTGCAAATATGTGAACCCCCCCAGCCATCCCCTGCTCACAAAAAGGGTGTAATGAAGTCGGAAGCACTTGCTGCACAGGGCAGCTCTGTACAGCTGGGCTGGAGCTCATTACTGCAGAACACTCTGTGAACTGAGCCCTTGTGGGGGGAGCCCAAATGCTGGGAGGGGGAAGCCCATGCCTGCTTCTGGCCACAATCACACTGCAAAAGTCCCCATTTTTCTAGTTCTGAAACTGGGCTGGGATTTACCTGGATTTTATCTGCTCTCTTCTTCACCTATCCCCCCTTCCACCTCCCCATGGACCCACTGGCCATCTCTCGAGCTTGGAGCCAGTGCAATGCCAACAGCTCTCACAGGAGTGTGGGTGAGGCCCCGGAGCAGAGAAGAGCTGGACTCCAAACCAGATCCAGCACAACTTTCCTGGGAGATTGTGAGCACACCCATGAACTGTCCCCATCTCTTCCCACCACCCTGAGAGGCAGGTGGGCTTCTCCTGGGTCTCTGCTCCTGCTGCTGGCAGCACCATTTACATTAAAACTGGCTGACAACTTTCAAATAAAGATACTTGAGGACAAATACGTCACTTTTCATTAAACTATTTCAGAGACAACTAGTAGAAGAAGGGCTGGTGTCTGTGCTGAAATGATCTGATCACCAAGCTTGTGGTTTTGGGTTTGCTGACCCCGGCAGCTCTTACCCAAGACCCCACAGCACTTTGCTCTGTGAACAAGCAGTGAAGGCAGAAGGCTGTGTGAGGCTGAGCTGCCCTGGAGTCCTCCAGGCACCCCCACAGCTGGGTGCTGTGGCCTTTCATTATCTGTTGCAATGGCTGGAAGCACTTGTGGCTGAGCCCGGAGCAGCACAGCGTGGCCAGCACCGGCCCCACGTGCACGAGCGCACAGAGGAGAGCTCTTCTGGTTCAAGATCTTCTCGTTCACTCCGGGCTGAAGGACTGCCCAGCCACGGGCACCCTGGCCCTGGGGCATGGGAGCAGCTGCTCGGGGGGCTTGTGGGGGTGGCTGTGCACAGCACTCCCTGCAGCCCCCCTGCTTCCATGGCCACGGCAACCAAGCCCAGCCTGGCTTGTCCATCACCCCCTGGGCAGACCCAAGCTTTTAAAAACACACTGGGGGCCTACCTGAGAAAATAAAACAAAACTTAACAACCCACCTCTTTACACAGCTGTTTAATAACACATGTAAGTCATAAAATATCCAGGAGCAAGTGAGGGTGGGTCAGAGCACAAATGCATGTGCTGGGTGCAGGTCTCGCTGTCTCCAAGACCCCACTCCTCCGCGTGAAATGCTGCGGCACAACTACTCCTGGATGCCACTGCTTCTGCCTTTCTCATGTGTCCACTGTGAGAAGGAAAGCTGCACTACTTCTGGGTGGCATCGTCTCGAAAATAGTTTGAGGATGCCCTGCTTAGACACTTCATGTGGAGCAAAATCAGAAACCTGCTAATGCACTGCTTCCCTTGACAAAAGAAAACATCACAATGCAGAAAAAGTATGATCATTCGACCCCCAGTGCATCTTCACTGCACTCTGCCTGAGGCCCCATCCAGAGGCAGCACTGGGAGTACCCAGCAGTGGCTGGTAAAGCAAATGAAGCGAAATATGCTCCATTTGTCTCCTGAGGAGCTGGAGCCTTGCCCAAAGCCAGGACCTGCCCAACTCTCCTGGGAAGCCGAGGAGGGAGCAGGAAGCTGTGGCTGCCCAGCCTCTCCCCAGCACTGCCATTGAGCAGAGGTCTGGGGCTTAGGAGGGATTTCTGGTTTTAATTTTACCCACCTCCATGGTGACATTGGCCTTTCTACAACCTGAAACAGAAGACGCTAAGTGGCTGCTTTTAAGCTCATAAATCCAGCTCTGTCTGAACACCCCACCTTCCCTGGCTTCCCTTCTTTGGGATCACAGCACTCCAAGCACCAGCCAGCGCTTTCTGCTGCAGCTGCTTGCTCCAAATACCCCAGGGCAGCAAAGAGCTGCTGCCACCCTTGGAAGCAGCCCAGGTCCTGCCCAGCAACAAGGGCAGGTCCCTGCTGCACCCCAAGGAGCAGCTGTGCTGGGGGTTGCTCAGCATCAGGTACCTGCAGGGCCCCCCTGCCCCTTTGCCACCTGCCCAAGAAAGGTGCAGAGACATGGAGAGAAACCAGGTGGGTACCCTGAGACAGGGACCCTCAGCTGAGCCACCAGTGCTGCTGGGAGAGGCAGTGCCACTGGCAGAGCTGCTGGGGCTTCACATCCGCCCACCTCTCCCTCATCTGCTCAGACATCCCAACAGTCTGGCCAGGGCAGTTTGGAATAAAATGATTCTTGAAGTCTGAGAGAAACCAGCTGCCCTCTGGACAGCCCTCCACCAGGCAACCCAGCATCAGCAGTAACAAAAATTACAGAAAATTATGTAGGCAAATGTTACCTGAGGATTTGAATGCTGTCAACTCTACGGCCTGAAAGAGGGGAGAACATGTGTTAGCAGAAGGTGCAGGTCTGACTGCTTTGCTGCTGGTCGCCCCTCACCACACTCCCTGGGGCCAGGCAGGGCTCCCCAGCACCCAGGGCACTGTCCCACCACTGAGCCATGCAGGCTGGGAACTGGAGCCTTCATCCCTGGCCTCAGGGACAGACCCCTGGCAGAGCTGCAACTCTAGGCAGTGGTGAGCTGACACCCCACTCCGCACACCCACTCTGGGGACCATTCCAGCCCCATGGAGACCCACCAGGCTGGACACCATCCTGGAGACCCCATGAAAATCCAGGAAAGGAAGAGAGAGAGCTCTGTCCCTCTGTGCTGCGGTGGAAAACGGCTGCACAATCTGCACTCTTTGCTTAAGGGATGGTTAATGCTCTGGGAGGTGTGGAATTCCTATTCTCAGTCCAACAACAACAAATATCACCAAACAACATTTAAAAAAGCTGAAACACGAAGAACATCTTGTCTGTGTTTGTATCTTCACTCGCTCAGTGTTTTGTCATTTTAAGTGTTTTCAAACGTTTTTAAGTAGCATCTTCTCTTCATCCAAACTATTGTGCAGCTGCCAGTGACATTCTGAATTCGCCGCTCCTCCAGCGAGTGGCATGACTCACTTCGCTGGGGAGCAGGAAAAACAGCCCTGGCTTATATAACTGAGGAGCACTGAAAGCAGCCCCCATGCAGGCAGAAAGCAGCCCCCATCCAGCACAGGGTGGCAGGACACAAGTGTGCCCACCAGCCCTGCAGTGAGGACGGGGCTCGCGTGGACCCTCCGCAGCCAGCTCAGCACCAGGGGGGTCAGCAGTGCCGACAGCAGCCTCAGCCCTTGCTGCACCCACATCAGCCAAAAAGGAAACAAGCACATTAAAAATGCAATGTTTATGCAGCAAAGATACAGCAAAGCCCTCAGTGACCCTCACACGGCGGGAAGCACTTTCTGTCTTTGCCTGCTCAGAAATGCCGCGGCCTTGGCATTTAGGGGATCTGCTGTCTCCTAATGCCCCTGCCTTAGGGAACTCAGGCCCCTGGGCTAATCCCTGCATCCCACATCTCATACGTGGGGCTCAGCCCTGGCCCCAGTTCACGCAGCCAGCACCTGGCTGGCTGAGAAAAGCTTCACCTGCTACCGAGTCCTGTTGCTGTTCAGCATGAGGGGAGGAACAGCATTAACCACAATATAAATCATGAGAGATGGAAATATGGATTTTATTGAGTGGCTTCAAAACGATATGCCAGCTATAGAAGTATTATCTATTGGATAAATAAGAGCTGTCTATGTGACACAGGTTTTCAAAGGATAAATATTAGAGAGGGAGACAGAGATCCTTCAGTGAGAGACTCATGAAAGTAGTGTTGGATTTTATTCTGAGGAAATTACAGCACTTGTATGTCAAGTGCACAAGGACTGATGATCATTTCAATAGTGGGAGATAGAAGTGGCAGCAGAGTAGTCAAATTTAAATTGTTTCCTGCTTTAGGCTGTGCCTTACTGAGCTCTCCATCCCACCACAGGCAGCACAGCCCAGCCTGCCCTCCTGGGACAGGTGCAACTTGCCCAGGGCAGGGACAGCAAGCTCCCGCTGCCTGATTTAATTTGTGGTCCCTGGGAAAAGTCTCCTGTCTTGATCCATGACAACCTCAGTTTGGTGCTTTATGGCTTAAAATTCACTGGCACTTTCCGTTCCTGCACACCCCTGCAATAACCACCCTCCTGACATGGCAGTGGGGCTGGTTCCCCATCGGGTCAGGAGTGAACTCTTGCCTTGGAAATGGGCTGTTCTGGGGCTGCCTCATCTCCTGCCCTTGGAAATGTACCCCCCCATGTTGTCCCCCACTGCCTGCCCCTGCCAGGTGAGCCCCAGCTCAGGGGCATCCCCACATAACTGCTGTGCCCTGTGTGAGGGTGAAGGTGGAAGAATAAAAGACATTACATACCGGTCTCTCGGGTGACATAATTGATGAAAGTCCCATGGGAATTCTGGCTCCAAAATTTCCTAAGGGGTGAACCAGCACAATGAGTTTGGAGACCAGAGAACAGAAATATTCATGCTTTACCAAGAGCTTGGTGCTTTGTGTCCCACAAGTATCTCCCACTGAAGCAAAGGCACCAAGGAGGTTATCTGTATCCTTGCATCCACAAGCTGGCTGGAGAGTGCAAAACACTTTTCCCCCAAAGCTAAACCCTCTATTTTTTACTGCCACCTTTGCCTGTCCTTCTGCAGAAAGTTCATTCTAAGACACAAACGTGGGGTTTTGCCTCAAGAGAATGCAATGCTGCCTAACATGCTGATGAGCCCCCTACCCATGCCCAGCCAGGCTGCAGGGACCTGACGCCTTTGAGACCCCCGTGCACGAGGACCCTGCCTTCCCCAGGAACACTTCAGCAGCAGCAGCAGCACCAGACCCCAAGTGCTCACGTGGGCACAGTGTGTAAATGAGTTAACACAGTGCCAGGTGAACGCGCACTAAAATTCAGGCATTGGGAATAACATTTTACTGCGTGTTAACACAGAGCCTGGGCTAACAGTGACAACAATTCTCCTACCTCTGTTGGTGATGTTCTTCACTGGAGGGTCTTTCTGCACAGGGCTTGGCAGGACACTCTCAGCTGCAGGACTCAGCTTCCCTGTCTCCCAGGAGGTCGTATTTCTTGGACTTGACAAGTAGTTGATTGGATGAGAGCAGTTCTGTAATGACAGGGAAGAGATACAGGACAGTGAAAACTGCAGCCTGAGTCTTTGCTAGATCCAGATCCAACTTTCAAGATCGATTTTATCAGCATTGTGGACTTTGGCTCCCATCCTGCCCTGGCACAGCAGGCTGCTGCCTAATTGGGATAGATCATCTTTGGGTTTGTGCTGTCCAACAGGACTGAAAAGAAGGGAGACAAAAGTCAGAAAAAGACTTCTTTCCAACATACTCTCTTCAAAGCAGACCAAAGGTACAGCTGGGACCCTTCTCCAGTGGGTGCCTGAGGCATGAAGGGGCAGCAGGGATTCCTTCCAACTTACTGTGAAAGAGAGGGCTTTCTTCTTGTCCTTCCTCCTCTGGATGGCATTCCTCACCTGGAGCAGAGCAAGGACATTAGAGAGGGCCAGAGCAGCTCTGTCACAGAAGAGATTCTCCAGCAAGTCATAGAGAAAAAGCAGCCCCTGTTCCAGAAGCACAGTCAGGACTGTGCTGCCTGTTGCAACTCCTCCAATCCCAGCTGCCCCCAAACTGCTCATAAAGAGTTGCTGTGACGAGTGACTCAACACAGGCAGGGGCATCTCTTACCTCACTGTTATAGATTGCGTAGACCAGGAATATGTACAGGCCCTGGAAAGGAGGGAGCAGAGGAAGGGTCAGAGGTGTATGGATAGTTTGTGCTCCTTCAGTGGAGGAAATGGGGTTGGGGGGAACTGAAATGGGTGAGACTGGCACAGCACAGCCAGAGACCACCAGGCAGGAAGGACCTTCCACACCTGAGACCAGGCTCTTCACAGAGAGTCCAAAGCAGAGACAGTCCCTGCCCCAGATTCTCTTCCTTCTCCTCCTTCCCTTTCATCTGGGAGGAGTGGGCATCTCTCACCGGGCACTCCACTTCCCGGGCCCAAAGCTCTCCCACACTCCCATTCACTCATGCATGCAAATCCCGCAGGAAACACCTCCTTCAGTTCTCAGAGACAGAAACCAGCAGGAATTAATTGCTAGGGGAACTGGAATCTGGGAAGCAGACCTCCCTTTCTGCCAAGCACTGACCCTGGGGGGCTTTATCCAGCCTCCCACAGACCACGTGCAGCACAATGCCAGGGTCGATTCCTCCGTCCCATGCAGAGACAGCCCACAGCATGAGCTGGACCCTCTGGCCCAAACCCGGTGGGGAAGGACCCGGAGGTTTTCCCCAGTCCGGGCAGCCCTGCCCTCTGGCACACCAGGGCTATGGCAGGGCAGTCCCGGCCACCCTCCCTGCTCCTCTCACACACCAAGGGCCAGCGAGCAATGACACGCTGGGCCACAGCCTGGGCCAGGGAGGGACGTGCCCAGGGAAAGCACCCGGGCCAGGGCCGGAGCGAGCATAGTCTGGGGGCCACAGCCTGGGGCTAATTACAGCTCCAGACCAACGATTCTGGCCTTAAAGCAGCCCTATCTGGCCCACCAGATTTATGTTATATCTGTGGGGTGTTTTGTTATCGCAGCTAGATAAATCAGCTGCAGCAAGAGATGCAATTCATCTTGTCTTCAATGAGCCTTGCTCTCATCTGCGAGCTCTTGGCAGGCGCAATGGTAGCAGCCCCCTGGCACCGTGCCGTGACCTGTCCTTCAGCCAGCAATGCTGGTCACTCCCCCAGTCCAGATTTCTGGCCAGGCTGCCAAGGCAGGTCTTCCTTGAAAGAATCATTCTGGATGAGCGTGGGGAGTGGGGAGCGGAGAGGTCGGCTGGGAGCAGAGTGAGGAAGGAGAGGAGGCCCAGCTGCAGCGGCGGGCGGGAGTGGAGATGCAGCTCTGGAGGAGCCCTCTCCTACTCACACTCCCATCCACGCTTCCCCCTGCCTGCCATCCTCTCCCAGTGAGGTGCACAAAGCCCTGGCCCCTGCAGCAAAGGCACAGCATGTGCTGGGACCTGCAGAGCAGGATGGATGCTCCTGCCTGTCCAGCAACCACGTCCTGTGACCTCCACATGCCCAGCTGGGCACAACACCCCTGCCTCCTCCGCTCTCCCTGGTGAGGGGTTCTATAAGCCCCTTCCCTCAGCCAGCCTCAGGACTATCCTTCCAGCTCTCCAAGTTCCAGCGAAGCTGACACTGTATAACAGCACCGGGTGCTTGGCAGAGTGCTGGTGCTCCCACCTCCAAAACGGGGGCTGGTTCCAGCCCCGGGACAGCCACTGCAGCCTCCTCTGGCACTGCACCACAGGCTCCCTGCTGCTACTCCGTCCTGGCTGGATTCCTGCACCTCCTGGCTGGAGAAGGAGTTGTCATGTTTGGTGTCGACGCACAGAGTAGCCTTGAAGACAGACTTCGGCTTCCACAGACAAACAGAAAACAAACAAACAACCAACCCAGCAGCAGAATGACTGCATGGGACTCTAGTGTGAAGAAACACACCGGCCTCAAAGGAAATACCAAGGGATCCATAAGACAGGCAGAAAAGGGGATGAAATGGAACGCTTTTCTTTTAACTCCACAGCTTCCCACCAGCATTTCTCCTCTGGGATAATCTGCAGATTGACCTGAGCTTGGTAATGAAGGGACAGAGGCAGAGTAGCACAGCACGGTCATGTGCACACAGCACCGAGCCTTGGGTTCTCTCCTGCTCAATAACCCAACTGATGCTATACTTAATTACCATTAGGACAGGCCTCCTGCTGCCCCTCTGAGATCCCTAGGAGCGGAGACGCACAGAGGCAGCCCTTGTCTGGCCTTGGAACATCCCCTCCGAGCGCCGATGGATGTGTGTGAGCAGCACCCGGCCACTGGGCCAGCGCCAGCCATGGGCAGAACACCCCTGAGCAGCCACCCATCCCGTGCACGTGGTGATAACGCCGGGATTCACCCTTGGAGAGCTGCGCCGGTGCCCCGCTGGAACCGGCCAAGTGTGCCAGAGGGAAGCGTGGCCAACGCGGCTGCTCTGTGAGCACAGGCTGCAGCAGGAGCCAGTTTCTGTGGAATCCAACGAAAAAAAGGGAGACGGGGTGGAAAAGTCTCTGGATCCCAGTGGTTTGGAGGGTAGTGCCCAGTTCGTCTCTTGACTTTGAGGCCCTGGAGTAGGAATTTGTCATCAAGCACTGGGCAAGGGACCCTGAATACCCAGGGCCAAGAGACAGGACTGACCACGGGGGTACCCTGGGGCACTGTCGGTGCAAGTGCAGCCTTAGCCCCCGGAGGGGGACTGAGCACACCCGTGTTCCCTTCTGGCTGGATCCCTGCTGCCAGTCTGCCTGCAGAGAGGTCTGTGTTCCCCCGGGGACCACGCTGGGAGCACTGGTGTTGGTGGCGTTGATCAGTGTTCAGTGTTTCTCTAGCTCCATCTACAGCTGCCTTCTCTCAAGGTTTGCTAAGCTTCTGCCCATGCTTTGAATGGCAGGTGGCAACCACATGTTCCAGGGCTTTTTGTCACCATGTGTCCCTGAGTTTCAGCTCTCCTGAGGTCCTGGGAACAGTCCTAGCTGAGTGCAGAACTGTGTGCTCCTGGCTGCTGTGACTAATACAATTTGCTTTGCTCTCTTAACCACATACGGGCTGGTTAAAGCTTTAAATTCTTTTGATGAAAACAGTAAACTCAGAAGTAAATATTAAGTGTTGCTTTATGCACCAGGGTTACTTTCTGCACTACAGAATTCCCTATTTACACCAACTTATTAACAACATGACTCTGAAATATGGCAGTCACAGCCATGGCCCTGGAAGATACTGACACAAGCAAAGAGCCTTAAAAATGCAGGCAGGTGATGATACCAAAAGAGGAATGAAGAGGCTGAAGTAGATGACATGACTCACTCAGGGTCTTGCCAGTCAGAGCTAGAAACAGCCCTCACATTTCCAGACACCCTGCGTGAGGCTGGTGATCACCACATGGCAGGCTGCTCCACCGAACACCCCTGTGTCCCACCAGATCCCAGTACAGCTGTCACTGAGCCCCAGGGGCATCCCTGGGGAGCAGCTGCATGGCTGCAGACAACATGGACTTCAGGACTGGACAGGAGCTAGATGGAAAACACATCCAAGCAGCAGTCAAGAGCACTGCGGCTGGACATGACCTTTGAGAATCTCTCCAGGAACAGCCCTGCTCTGACAGGGATACTGGCACCCACGGCCCATCCGTGTCCTGCAGGACAGGGGCAAACAGCAGGAGGGATGTCTGCTCCGTTTGACTGCACAAGTACTATTTTAATTGCCCATTAAAGGGCAAATAAAATCTCTAATGAAGTTCCCTACGAGCAAGTCAGTCTGTAACCACCATTTTGAAACTGTGCTGATGTCAGCAAGCCTAACAGGAGAAACAAGATTTGAACTGGAAAGCTGTGGCACCAGTAGAACACTGTGGAGACTGGCACTGAAAGGCCACCAGACGAACAAAGTGTCCAGAGCGGTATTTCATATCTTGGGAGGATGAAGTGAGTTTCCTCAGACAAAATAGCACAGTGGCTTGAGAAAGCTGGTCTGGCTTCAGAGCTGACAATTGTCCCTGGCTACGAGGCCAGGTAGAGTCCCCTGAAGCACAAGAAAGTGCAGGGACCCGCCTGGCCATGAGCTGGGGATCCACCTGGTGCAGGACTCACCTGCAGGGAGTTCAGCACGATGAAGACATAGGCCCAAATGATGCTGAGGTGGACGAGGATCCCACACACCCAGGTCAGCCCCAGCACGGGCAGCAGCACCAGGACGGGCTTGGCCGTGGCCCTGGCAGGAGGAAGAGCCCAGGGTTACCCGGGTACATTTCAGAGATGAAACACTAACAAGACGGTAGCTGTGGAACACATTCCTTTGCAAGGAAAATAAGATGGGAGAAACCAAACATTTCACCTCCCAGCCCCTAGTGTGTCCCCCTGCTCTTCCTTTATCACTGCAAGTTAGCAAGAAGGGAGCTCTTTGACGTCATTAGCCGTGAGAAAACAGCTATTTTCCCCCCAATTTCTGTTACGAGGAGGGCTTCTGTATTTGTTTTATTTGTACATGGATGTCACCCTGCCCTCCAGCAATGCCCTATCTTTATACTTCTGCAAATTTGGGCAAATTTATTTATGCTACAGGGGAACAATGTGTGTCTAGCAGGGGTATCCGGCGCCAGCAAACAACAATAAAGATTCACAGGGGATGATAAAGTAATGACTCAAGCAGCAGTTTTGAGAGGTCTCTCCATATTGACTGATTGCAGAAGTCTGCACTGCCTCTTTCCGCGTGTGTGTGACCCCCACCAGCCTTACTTTCAGCCCACTGACAAGGGTCTCCCACCCCAACGGGGTGAGATTTAGGGATGTGAGTGCAGATGGAGTCCAGCACTGGGTTCCCCAGGCTGAAGGTGCTGGCTGGGCTTTTCAGTGGCACAGGCATTACAGCAACTAGACTGCCTTTGGATGAGACACAGATACCCTGGGGGAGAGAATCCCTCCTGCCCCGACTCCCACAGCTCATGATCTTTCACTTGGCCAAGCTTCTCTGGGCAACCTGTGCCAGTGCCTCATCACCCTCACAGGGAAGGATGTCTTCCATGTATCTAACGCCACCCAGAGCAGCCCCTTCCCTGCTCACCATATCTGGACTCCGATCTGGTTCTCCAGGCTGCTGTTGGGTGTCAGCATCTTTGATCTCCTGCGAGCACTGGACACAGTCACCACCACCACCCGGAGCAGCACGAAGGTGTTCACCTGCCAGGGAAGGGCCATTGAACACAGTGACCTTCTGTAATCTCAGCTCCAGCGGGTGAGAGAGACATTTGCTGATGGGAACTGATGTCAGAACTTGGCAAGAAAAGTATCAGTACAAAGAAAGCAGTGAATGAAAGACTTCACAGAGCTATCTACCTGTGTATGAAATCTAGAAAACTTATCCCAAAACTTCTCCTACAGAATGTCTTCCCTGCAAGCTACACCCCTGCGCAGGTGCCGACACCCCTGACTCTGCAATGCTCTTCCAGAATCAGGCCCAAAGGAATCACTCCCTCCCAGCAGGGTTTGGCACTTACAGCCAGGATGAAGAGCACAGGACCAACAAAGGCCCAGATGACATTGGTCTGCGCGTTCAGCCAGCAGTGGTTGTCTGCCACATACTTGTCAAAGGAGGTCGCAAGGGTGACCCCCACGATAAGGACTGGAAGGCCTGCAGAAAAAAACCACTGGCTAAACCCCAGGAGAAGCAGAGATGCCCCACACAGGGCACTGTGCACCAGACAATTGCTTCAAAGCCCCGGTGACCAGGCACGCTCCAGCAGGAGCCTGCGAAACCCCACGAGCAGCATCAATTCACTGCAGCTGAAATCTGTCCCGGCTCCGCAGGACCAGATTTACAAGCTGCCAGCATCATTCTCCGAGGTATAAAGCATTCCAAGTCCTGAGTCCTGCCCAAAGCAATTTACTCTTCAGATTGCATTTTTAACAAAATGGACAATCAAAGACATAAACCAATCCCAAATACTTGAAGCAGTTGGCCAGTGCCCAACTAGGCGTGTGCTCTGTGAGGAGCACGGACCTAAAGAGGCTCCTCTGATACAAAACTCAGCTTGTTCAAATAATTCAGTGTCCCTAAAAGGGCTCCCACGAATTAAAGGGTGCTTAATCAGGAAGGCATTTATATTTTAATTACTAGCAGACTGCAGTGATGCTCTCCCAGAGCAAGACCTTACCATGAATTTCCCCTCACATTTTTTGGATTTACACAAATAACAGAAATGCTGTTTAACTTGTACTCTAAGAGTGGCAATTTGACACATAACTCAAGAGAGCCCCTGCAGAGCAGTGGCACTCAGCTCTCATATGAAATGAAATCAAACATTTGGCAACCTCTCCTATAAAAACTTTCACTACTCAAAAAAAGAGAACATTTTCCTGAGCACCCAAGGCAGAGGAGTGTGCAGATACCCCAGCCTGTCACGTAGTAGAACTTCATTCTCCTGTCTTCACTCATGTTGACTGCTACCACTTTGCTCCAGAGGAGAAGCCCCTCTACCAGCATCCAGGAGAAGGCTGCCATGAAGAAGAGGTGCAGGAAGGCAGTGACCATGAAACACAGCATCTGGAGAAGAGAGAGACCACATGGAAGAGGACTCAGAAGGGACAGAACTGTGTGTTGCTGTTTTATAACCCCTGAAATTTCCAGAAGGGTGATTGGTCAGAAATGAAGTGTCAGAAAAAAGGTGAATTTCCTGATGGATTGTACACTGTATATATAAACACAGAGACACAATTCTATCCTAGATGCCAGCTACAGGTAATTAATGAAACGTTAATAAAAGGGTTTATACTCTGTTCTGTTTGCTCTGACGATGATGGAACAGACCTGGTTGAATAGAACGTTCCTGGTGAGCTCACCTGGTTGCTCTTGGCCAACTCACTGAACATGAGCAGAGCTTCTCCTGCAGCCAGTGCAAAGATCAGGTTCTTGTGCACGGTTGTTCGTTCACTCTTGGGGACCCTGAGGAAGGAGAGAGGGAGCCCTGAGCTGCAGCCAGACGAAAGGGTGCACATGTCCTCCCTGTTCTCCTGGCTTGTGCAGACCTGCCTGCATGACCTGTGGTCTCTCAGCCACTCACTGCAAAGACAAGGAGGAAGGGACTGTCCTGCTGGGCATGCACTTGGTACAGCTGCTCAGCTTGGTACAGCCCTTGGCCACGGCTCCACGGAACAGGCAGTGAGGAGGAGCTGGAGAGAGCCACTGCTGCGTTCACCAAGTGAGACAGAAGGGTTGGCAGTAAAAGAAATAGTCTTTGCTCCATTTATTTTATAAAAATTAATTCTAGCAGAGCAGCTTTTATGGTAAACATTGTTAGTCATTGACAAAAATCTTGCCATGAGGACTCAGTGTGTGTGCACAGCTCACAGGAGCATCTCCACAGAAACAAACAGGGCTGCACCCCCTCTCCAACCACTCCCTTGACAAAGGTTCTACAGTAAAATATCAAGCAAAAAACACAGAGAGGGCTACAAGTGCCCAGACTTTTCTTACCGAACTACCAAGAACAAAATGAAGGTGACTATCAAGGCACAGAAGGAAACTCCACATCCAATAAAAGTCAAGGTCTGCAGTGTGAACTCCTCCTTGGTGGTTGTCTGCTCCAGTTATGAAACAACAGAAGACACAAAGCCCCCTGAATTAAGCACAGACTGCTTGCAGTCCTGGCATCCACCTCACAGGGTGGCAGAGAAAGGCTCCTCACATACCTGCATCTCATACACCTGTAGCAGGATGGCAAAATTCGTGGTGTGGTTGCAAAAACAGGCAGTGGAGTCCCGGAAAGATGTCACCACAGAGCAGCCAGCTGTGGACCACATCCCACCAGCATCTGGGCTAACGCAGCAAAACCAGAGAAAACACATGGAAATTACCACCCACTGCCACGGAAGGCCAAGGCATGAAGGGAATTTCATTCTCCCAGGAGAAGGAGTGTAGAAAGGCGGAAGACAAAGATATCAGAGACAGGTCTTCATATAGACTTCCCTTTGACTCATCCTATGTCTCAGCAGCTTTGCCTTATTCAGCAGGCACACAAAGGAAAATAGATCCAGTGTCAATTTGTGGATTAAAAAGCAGAGTTCAGTCAGCACAGCTTCAAACAGAACCCAGTAATTGCACAGCTCTGGGAAGACCTCCCTGTACAGCTCATTCACTGAGAGCGTCACTGGCCCAGGCCAGTCTAACCATGTCCCCCCTGGCAGCACTGCCCCTCTGAGCCCCCCCAGTACCCTGGGAAGGTCAGGGTCAGAGCAGGGCTGGCGGGAGCATTTGGACAGTGATCAGCTGCTTCCAAAAACACCCTCTTCCCACCTTCCCCAAACTGATCTATGCCTGTTACTAGTCTGGGACTGTAAGGAGGTTTTCTTGCACTTGAATGACTTAATTACCAATCCATAATATATCACAGCCTCACTGTGGTAACATTCAGCAAAAACACATCCCAATGCCAGGCAGAATTTATGAGGCTGGGAGACCTGCATGTTTTTGGGCCATATATCTCAGACCAACTCTTCTTTGTCACAGGCAACAATCATAATTAACTAGGGCTTTGCATTTCAGTTGCAGATACCTCATTAAAGGTCACTCGCTTCTGAGTGACTTCTCCAAAGGAAATCTTCCCAGGAGAGCACTTTGCTCCAGCAGATAGAGGATGTCAGCATGCAAAGGAGGCATTGAATTCCAGACTCCTACTCTTACCATTGCATTTATATTGTGATGTTTGGTTTTCCAGTGGAAATAAAAGCTTATAATTCTGGGGACCCCAATTTAAACAAGGCACCTGAGGCTGAAGTTCCAGAAGGCACAGATGGGCCACACCAGTGTGTCGGGCAGGTCCTGCAGGCAGAGAGGGGAGAGAGGAGGTCACACAGCACACACATGCTGTACACAGATGGGTGCAGTTCACTCACTGGGCTGTAACAGGGTCTGTCAGCGCAGGGACAGACTATGTCCTCTCCAGGGACATAGGAGTCAAGGGGAGAGCCCTGGGGATGGGACACCCCAAAGTCCCATAGCTGTGGGGTGCTGATCCACGGCTGGGGACAGCCAGGTCAGGCTGGTGGGAGGTGACCTCAGGGTCCCCGGGCTCGGTGCTGGAGGTGGCCGGGGAGCACAGCCCCCCGCGGGGTACCTGGGCTCGGTGCTGCAGGCGGTAGCGCACGGCCGTGCTGATCTCCTGGTGGTCGCCGAGCAGAGTGGATGAGATCACAGCAGTGCCCACCGTAGTGCTCACGTACCTGCCAGGGAAAGGGTGCTGCTCACAGGCAGGGGAGCCACAGGAGGTGCTGAGAAAACGGGATCTCACATTATACAGGACAGCTGGAGGGATCCGGATCACCGCTGGACCGCGTCGGTGCAGCCGGCAAAGGGGCCGGGCACGGGGCAGAATGTGCCTGGGGACAGCTGGCAAACAGAGCCCCCTCGGTGCCCGTGGCTGCGGGAGGCGACCCCGGGACAGGCTCCGCAGCACCCGAGCGCTTCAGCCGGGCAGCCCGAGGGCAGAGCCGGAGGCGCGGCGTGTGCGGGATGCGCGGGCGGCCATCCCCACCTAGTGTTGGCAGCTGCGGGAGCCACCAGCGCCACCAGCTCCGCGGACACCGAGCCCAGGCAGAGGGGACCCCGCGGCAGCCCCCGCGGGCTCCTGTCCCCAGCCAGCCCAGCAGAGCTGGTAAGCCCAGGGGAACCAGAGGCACGCGGGAGACACCGTGGTGCACCCTGACACACGGGCAGCCCCAGCCCCAGGGCTGGGATCGAGCAGGGTGGAGGTGACCCCAAAAGCGAGGGACTGAGACACTCAACGCAGGCTTAGAAATGAGCTCTCCCGTGCTGCCGAGGACAGCCCTGAGGTGCAGGGGGGGCTGTTTCACTCACTTGTGCCCCACAGCAGAGGCAGCCACGTCCTGGGACACGGCGCTGCCGGACAGGCAGCGCTGCAGGGCCCCGTAGCCAAACCACATGTTCTTCACCGTGACCCTGCGGAGACCTGGAGGGACAGAGCACAGGCACAGGGACAGGCACACAGGGCAGCTCTGGGCACCACTGCCACGATCTGGGGGTGTGATAGTGGGGGTCCAGAACACCCTCAGCTCCAAGATGTGACTGTAGAGAGGCTGTAGATGGTTTCTCCTCCATGGCCCCCTCTCTCTTTCACCAAGGGCTTCCCCTCCCCAAACTTCTCCAGACCACATGTGTCAGGGTAAAGTTTGTGCCCTTAAGGAAGGTGCTGTAAAAGTGCCAAGTGGAGACCCATGGAAGCTCAGGTGCCACAACCATCATAACCAACCTCTGGTTTTCAGTCTCTGTATTTCCTCTGCGGGAATTTCAATGAAGTCACGGGTGCCTTTCTCAGGGGTCTGGACCACGTATGCCTCACCGCTCAGCTCCTGCCCACTCAGCTCCAGCTCCCTCACCTCCATCCCTGGGGAAGGGTAAAATCAGGTGCTGAGGGGTTCGGCCTTCCTCCAGAGCTACTGCTACAGCAAGTACCACAAGGACACCATAACCCCGGCCAAGACCCACAGCAGCAGCAGACAGGTCCCTTTCAATGCAAACCCTGTGCATCTGGGTTCAGTTTCTCCTGTGCCCAAAGGTTTCTTACAATCCTCTTGCAATCCACAGCATGAGAGGTGCCCCCACAATGTGACATTCTGCATGGAGGAAATGGGGAGCTCGCTGTAGAATCAGTAAGAGGTGAGCCACAGGAGGAGAGGAGCCAAGAGTGGACTTGGACTGGGAACCAGGCAGAGTGACTGATCTGGGCCCTGGTGAGATATCACCCCCAGCTTTAGCAGTGCAACTCACCAATATTCCCGTGCTGGATTGTGATCTTTGTCCTCTCTGCAGTCAGCAGTGGGACTAAGAGTGACACCATTCTGTCACAGAGCTCAACAACAGCCATGGGCCCTCTGATAACCTGCACACACACACAGAGCAATGGAAACCAGCACCTGCAGCTCCAGCTCTCCCTTCCCACAGCTCACAAAAGTTTTCTTAAAACGTTTGGTCCTTGGCAGAAAAAAAGAAGATGGGACTCAAGGCTTTGGCTTTGCTTTCCTGTGATTTCTTCCCTACAGGATGTTCAGCAAGAAAGAAAGGGGCATTGCCCTGCCAGACAACGGGATGTGGGAGCAAGGAATCTACTGGGAATTTGCAAACAGTGTGAATTCTGTAAATCCAGGCTGACAAAGTGGAGAAGCTTGAAGAGAGCTGAGTCAACCACTAGGGAGGTTTGCAAGGAAGGCACCACTTCACTGGACTTGTTTGCACAAGAACTTGCACCTCCAACAAATGAGGCACCAGGAAGGCAGCTGGCCCTTATCCAGCTGGCAAAGAGGCTCCGTGCCCATGCTTGCAGCATTTTCACACACTGCAAAGTACAGCCACAAAGGCTACAGGTGGCCCTGCAAGGACAGGTTCTCAGCCTGCGGTCATGCAGCAGGCCAAGGAGCTGCACACACGACATGAACAGACGTGGCACACAGCAGTCAGGCTGCCGGTGACACCATTACCTGGCTGACTGATGACCACGTTCCAATATTCTGCTCTTCCAGGATTAACTCAATCACTTCCATGTAATACTGGCCCAACTGCTCCAGCATCTCCAGCTCATCTCCCTCCTGGACTTCCATATCTGAAACTTGCTTTAGTACCTGAAGCACTGCAAGGAGGTCAGAGGGCTCAAGCACAGACATTTCTCCTTCCCTCAGAACAGTTGCCAAGACATCAAGAGCACTAAGAGCCAAAGAGAGGTTCATGTCTTGGACATCACTTGTGAAGACGCTGTCAGGAATCTGCCATGGAAAAGAGGGTTTATTTCAGTGCAGAGCCCTAACTCAGCTGTGCCTTGGCAATTCTCTGCGTGCCCTTACTGGCATCAGGACACCCATCTGGCCAACCGGGCATACCCTGGGGGAAAGGGCTCTCTTGTCCAGGCTCACAGCCTCAGTGAGACGAGCCAATATGAAGCAACATTTTGCTTGGTCACAGCATGAGTTACAGCTGTATTAGTCACAATCTCCAACAGCAGCTCAGAAGAGGTCACAGGCACAACTGCTGGCAAAGTGACCTCAAACAGCAGTAGGTGCCAGCATATTCACCCCAACAGCTCCTCCCTGCTCTGGGTGTCACCTGCCAATGCTGGGGCTGCAGGACTCACCACAGTCCTCGCTGCAAGTGTGTTCACACGGCTGACAAGCGAGTGGCTGGACTCCAGCTGAGCTCTTTTCAGTTGCCAGTATGCATCTGAGAACAAAACAGAACCAGAACCATAACCACTGCCGTGGTGTCCAGCAGTGTGGTTAACACATACCATGTCCAAAGCCTGGGGAATGGTTCTCAGATGGTGGCTAAGTCTGCATGACAGGCAGGACAAGGAGACTTCACAGCTCTATTTTACTTCTAGCACAAGATTCCATGGGGAGAAACAGTGTGACACTTTTTCTGCCTTCCCCCATGTCTCCCAGCCAACGAGTCTGGAGATGCCTGGGTTGGGAGGCACTCTATAGCACTGCATCCAGAAGCCATGGAATGTGTGCAACCACTGCTCAGCTGGGGAATAGCAAAACCGCCTGTCAAAACACAGGCAACTGGAGCGAAGTCCCAGCTGCAGTAGAGTTTGCATGTGATCCCTTCAGAGCAAGCATGAGTCCTTCCCAACACTGGCCATCACCCCAGCCTGGACCTTCAGGAGTGCATGTGGTGGAAGTAATGAGTAAATAACTAACAGATGCTGTACCCTTTCTGTAGTGGCAGATGAAAGGCAAAGTCTGCAAACAAGATGCATAACTGAATCCACTGCTGCCGATTTCCAAAACTCGGCATTCCTCAACAGGCCCTGTGGAAACACACAGACAGAAGGGCTGGGTCTCCCAGCGACACACCGTTCCCAGCAGGTATCACCTTTCCTGCAGCAATCCACGAACCCCAGTATGACAAACACTGTGGGCTGCTCCTTAAGTGGCCCCAGAGCCAGAGCAGAGCAGGGACTGGGCTCAGAAGCTGCTCCCAGCTGGCATCTCCTCTTCAGAAGGAACTGGGAGGTGGCATTGCCAGGTCCCGAGTTCATGACTGACCATTACTGTCACCCCAGGCTGGCTGAGCGCCCAAGTGCCTTATCCCAGCAGAGCACTGAAGTACCTGCAAACCCTGGGGAACATCACCCCTGCCAAGGAAGCTGTTTCTCTCAGAAGAGAAATCCCATTATTAGCTCAGGATATTGGAGCAGTTGTCTATGCCAGGGGCATTGCGGGGGTCTCCAGTGACCAAGGGTTTTGTGATGAGTGTGACTTCAAGTACAATTTATAAACTGCCCCACCCAGCCCTGAATGTGCTTCTGTTTTTCTTTCCCAAGGAGAAGCATCATGCCACCAACTGCATCAAATTCCCCCTCTAAGAATAGGACCGGCTTTTTGGACTGTCCCTATGTGCTGACCCCTCGGTGAGTGTAATGAGACTCACCTGGGCAAAGAAGCTGTGCAGTCACTGTCTGAACGGTGCTCTCCAGCTCCAGAGTGTTTAAGCTCCATGCAAACACACGGTCTTGCTCTATAACCCAGCACGACCGAACCTTCTCAATCTGCTCCGTGCCAAGGACTTTCTGCCATATATGCAAGTCAGTGATGTTCCCACTGAAGGACTCCTTAGCCCTGAAGGTGCCTCCCAGGGAATCTTGATCCTGCCCAATTATGAAGGTCCCCTGGCCATAGATGGCCTGGGGGGCAGATGGTCCTGCAGCACACAAACCACTGGCAGAAGCTCTCCTCTTCCCATCGGCATAGATGGCCCAGGTCCCATTTTCCTGCTGCCACGTCACGCAGAAGTGATGCCACTGTCCATCAGCACGGAACACAGGCAGGTATGGGGAATGGTGCCCATGGACTATGAGAGCAAACCGAACAAAGCCTTCCTCGTCCACAAAGCCCCGGAGCTGGAACTCGTTAATGAAGGCCGGCACGGCATAGGAGAAGATGGTGGCAATGTCCTGGGTCCTGGTGTCCCACTGCAGGTGGGCACAGGCTGTGACAGCAGGCAGTGCTGGGAAGTCGGAGAGCACCTTCACATACTTTGTGTCCGTTTTGTCTCTGAATACCAGGACTGGTACAGTGTGGCCTCCTAGAAGGAGAAATTTCAGTTAGCAGGAAGGAAGAAGCAAAGGCCAATAGAGCGACAATAAAAAACAAGTGAAAACTTTTCCAGTCTGATTTTTCCGAATGAAAAGGATCCAGCAGTGAAGAAACATGTCTCCAATTGCCCACATCCACTTATACTCACGTCTTCTCTTTGGTTTGTGCAGCACACCATCTCTTTCCTTCAGCCAGACAGAACCTCTGATGTGGTGGGACTGCAGCAGTTTGCTGAAGGAATCTTGCTCACTGTCCTGGGGTTCAAAGAGCAGCTGAGCAAAGTGCTGCTCACAGAACCTGTCAGCATGCCACCAGTCCAAAGCAGTGGCCACATACTCGTACATGTGTCTTGGGGTCTCAATCGTGACAGGAGCAAAACCTGGAGAAAGACACACATAATGTGGAGAAACAGGAAGCCTCTCCAACCCACCTGCGTGCCACACACAGGGTCAGCCTCTCACAGCACGCCCAAGCACTCACAAACACTGCCTGGTGCATCCTGCAGGAGCCGATGGCAGGAGCCAACTCCCCATCGTCCCTTGGGCTGCTCAGTGGGCACAGTGTGACAGACAAGCTCAGACCATACGTGCCCTAAACGGAGGGACACCTGTGAGCCTGCCCCCAAAGCAGCTCAGTGGTGCAGGGATGGAGCAGGGCACACTCCTGTGGGACACACAAACCGTGCCGAGCTCAGCCCAAAGGAAAAGCTCACTGCGGTATCCCCAGGGAGGGCCCTCAGGAAAGCTAGTTCAGATCAGTTATGAACAAATGTTCTCAGTTTATCCCCACTTTCCAGATCCTCCCAGCTTCTGCACTTGCAGATGCAATTTGCAGGCACAAAATAATCTGTTTTATTTGCACTTGCAGTGGCACACGAAGCAGCAGCTGAGCAAACAGCCTGGCAAATACTCAGCTCTGCAAACAGCATTTCAGGCACAAAGAAACAAACAGAAAAAGTTTGTTTACCTTTGTTTCTGCCACTGGACACCTTTTGTTTCTCTGCGCTGAATATTGCTTATAAACACACAGAGAATGCTGATAAAAATACTAACCTTTAGAAGTCTGGTTCTTGGCAAGGGCTGCAAAAGCAATGAGACTCTTGGACAGACTGACCTGGTGGAGAGGATGCATTGTAACACTCATAGAAACACTAATATTATCTCAAATACTGAGATTATAAACATGACTGTAAAACTCACCAGAAAGCTGAAGAACCAAGAATTAAGGCTCAAGTCTCTCCTGAACATGTTGACCAGGTGGAAAGCTTTGACTCTTTGCTGGAATAAACAAAATATTATTGGAGATGCATCACAGAGACAGAAGCATTCTGCAGAAAGGCAGTTCCCAGACAAAGCTGCTTTCCTCAGGAAGACTTGAATCAGAAAAGAGAAAATGAATCCCTTTGAAATACCTGTCCTGGGTAGTATCTTACCCAAAGAATTCCCAGTTCTTCTTGCAGAACTCAAGGTCTCAGTTTAACATCTGTTTGCAGGGTACAAAATAAGTGAGAGTAAAACATACAGATGTGTGATATTAACGAACAGGCAAGTTCACAGAGCCTCTTTATCTGCATTAACTAAATTAAAAAGCCATGGTGGCATTAAACAGCGTTGCATCACTGGCAGCTTTTCTCGTTGCTTTTAAAATCTTCAGGAACAGAGCAGCAGAAGAGAGCCTGCAGAGCAGTAAATCCAGCCTCCAGGAGCCCAAACACAGAGCCCAGCACCGCAGAGCCGTCCCGGAGAGCTGCCCAGTGCCGGGGCTTGGCAGTGAGCTCCCCCCACCCACGGCTGCCCCGGGGGAGGAAACCCTGGGTGTGTGGCAGTAAAACATCTAGTAAAGTCATAGATGAGGGTACATAAAGGCGCAAAGGTGGAAACTGGCAATGCGAGCACCAGTGCAAACAAGCCCTAGAGCTGTCTCTGGGCACCGGCACCGCCAGCCCCGAGTGATCTCTGCTCCCAGCGGGGCTCTCCCGTGGGCGCAGTAAAAGCACATTGAAGCACTTTGCTGCTAAGGGACTACGGAGATCAGGTCTGCAGCCCGGGCTCTGTGTTCACGGGCTCCCAAAGTTCAGCGTGCAAAGGGCAAAGTGCGAATCTGACGGATGGGAGAAGGATCCACGGCACCACCGACCTCCCGCTCCTCAGCCCGCACCTGCAGCCCCAGGTCTGCGCTTCTCCAGGGAGGGCCCTGCAGACGGTGCAGAGGAAACCTGGAACCCGGTTTGAGCAGGGAAAACAGGGCAGCGGGGAGCGCCCGGTGCCCCAGTGGGAAGATCCCAGTGACCCAGTGGGGAGTGCGCGGTGAGGAGACCCCAGTGGCATCGCCCTGGGGAGCTCGGGAAGGGCCGGTCCCCGGCACGGTCGGGGCGGGACGAGCCCGAGAGCCCGGCGGGGCGGCGAGCGCATCTCCGGGGATCTGGAGAGACGGGGAGCGGGACCCGCGGCCGGTCCGGGACCACCGCTCCCCGCACAGCACCGCACAGCACCCCGCACAGCTCCGCACCCCGCACAGCTCCGCACCGCCAGCCCGCACTGCCCCCGACGCGCACCCCGCATCCCGCCCCGGGACGCCCCTCCAGCCCAGCCCGCTCCCGGCGCCCTCGCCCCGACCGACAGCGAAGCACTCACAACCCGCCCCGCTCCGCCGCCTGCGCCGGCAGCCCCGGGATCTGCTTCCCCGGCAGTCAGCGCTCCGTGCAAGTGCCCAATAAAGCCTCCCAGGGAATCTGGCGCATGGTCTTGGCAAGGAAGCGGGGGAGCGGAGGAGTTACCAGGGATCCGCGCAGCAGCAGGAGCCCCACGCAGCCCAGGAGGGCAGGTGAGGACGGGCAGGTCTGGCGATGTCCGGAGTGTCCCCACTGCAACGTCCTGGCTCAGCGGCTTCAGCGATCCAGCATTTCCTCACGCCGGGGCCCACAGCAGCCCCGGGGAGGATGCCAAGGCTGGAGGGTGCAGGTCACCCCCATGGGCCGTGGTGCTCCCCACCTCACAGGGCAAAGCTGCTCTTTCGGTTAATGCCCACGCACAGTTCCCACTGCTCCCCTCCCAGAGAATGCTTGAATCACACCATGGATTCACCGGCAACTGGCTTTTGTTCTTCAGGGTCTTCGCCTGGGAATGAAGGCAATTATCCCATCTCAACGCCCCTGCTCTCAGCAATAAATCTCCCACAGAAGAATGGACCTTGGAGGCAGCTGCTCTGGGCTGCTTAGTCACTGCTGCCAGCTGGGAAACAGCCTGGCACTCCTGGACAGCGTGGCATGGAGTGCCAAAGGCGGGCGGACAGCATGGCAGCACTGGAGAGGGCTCTGCTGCTCCCGTGGTTCGGCCAAAACTGGACCCTGCTTTCCTCGGCAGTGGAGGGAGCAAAGGGCACGAGTCAGAGCCCAAGTTCACACCAAGCATCTCCAGAAGGAAAGTACAAAATTATTTCAAACTTAGGACCAGATTAGGTTTAGTGAGAGTCAGAGTTTCCCAGCAGACAGTCAGCTAAGTTCCTTGGTGACTTAGACAGAATGAATCACCTTTTGTAACAGCACAAAATACAGTTTTTTGGGAGCATTAGAACTGGGATCCAGCTCCCAGGCCCTACTACTCTTTTTTGTATGCACAAATAAACCTTTCTCTGTGCATATGCAGAGAGTTGACATTTCCCATGATCACTGAATTGAGACCCAAGTCTCCAACCCCACCTACACAAGTTCTTTGGATTTAAATCTGAACTAACTTCCATAATTACGTACTGGACTTTCAAATAAGACTTGATGCTTTGGCTGGCATCAAGGATGGCTCTAGAGACCCTGGCAAGAAAGTGTCTCTGGCATTTCAAAGAAAAGGTCACAGCCAGCAAGTGGAAGCCAATAATTGGCATCTCACTGTGCTTTCACCTAAAATCACACTGAAAAGGCCCCAAAGAGCACAGTCCAGGAAGGGGCTGCAGTGCCTGGCCTGAGGGACACTTGCTTTGGACCTCCTGGCTCTCCAGAGGACTTCCATGCATCTGTGGGTGCTGCCATCTGTTTGCTCCTTGCCACGGAGCAGAGTCATCACCATCAGTGCTGGCAACTCCTCATTGTATTGGCACTAATTCCCACAAAACCAGTCAGCTGTCTCCTGAGGGCAACTGCGGTTCCTGGAGTCACCTCCATCCGTAATCTCAAAATAAATTAGAAACAGCAGAGTTCCTAGAGTTAAGAGGTGTCCATCCAGTGCATGAAGACCTTGGCAGGCAGACACATGACCTCGGGATGGTTAGATGGCAAAATCCCAATGCACTTTTAATGCTGATAAACCTCTCTAACAAGCAGCCGAGCAAAGGGCAAGTTGTGTTGTGCCATTTGGGTGATGCTGTCACTCCAGGTTAGCCTGGTTTGGGATGGGTTGCAATTCTGTTTACACGCAGGCAATTTAAAAAATCAGCTCAGGTGCATTTTAAGGAGTGTTATCCTTACCAGTGAGTAAACCCTGAGCTGCCACCCTCAAGGCACATCTTTCACACAACCCTTGGAAGAGCTTCCCAGCACATGGGCGAGCAACATGTTAATCTTTATAAATCAAATATTTGCCAAGTGGAGTAGAAGGCCATGTGTCTGAGCAAGATGCACTGAGAAATGGAACAAAGCATGGCGTGTGTCAGAGATCACTTGGTCTTGTGCAAACCTGTCCCTTGCAGAGTTGTCCTTCAAAACAACACTCCCTTAGCCCAGCTCTGACTCAGGAGGCACCGGTAGAAGACACGCAGACTTACCTCCCTCCCCAGTACTGGGGCTGTGAAGGTGTGTCACACAACTGCCATATCTCAATCATGCTACACTTTCACACACCTGAATGTTTCACAAGCTGCTGTTTGGGGCCGATGCCTCACTCTGATACCAGCACTGCAGCTCAGAGCTACAGTGGGCCCATTATTTAGCTGCATATGGATGTTTCTCTTTGCTTCTGCAAGGGAAGGAAGTGAAAGCATCGAGTCTCCACCCTAAAAAACCATATTTGACTCCCCAGCTATTCACTATTCAGAGAAAAGAGCAAGGCAGTCATTGCTCCCCTCTTGGCTCATGCTGAGCACTTGACCAGGGGCAGCTGGGCTCTGTGTGTGTGCAGAGGTAAGAACTGGAGTCTTTTGCTGTCCCTAATCCAGACACTTCCTTGCGGAGCACAGACAGAGCCCAGATGTCCCTCAGATGCAGAAACTAAAACTCCAAGGAATTTCTACATGGCCAAAACACTTCTGCTTTCCAGCTCCACCAACACAGCCTTCCACCAAGTGCTGCCCACACCTGTGTAAGGGCATTGTAGATGGACCATTCAGAAATTCTACAAATTCTGACTTAAGGCTGAGAATGGACAGTCTACCACTGAAACAGGAACAGACACTTCCATGGAACAGCTCCTCTGCTTTTCCTTTCCACACCCCTGAGACTTTCCTGTGTGAAGAGAAGCAGGAGCTTGCTGTCCCGTGGAGTCCAGCTGGCTGAAAGGCTCCTGTGAGACCTCCAGACCAGCTCTCCCAAAAGAAGATTCATCAGTATTCAGGAAGCAATTAACCCTGCACTGCAGTGCTCTGGTCGTGGCACAACTTCCTGCTGTTGCTGCTGACAGGGAGCTGTCAGTGCAGGACATCCCATCTCCGTCACTCCAAGCAAGCTGTTAACACACATTAACGCTCACATGGATCAAGTTATCAGAAGTAGCAGTGCCTGGAAAAACCTAGACAGCTCTTCCAGCTCCTCTGGACAAAGGCACAGTGTCACCCCCTGACCTCCACGCACACCTTACCCAGAAGACTAGTCTGTCTGTAGCTACACAGCAACCACTGACCAGGCGAGCAGGAGTCATCAATTGCACAGTCTGGGCTTTGGATGGCAGATGCCATTTCCCGTTCACAGCTCTGCAGGACAGGGACTTAGAAGACACGTGCTCAAGCCAATTCTTCAGGTACCCAAACAAGTTCCTGACCTGCACAATGAAAGTCTGAGCTGATGTGATTTTATAGCCAGACACCCGCATGTTTGGCAGTGCCAGTATTTGTCTAGTTCTCTCAGTTTCCTCTCCCCGTCACCTTTCAAGTCTGTCACATCAGGGTTGGCCAAACTTCCTGATGCTACAGGCTTCACATCGAGGGCCTGGTATGTCAGGGATATGTCTGCCAGGAAGCTGAGGGGAGAGGGCAGGAGGTCCCAGGCAGCCAGAGCAATACTTCCCCCAGGGCACAGAGTGACCCAACAGGCAGGTCAAGAGCCTGCCTGTACCAGGCCACCTCCTTGCACAGAAAATGCACAATTCTCCCTGCAGTGCTCACCCTCCTGTGCCCCTGTCAGCAGCGTGACCTCCCTCCAGCACAGCACTCACACCTGAGCCACCCACGAACAGAGACCGTGCAGGGGCTGAGCAGAACTCCCACTGCAGTTCTGGTGCACAGAACCTCCCTTGGTTTAATTTTCTATGGTACACTGACAAGACATCTCAGCTGAGAAGAAAGTTTCCTCCACAACCCCAGACTTACATTTCTAAGGCAAAGGATCCTGTTCCAGTGCTATTTTGCTTTCTAGACTAGTTTGTAGAGTTAGATTTAACCAGGGTTTTATCTTCTTGTTTTTGCTTCTTTAATGCCCCCAAGTCTCAGTGAGGTTTGTTTCAAAAATTTCATGTGGACATGCCAGCCTTAATCTCACTCTTCCAGGCCCTTCTCATTGTCTGGGATGAAAGCCCAACACAGAGCCTCCCCGCTAATTGCCAGCTTTCTGTTTCCCAGTGACAGGTGTATTGTCTGGAGGAACAGACCCGATTGTGTCCCTGCGCAGTGGGACATCAGAGGCTGATATTGCAGAGCCTTTCAGTGAGCTTGGGCACGGCTGGTTATTTAGTGCCATCATTTATAACCAATCTGTGTAGCCTAGAAACTTAATAGAAAAAACTGGAGCTGCCTTTATTCTTCATCTTTTTGGTGTTTTGTTTGGTTTTTCCCCCCCCTCAACTTACTAACTACTCCTAAATCTCCCATCCTCCTAGCAGCAAGACAGGGTGCTGATCCTCTCTGAAACACTAAATGTCTCTGATAATTTTTCCAGTGTTCTAAGAAAGGGGGATTGCTGGTTTAACTAGGCATCCACTGTGCATCTCCTTGAACCTGGAATCACAGCCAGCAAAAACTCCACAAACTGTAATTCCTTTAAGGCGTCAATATGCATGGGCTCGGGTCATGAACATCATGGAGAGATGGTTTAGATCCTCTGGAGATGCTGAGGAACACCCTGAGGCAGGGAGCTCGCTTTGGGGGTCAGTGGCCGTGCCTGCTTTACCAAGGAGAAAGGGGCTGTGGTGCTCCGACAGAGTGAGGAAAGGCAGCGGTGAGAGAGCTCCTGAGAGATGAGAGGAAAAAGCACTAGAACAATATTAGAGCCAGATTGCATCTGTCTTTCCCATTTTCCCCATTAAAAGATAAAGCTTTCCATACGTGGCTGTTGCACAACAGCAGAGCTCCAGCCAGTGCGGCAGCACCACGCGACCAGAAACGCAACAGACCATTGAGCAGATGGCCCAAGTGTTTGCTGCAGGAGCCTGGCACTAAAGAAACCATCTCTTTACTGGATTTCATCACGCCAGTCACAAGACAGGAGGGTCTACAAACAACGGGCATAAGCAGTTCCACATCACCTTACAGGAACACAGGTGCTGAGAAAGAGAAGGCGCGTTGTGTCCGGCTGAGCCCTGGGTGCCCCTGCAGTGTTGGAGTTCAGTCAACTCCAGTGCATGTTCCCGGTCTGAATGGACTCCCCACTTCACACCCCTGTTGCTGACACGCAGCAGCAGCTCCAAGAGCAGCACAGAGACCTCCTCACAACTGAAACTCTCCTCCTCCTCTTCCAGTTTGTGAAGTTTTCCCAGCTCGTTCTGCCAGAACCCAAATAAAGCTGGAAAGTTGATTCCAACACTACTAACAGAAGGACTTTTGCAACTGTCAAAGGGCACCAGAAATTCAGGCACTTCTAAACAGTATTGACAAGAGATAGACAGTGTCACAGTGACTGGAGTATCGTAATGCCAGAAACAGCACAGGATCAGCACTGGGCTTCCTTGGATTTCCAGCCCCCCAGCATTTGACTGAAAACAAGCAAAGGGCTCCCTGGCGACTTCACTTGTCCCCTCCCTTGGAGGGACACAGACCATTCTTACATCTCCACCTCTGCCAGCAACTTTTCCCATTCAGAAAATGGTTCTTTCAGAAACTCTCAGGAACTTGCTTTACATCTTAGTGCACCATCCCCTTGTCTGTACCACTTGTCTGCTCCCAGATTCAACCTCTTCTTTCAGTTTTCAGAGTAACGAAGGCATCCTCTTGGACTGAAGTCAACTCTCTATTTCCTCTAATGAGTTGAGATATCTCAAATAAATCTGCCTTTGGAAGTTTCAGTTGCAAAGAAGAAGATGCCAGCATGATCACCTTCTGTCCCGACCTGGGCAAACGCTTACTCGATTAGCTTTCGTTTAGACACAGGTTGGTAAAGTTTGAGTCTATCTAGTTCTGATCTTGTCAGAATTGTATTTAAATTCTCTGACAGATTCTTGGCTTGCAGTTTGTTAACAGATCGTTGTTGAGGCAAGATGTTTGAAATTAGAGTGGTTTGGAACAGGAGAGACACATGGTGCATTTATTCTCCAGTTCAGTGATTATCTCTGCCTGGCTCCACTCCTAACACAAGTTCACCTTGGGACATTACAGGAGTTGCTGGCTAGTTTGGGAACTAGGAATATGCCCCAGGTAGGAATATGTTGGAATCAGCACCAGACACAGCCACAATGAGGGTTCAGGAGCAATGTCAGTGCTTTCAGCTTCTGGACAGTTTGCACTGCCTCTGGCCAGCTCTACAGCAAACTTGTCCTGGGCTGGGTGGTGCAGGGCCCCAGCCTCAGCTTGACCTGCTGGTTTGGAACTCCCTTATTCCAGACAGCAAAAAAGTGCCTGGTGATTTACCCTGTTACCCTGAAACACCGTGTTTGTCTCTCTCGCTGCATGAGCAGGTGCAGGCTTTGTAGAGTAAAATTGTTCTGAAGATTTTGTTAAACATCCCAAGTCACCAATGCCTCTTTAGAAGGCTCAAGAATGTAAGATGTCATTTGGCACTCACACAAAGAGAAAGGAACCAAAACTGAGAAACCAGGCAGGTGCCAGTGCAGCCACCCAAATACCTGGGAGTTTATACATTACACACACACACTGAAGACAGACCTCAGCTGCAGTGCCCACCTGCTGAGAGAACACTAACATTCCACCTATCCCAAGGAAGTGTTAAAAGATGTGTCTGGAGCGCTGTTTAACTTCCCTGTCAGAGGTAGGATCATAAACCTGGATTGCAGCTTTGCTAAGGCTAGAAACAGACTTCAGAACTGCTTTAAAAAACAATAGTAAAGAGAAAAGTTTGCATTTTTCAAACTTCAGCACAGTTCATCGTAGCAGGTTAAGGTGAGCTCTAAGGGTTCAGCCCAAGATGTTCCCGGGGGATATCTCAGTGCAGAACTGACCTTCCTTGGGCTGAACAACAACTGCTGAACAGCCCATTTGCTGTCTGTCAGGAAACCACGCACGCACTCCTTTATATATTGAACAAGAACCTTAAAAATTAGTTGAACTTGTCACTCTCTTCCCCAGTGTTTATTCTTCTACATACTTCTGAACTTCCCAAGCTCTTCAGGACAGCACCATGCCATTGTGTCTCCTCCAGCCCAGCACAGTGGGCGCCCAGTGATGGAGGTTACGCCCAGTGACACCCCCACCACCCATCACTGCTGTCAGGGTTTAGTGGCATCTGCTCTGGAGGGCTCTGAAGGACACAAACAGTGCAGGGCATCACCCAGAAATAAAGTTTACAACACAGCAGCTGTGAAAAGAACCCGTGTCAGAGCATCAGAAAAGATCTTAAGACCATCAGCTGTATCTACGTAAGTGGAAATAAGTATCCTATAAAACTTAGAAGGAGAAACAAGGATTTGCCTGACATTAACCAGCAATAGATGGAGCTAGTGGTGCACTAAGGTTGCTTTGAACCGGGGAAGAGATGTACCTGCACATCTGCAAAAGAGCCAGTCGCATACCTGGGAGGATCTGGAAAGGCACGGTATTACTAGAAGGTAAAACAATAACTGTAGGACATCTGCTTAGTTGTCAAGGACCAAGAGGGAAATAAAGCTGTTGTCCCCTCTAGCTAAAACCTGCTGTTTCCTTTTCCCCAGACTCCCCACCACCAACTGCTCTACAGTTTGCATGCCAATCCAATTCTGATGCCTGTAAGTCACCCCAGAGACTGTTTATTTTAACTTTATCAAGTGAAGAGAAAAACAACTGTGTTAGGATGAAAAAAGAGCATCTGGCAGCAGGATATTCTGTCGCTCAGACAGCTTCCCAGCCTTACTGGTGTCCCAGAACATGGGACTTCAGTTACCCAAGGGTCGAAAGAAGGGGAGAACAGAGTGCAGAGTACAGGTTCTCTGTGTGTTTATCTTAAAGATGGTCTTTTGTGGTCTGGTGTCTTTTTTTCTGCAAGACTGGCACAATCAAGAAAGGGGCTGGGGTTTGGTTTTCTTCCCTGTGGCTCTTTTTGTTCTCTCCCATTCGCAAGTATTTTTGAGCATTGGAGGAAAAAGCAGACGTTGCCCAGCAGTTTTGCCCACCCCATTTTTGTTGACTGTCACCTGAAGCACACCCCGGGGGAGAAGCCTCATTTTTCAATAATTAGGAGGGACACTGCAGACATGTAGATTTGGTTGGACACGTGGGACTCCAGTTGTGTTTTCAGGCCATCTGCCACCTGGGTGCGGTTCAGAGGGGGCTGCACGATGTCTGAGTGGCTTCTGACGTGGGAGCCCTCATTCCTACTCCAATGGCATCGTGTTCCAAGGATGAACCGCCTCAAGGAGGAAGACACTTCCTTGGTAAAATACTTCTATTCTTGGAGGAAGTTTCCTTTAGGCAAGAAGCCAATGAACTACTTACATTGTTGTGTTGTTCTACAAAAGAAAGAGCCCCATGTAATTAACATTTAATATTTGGAATGAAGCAAATCTAACTTATTTTAATCAACAGGTTTCTTTAATTTCAGGCACTTATACATCTGGAAAGCAAATTACATATGTGGTAGGTTTCAGAAAAATCTCACTACTTGTCTGCCTTGCAGAACCTTCCTGCAGATGTGGCCAGAAGTTCTGTTCTCTATGGATGCATTAGAGCACTCCTGTAATGGGTCAGGACACTGGAGGAAAAGTTGAATTGGTGCTTGGGTGTAGTTTACCCAGAAAACGCTAAATTTGTTGTACTGACCTTGACATACAGCAGGACTCCTCTAATTTTGAAAATAGGCATTTATTTATTTTCTTTCCTTAAAGAACCATTACACCAACAGCACATCCGTTTTTACATATACATTTAATATTCCTTGCAGGAAGGAAACAGAAAAAGTTGGGATTTCCCCCCCATTTTGTCCTTCTCTGTCCTTTCGTTTTCTTTGCGACTCTCCAAGCTTTTTGCAAACCCTTTGGCCAAGTCCCCCAGCCCATAAGTGCAGCCCAAGCTCCTCCTGGGCAGAGTGCAGGAGGGGGCAGCTCCTGGAGTGCCGGGAGCTGTGCCTGGGGGGCTGCAGCGGCACTGCCAGGTACCTGGGGCTGCTGCCCGCTCTCAGAGGCCTCTTCCGACCTCCGGCGCCGCAACGCCCCAATGGCCAACGGCCAACGTCCCAATGGCCAACGCCCCAATGGCCAATGCCCCAATGGCCAACATCCCAATGGCCAACGTTCCAATGTCCCAATGGCCAATGCCTCAGTGCCCAATTGCCCCAATTGCCCCAATGCCCCCNGCGGCACTGCCAGGTACCTGGGGCTGCTGCCCGCTCTCAGAGGCCTCTTCCGACCTCCGGCGCCGCAACGCCCCAATGGCCAACGGCCAACGTCCCAATGGCCAACGCCCCAATGGCCAATGCCCCAATGGCCAATGGCCAATGCCCCAATGGCCAATGCCCCAATGGCCAACATCCCAATGGCCAACGTTCCAATGTCCCAATGGCCAATGCCTCAGTGCCCAATTGCCCCAATTGCCCCAATNTTAGTTGTCAAGGACCAAGAGGGAAATAAAGCTGTTGTCCCCTCTAGCTAAAACCTGCTGTTTCCTTTTCCCCAGACTCCCCACCACCAACTGCTCTACAGTTTGCATGCCAATCCAATTCTGATGCCTGTAAGTCACCCCAGAGACTGTTTATTTTAACTTTATCAAGTGAAGAGAAAAACAACTGTGTTAGGATGAAAAAAGAGCATCTGGCAGCAGGATATTCTGTCGCTCAGACAGCTTCCCAGCCTTACTGGTGTCCCAGAACATGGGACTTCAGTTACCCAAGGGTCGAAAGAAGGGGAGAACAGAGTGCAGAGTACAGGTTCTCTGTGTGTTTATCTTAAAGATGGTCTTTTGTGGTCTGGTGTCTTTTTTTCTGCAAGACTGGCACAATCAAGAAAGGGGCTGGGGTTTGGTTTTCTTCCCTGTGGCTCTTTTTGTTCTCTCCCATTCGCAAGTATTTTTGAGCATTGGAGGAAAAAGCAGACGTTGCCCAGCAGTTTTGCCCACCCCATTTTTGTTGACTGTCACCTGAAGCACACCCCGGGGGAGAAGCCTCATTTTTCAATAATTAGGAGGGACACTGCAGACATGTAGATTTGGTTGGACACGTGGGACTCCAGTTGTGTTTTCAGGCCATCTGCCACCTGGGTGCGGTTCAGAGGGGGCTGCACGATGTCTGAGTGGCTTCTGACGTGGGAGCCCTCATTCCTACTCCAATGGCATCGTGTTCCAAGGATGAACCGCCTCAAGGAGGAAGACACTTCCTTGGTAAAATACTTCTATTCTTGGAGGAAGTTTCCTTTAGGCAAGAAGCCAATGAACTACTTACATTGTTGTGTTGTTCTACAAAAGAAAGAGCCCCATGTAATTAACATTTAATATTTGGAATGAAGCAAATCTAACTTATTTTAATCAACAGGTTTCTTTAATTTCAGGCACTTATACATCTGGAAAGCAAATTACATATGTGGTAGGTTTCAGAAAAATCTCACTACTTGTCTGCCTTGCAGAACCTTCCTGCAGATGTGGCCAGAAGTTCTGTTCTCTATGGATGCATTAGAGCACTCCTGTAATGGGTCAGGACACTGGAGGAAAAGTTGAATTGGTGCTTGGGTGTAGTTTACCCAGAAAACGCTAAATTTGTTGTACTGACCTTGACATACAGCAGGACTCCTCTAATTTTGAAAATAGGCATTTATTTATTTTCTTTCCTTAAAGAACCATTACACCAACAGCACATCCGTTTTTACATATACATTTAATATTCCTTGCAGGATGGAAACAGAAAAAGTTGGGATTTCCCCCCCATTTTGTCCTTCTCTGTCCTTTCGTTTTCTTTGCGACTCTCCAAGCTTTTTGCAAACCCTTTGGCCAAGTCCCCCAGCCCATAAGTGCAGCCCAAGCTCCTCCTGGGCAGAGTGCAGGAGGGGGCAGCTCCTGGAGTGCCGGGAGCTGTGCCTGGGGGGCTGCAGCGGCACTGCCAGGTACCTGGGGCTGCTGCCCGCTCTCAGAGGCCTCTTCCGACCTCCGGCGCCGCAACGCCCCAATGGCCAACGGCCAACGTCCCAATGGCCAACGCCCCAATGGCCAATGCCCCAATGGCCAATGGCCAATGCCCCAATGCCCCAATGGCCAACGCCCCAACACCCCAATGCCCCAATGGCCAATGGCCAATGCCCCAATGGCCAATGCCCCAATGCAGCAGTTCTACAATTCCTCAATTCTGCAATTCCATAATTCCACAACTCCACAGTTCTGGAGCTCCACAATTCCACAGTTATGTCCAATTCCACAAATGTCCGACCCCACAGCCCCCGCCGCTCAGCGCCCCCTGCCGGCCGGCCCCGCCCGCAGCCGCCGCCATTTCGCTGCCCCGGAAGCGCTCCGCGCGCCCTGCCCCCGGCACAACATGGCGGCCGTGTCGGTGCTCCGCGGGCCCGGCGGCGGCCTCAGGCGCGACC
>VWZF01000203.1:1048394-1114823 GCA_013396755.1 Sclerurus mexicanus | reverse complement strand
GCCCGGGGGGCACGGCCGGGGGGACCCCGGGGGGACCCCGCGCCCCCTCACTCCGCTCTCTTGCAGGAACTCGCTCCTGGAGGCCGAGCTCGCCCAGAAGGGGCTGCGGGTGCCCGCGCCGCGCAAGACGGGCACCACCATCGCCGGCGTCGTGTTCAAGGTGAGGGGGGCGCGGGGCGAGGCCGAGTTCCCCTGAGCCGGGCCGGGACAGGCCGAGTTCCCCTGAGCCGGGCCGGGACAGGCCGAGTTCCCCTGAGCCGGGCCGGGACAGGCCGAGCTGCCCTGAGCCGGGCCGGGACAGGCCCCCGAGCCCCCCTCAGGCCCCTGGGCCCGGCCCCCCACTCGGCGCTGCTGAGTCACCGCGGCTGCCCCCGGGAACGGCCCTGCGGAGAGCGGCAGTAATTCTCCTTTCCTGTAGGATGGCATCGTCCTCGGAGCGGATACGAGAGCAACCGAGGGCATGGTCGTGGCTGACAAGAATTGTTCCAAAATACACTTCATTTCCCCCAATATCTAGTAAGTGTTGGTTTTTGCTGTGTAATGAGTGGTTAGTTGTGTACGTTCTTGAGCAGCGGTGTTGGTAATTGCACTGGGGTTTTTAGCTGGGTCCTTTGCTAACAGCAAATATTAAGGTGTGCTTGAAAATGATAATTTATTATCAAGGCTTGGGGTTTTGTGGTATTCTATTTACACTTAAGCAGGCTATCTTGTTTCATACTCTAAAAATACTGTGTGAGAACTTAATTTCCTCAGTTTTACAACAAGAAAATTTCTACTGGTTGCATAAAGCATAGAGATTTTTGCCTCCCCACCTTTCCCTAAATTGCTCACAACTGTTTTCAGTTGCTGTGGGGCGGGAACAGCTGCAGACACTGAGATGACCACTCAGCTGATCTCCTCCAACCTGGAGCTCCACTCCCTGTCCACAGGACGACTTCCAAGGGTTGTCACGGCCAACAGGATGCTCAAGCAGATGCTGTTCAGGTAACTGAGCAGGCTTCTTGTTTATTAACAGTGCTGTTAAAACCCCCAAGTAATGTTTAAGGAGTATCCTGCCTCAGCCTCCTTAACCCTCGTAACGGGACTTCGTAATTGCTCTTTGCTTCGTTGGCCTTTGTGCTGAGATGGAAGAGAAATCAAGTCAGTGGTGTTTTACAGAATTGATACTATAGTTGTGCCACGGTGCAGCGATCACAGAGCAGAAATAGAGAGGTATTTGTTTAATAGACTGTTGATCACACCCATGAAAAACTTCTGTGTCTTTGATGAGACGGCTGGGCCAGTAATAATGTAACGTGCAGACTTGTAAAACTGGGCATTTTAAGTGACTTGTAATAGAATCACAGCCTCAGAATGTCTGCTGAACACTGAAATAAACTGTGTTTTCATAACTCCCTTAATTTACTGCTCCCAGCCTGTCTAGTGCAGAGCTGTACTGGGGTAGTTTTGGGACAGTTTTCCAGTGTCTGCATTGTGGTAAACAGAACCAGAGGTGTGTTGTGGGGTTTCAGACTCACAGACAAACATTGCTCCCAGGTATCAAGGCTACATCGGTGCTTCTCTGGTTCTGGGGGGAGTGGACGTCACGGGCCCACACCTGTACAGCATCCACCCCCATGGATCCACCGACAAGCTGCCCTACGTCACCATGGGTGAGTGACTCGGCAGGGGGAACTGCTCCAATCGGTGTTTAAAATGGTTTTATTTAAATGCCACTGTTTGCTGGGAGATGTACGTGCCTCAGACTGCAAGGATGAAGTTGCACCTGCGTTTGTAAGGCAGGTGCACTGTTGTGTTTCTTCACAAACAGGGGCTGGAGTGCTCTAAATCTCAACTGCCAAAAAACTGGCACTCAGAGCGTTGCTCTGTGTGTTCCCCACCTTAAAGCATGGGCATTGTGGGATTCCCAAAAATTTGCTGAAAGAGAAAAGAATTCCTCGGGAACATGATTTGCATGATGTTCAGGTTCATATAAATGAACAGATATAAATGAGCAGATGTTTCTGGTTCATATAAATTGCACTTGGGGACTTTGTGTTTCATTTGGAAGACTTGGGTAATTGTAAAGGGAAACTTATTTTTGGTAGAACCTTGGAAGTGTAATGGAGAGTCCAAATATATCAGAAAACTGATCTGCAAATGCAGTGTGTTGGATTAGTAAGTCAGATTCAGCCCATGGCTGGTGCAGCTTTTTTACGCTGGTTGTGTGATGGGAGAGCTTCCATTTATAGCTTTTCATTACTTTTTCCTGCTCCTGCTCGGCACCTGTGGATGAAACACGCAGGCAGGCTGTTGCTGGAGTCGGAGGGGGTGTCCCTTGGGCCGTGGGGTGCCCGAGCGCTGATGAGCTGCCGCAATTAGCGCTGCAGGGGTGCAATTAGCAGTTAGGCCGCTGGGTGGCGCCACCGCCCCGGGCACGGCGCCGCGTTCCCTCCCGCATTGTGCGGGACCGGGACCGGGACTGCCCGGGCTGCGGGATGCCGTGCCTGTCACCCCAGTACTGCCTCTAACCCGGCTGCCCTGGGTTTTGTTTTGCGGTGCTTGTTTCCTGCAGCAAGCCACGCACCTTCCCCTTAGGCACGTGGTGATCTTCCTGCTCTAAAATGTGGCATTTCTGAAAATCCTGGCTGCTCCTCTTTCCCTCTGCAAAAATAACATAGTAGCACACTAAGTTGAAACGAGCAGGAAGTAGAATATCACTGGATTAAGTTCCTTGTAGCTTAAAGTTTGATGTGCTCTTGGCAGTCCCAGCTCTGGCTGGTGCTTAAACGGTCCTTTAGGCCGGGCTGTCAGACAAAGCCCTTCTCAGCATCAGTGTCCTTTACCCTGCCACTCCTGCTACACTGATGCTTCCTTCAGTGACTAAGATATGATTTAGTAAAAACTTAGCCTGTGCATATAGATGAAAAGATAGAATTGAGACAGCAGAAAAACTATCAAAAGTCAAATTGTAGATAGCAGTTGGAATTGTATTTCAGTGTTATTTAGCCTAATCTGTTGTTTGTTGATTTTTTTTTCCCCCAAATGTTCTGAAGGCAGTTTGTTTAAATCAGGGTAGGTATTTTTGGCCAGTCAACTTCTGGAAATTCAGTATTAAAAAGGAAAGGAGGTTGAGGAGTTGGATTTTATTTTGGTGTGGTGGAATCTGTCTGTGGACGGACAGAGTGGTGTCCTGCCTTGCATGGGAAATTTAAAAGGTGCTAGGTGCTTACTCAGGAGTGAGAACATCAAATTAAACTGTTTATGCTGACAAAGGACAAAATTGGATTTCAGCAAGCAATGCAAGATTGTCTGATGGCTTGGCTTGTCTAGGAAAGCTTCTGGCCAAGACTTATAATGAAATGCATGCATAAAATTAAAGCACTTGGAGTGTGTAGTTGAGCTGTCGGAAGCAGGCGGAATGTTCAGGAGTCTCTGGTGGCTGGAGCTGCTCCCCTGGTGCCAGTGGTGCTTCATATTCATAAATCAGCTCTTCATGCACTGGCAGTGTCGTGCTGCAGAGCAAGCACTCCCACTGCTGGGAGCCAGCCCCCAGCCAGGATCCGGGCTGAAAAATGATCCCAGTCCATGGGGCTGCAGAGATCACAGAATTCTTACCTGGGATGAACAGCAAATTGAATAACAATGAGTGCGTGTGAATAAATGCCCTGTCAGGGAGCCCTGGCAGTGATGGATTAGGAAGTGCTAAATGTTGCTCTCTCAAGACTCTGCACATCCTCCAGTGTGGCAGGTGGGGTAGCAAACAGGTCCTTGGGTGAGGAAATGGACTGTACCTAGCAACAAGAACTTGTCTTCAGTAAAGGTTCTGCTAAAAAGATCCAGTTTATCTGTTTTAGAAAAGCTTCTGCAGTTACAAAACACAGTGAAAATTATTGTCAGCTGGATTTTTTTGCTATGTATCAATAATTATCTTTCACTTTAAATCAATACTGAAGTTGTACAACTGCTCCAGTGAAAACCAGATGGTATTTTTAAAGTGAATTTATTACAGTTGCATCCAGGAAGTTTAATAACTTTATTGTGAAAATTCAGGAAATGACCACTGTTACTTAAAAAATAAATTATCTTATGGTCTCATAATTTATCTGGTTCATGCCAGTACTCAGACTGAAAAGCGTTTGCCTCAGAGTAGAGCTTTACTCTCAGCTTCTTTAGAATTTGCTTGGCAGTCAGTATTTTTATATATTTAGATACTAAATTAATACTTCCTGAATATTTGTTTCTAAAGTGTAGCTAACTGAAAATGCATGCCAAAAAAGTTCTCTGTAATTGAGATGGTATTTTTTTCTTGATGGTTGTGTTTCCAAGGGTGTTAGATGTAATCATTCCTAGCAGTTAATGGGTTTTAAAGATCCAGCTGAAAGGGGTTTTCCCTAAGTGTTATATAATAGAAATAAATGTTAACTTTTATCAGTTATCCTTTGTTTTAATTCTTACTGCTCATGCACAGAAGAGAGAGAAACTTTAAACATGTAAATTAAAATCCAACAAAGGAAATCTTCTATTTGTGCATTGGCTGTGTTAACCTTAGTTTGAAATCTTACCTAAGATAAACTTCTGGTTTGGGGTCACTTTGAATCTGAGCTCAGGTAGAGGCACTACTTAATGACACATTACTGCACACTTTCCTGGAGGTTCTGATAGGTACGAGGTTGAACTGCACCTTAGGAGTGCTGGATCCGAACTGGTAGTGACTTAAATCAGTTATTGGGTGTATGAGTGGGAAATCCATCCCTAATTAATGAGTGGTGTTTTGCTGTGTTTGATTTTATCTTTCTCCAGACATTATGTTTGGGAATTGTGAAACTTGTTTCTACATAAAGGCAAAGCATGCTTGTTAAAAATGAATTATTGTGTGAGTGCACGGACAAGAGAGCAGCTGTTCCCACACATACAAACAAGTTCTCCATAGACCCTTAATACCCGAGTTTTCTGTGTTTTTATAGGAACTGCAGTAAGAAAACCTTATTGCAGTGTTTACTTAAGTTCCCCGATTTTATTGCCTGCTCTCCTGTTACAATGTGGCTTTCACGAGGCAGTTGAAGTGCTTGGAACATTGTGGGGTTGTTTGGATCGGGTGTGGAATTTGACAAGGAGGTGGCAGTCGGTGTAATGGGATAGCGGAGTTCTCAGCCACGCTGGGAGCGACTGTCCGTGGCTGCTGTGCCTTCCTGCGCGGCAGGGGCCAGTGCCAGGCCCCAGCAGGGCGGCCGGGCTTGCCCTGGCTCCTGTGCTACAGGTGGATGTCTGTGTGCCGGTGGGATTTTCCACAACGGCTCCCATTGCTGTTACCAAACAGCGCGAGGCTTGTTTGGATGGAGGTGCCAGAAGTGTTCATGCGTTGGTGTTTCTGAAACCACTGGTCTTACATCTGATGCTGGGAAGAGTGAAGAATTTTCATTGTGGGATTTAAGATTACAAAAATCTGTTCTTTCAGGGAATGCTTAGCTGTGCTGGGAGGCTTTTGCTAAGGCAGTTTTTAAATGCAAGCTTATAAAGCTTATGTTTAGGATTTATATGCACTGGAGAAAAAAGCAAACGAGTCTATTCAGCTTTTCCAGCTTTACTTCCTGTTCTCTTAGAACCTCCTTAGGATCTTGGTTTTCAGATGTAAATGTCTACATGTAGGTTTTATTAAGGCTTTCAACAGCTCTTTGAAAATTTACATTATAGGACTGTCTGTATTTAGTTATTTAAAGTTGATACTAGATCTGGCATTTATTTGTGTCCTGGTAACATAGTGAGATAAATAATTAAGTGAAATTCTTTATGTATAAAGGATTTCATGTACTGTAATGTAAGGTTCCCCCTGCCTTTTTCCTTTCTCCTTCTTCTTTAAGTCTGCTGAGTTCCTATCTGTTGGTTCTTTTGGGAACTTCTTTTTAAAAGGAGATGGAGGAATTAATCCAGCCTGAGCCGTGTATGAGAATGTGTTATCAATAATTTTTATTCAGTGGTAGAAGTTTTAAGAAATTAAGGCCACTTTTTCTTAGCTCAGTAATTAATGTATTAATTTCAGTCAAATTGTGCATTTACACCCTTTATACTTTCATTCTTGCATATTTTTTAATCTTTGCACTCTAATTTTGTCAAATAACCCTTCTCCAAGGGTAGGATTGTTTTCCAGCTTTGAGGATTCCCATTCTGCTCATGGTTGGCCTCCATTTGGGTGTAGCAAGAATATGGGCTTGGTTTGAGACCATAGCTCAGATTTTTTTCCCCCCTCATTAGAAATGTTCCTATGTCAGTCCAGAAGAATGACTGTTTTATGGTTCAGGTCCTGTATTTGTTTTGGCACACACCTTATTTTGACCTTGTTTGAAGGATCAGTCAATTTCCTTTTATTTGTGATTTGCTCTGTGATACCAGCTGTTTGTATCAGCAGTCCATTTGTGCTCAAAAATCTGCTTTATTCCCAGTTTCAGCATTTAAAAAATGGAGTTGTGTATTGCTCCAAGGTGTAAATGAATAGTCATTGCTTGTAATACAAGTACACACTTAGAGTGTCCTACTGCTTTTAGATGTGATGTATTTGGTACTGTAAAGGTAATGATCCTCAACCACAGCAATATTCTGTAACAGGAATATCTGTCATATTCATCAGGATTACCATGTTCATTGATTTGTGTCTGTAAATCTGCTGTTTCAACCCTTTAAATTTGATCTATAATTGGACCTCCTTAAATGGTTCAGCTAAGGTAGTCTGTATTTTCTCAACAGTGTCACTGTCAGCTTCTCCTTTTTCATTATACATTCAGCAGACTTGATAAAATCAGCAGGACACCTCATTTGAAACTGTTTAATCGCTGCCTTTTGCTTTCACTAAACCATTGAGGTGGTCAAGCGATATACACAAATCATTTTAAATAGGAAATATGGCTTTCTCTGTGACCCAGCTAAACAGATAGCAGTATGCAAAACAAGTTAAAAAGTAATAAATGCCAAAAAATCTTCTAATTGGAGTAAAAAATTGCAGGTAACTTTATTCACTCCCCAAAAGTAGTGCTCTCTGAAATATGGGTAGGGCCACAGACAGACAATCTTCCGGAAGGCTCACTCTTTCTGAACAAAGCAAGTTCGCAGTTTCAAATAGTATCATCCTGCTTTTTGTATTAATTCATGAAAGCATATTTATAACCCTGCAGTCACAGTGCTGTGGGCAGGGATGGCTCCTGTTCCATCACTGCACTTACACCTCATCCCTTCTGGAGAAGGAATGTTAAACTCGTGGTTTCATCTCCGTCACTTTGTTTAGCTGTTATTGTTCACTGTAAAAATAATGGCACAAAGTAAATGCACAACAGACTGTTTCCAAGTCGATAGGGGAAATAAGCTGGTGGCAGCAGCCACCTGCCCTGTTCCCACTGCTGGGCTACCCATCCCCATGTGTGGAGGTGACTGTGCCTGGGCAGCTCATCAGAGCCATCTCGTGTGGGGCAGGAGTAATGGGGGAGCAAGGATTCTGTTAACTCTCTGACCTCATTTTTGTATCTGGTGTTCAAACTGGTCAAAAGGAAAAGGCTCTCAGGCCAGGCCTGTGCCAAGTCTGTGCCCACAAGCTGCACCTCTGCGGTTAAATCAGGTGCTGGACTTAGCACAGACACTTTGCAGTGGATAGTAAGCTAAGCTAGGCTTCACTCTGGTTTGTGCTGCTGAAATTTATTGTATTTTTCTCTGAAAGTAATACCAAATCTAACCACTGGCTAAAGCAGTGTCCTGATGTTGTCACCACAGGTTCTGGATCCCTAGCAGCCATGGCAGTGTTTGAGGATAAATACAAAACTGACATGGAGGTAAGAATCTTGAGTTTTTAAATCTGTGTTTCTTCCCTCAGTAATCCCCATGATCATAAGAATGTAAGAGGTTTGAAGCTTTAAAAAAGTTAAATCCGCTCTAGTTTTGCTGCACTTAAAATGTACTAGTGCAAGCTTACTGTAAAGCTGTAAAAATTAATGGGTAAAATAAATCAATTTGCAAGAAGCTATATTTCTATATGGAAAAATGTGTGCTTTTAATGTAGATGGAAGCTTTAAAAACCTACATGTTACTGGTTATAGTTGACTTCAGAAATTTACCAGCCCATGCACAGTCAATATTGCTGTTTTTCTGTTAGTCCGTCTCTTAGTCTTGAAAAGAGAATGCTACAGAAGGTGTTCAAGTACGACATGAAACAATTCTGGTTGCTTGGATATGTTCAGAACTAGTGTCTGCAATTTAATATCTACTTTAAAGCTGGTTACCAGAAGACTCATAAGGTTGTAGGTTTTGTGTTTTGCTGCTGATACTGGTGGAAATTGAAAAATATTTGGTTGTTTGTTAGAGAGAATCATTTAGAAGAGCTAAAAGCTGAGTGTCATGTTAAGATCAGAGCAAGCTGTTTAGTTACAAATGGATACAGTGCATTATTTTTCTATTTTCTATAGTATTTCCTTTGGTTACACCATGTTCAGTGCTGTTAAACTGAACCCTGAAAAATCCTGTTATCTGCAGACCCACTATTGATGAAAATAACCCCAAAACAATTACAGGGCTTTCTGTAACTGCATTTTATAAAATGCCTCAGTAATGTCAAGTTCTCTTAAACCACATTAATCTCTTTAGACTTCCTGTGAACGCTTCTTCTCATTCCAATTGATTAATAATTCCACAGTCAAGAAAAAAAGAGAAATGAACACAAAATTGAAAATTGAACCCATTAAAAATGACTTGTAGCATTAACAGTCACAATCATTTCAGTCTAAAATGCAGATAAAACGTATCTTGCAGCTCTTCAGTGTCACTGAGTAATGTGGACAAGGAAAAAGTTAATTTACATCAGTGAAGGTCTTCAGAAGTTGCTCATTTTTGTTATGCAGCTGCTGTGGGTTATTTCCTCCCCTGCAAGTCCACTGTGTTTTCAGGTGATGGTCCCATCAGTCCAAGCAGTTTCTCTCTATGAAGCTGATACATTAAGTTTAAAATGTAAAGTGATCTGTTATGCCCTGTTACCTGTCCTGACAAAGTACGATGTCTCATACGGGTTGATTTTAAAAAAACTCGAGAAAGCCCCACTTTGCTTTGAGAAATTTGCCAAGAGTTGATTGCTGAAGTGTTAGTCATAGGCAGTTTTCCAGCTGTCCCCGGCCCTGGCCCCTTTCCTGTCAGGACTTGTGCAATAGTTGTAGGTGTGCAAAATTGTGGACACACAGTAAGATCAGGGGTCCTGTGTTGCCACAGCATTTTGGGCAGTATCCGAAGACTCTGGACTTCTGGCCTTCAGTGTATTTATAAATGTCATCAGAAATACTGGAATACTTCTGTTAGGCACTCCAGTGTCTTCGTGAAGGAGCGTTACAGCAGATGGCTGATGGAACCACTCCGGAGAGGAAGACTCGCTGTTTCCCCCTCTCCCCTCGTGCTGCTGTAGGAATGGCAGAGTCTCCTTTTCCAGCCTCCTGTGTGACTGTGCACTTGGCATGTGTGCTGTTCCACTGAAAACACGGAGTGCAGATCCTGGGAATCAACAGCTCCAGCACAACAGTCCTCTTTCAGAGATACAAATGGCAAAGAGCTGTGCAGTGCAACTGAAATGTTCATATTATTCTCTGATAGTTTTCAAGCTTGTATTTTAAGTCATTTCTTGTGTAAGAGCAACCGAAAAAGGCACCAAAAATTGGTAAATCTCCAAATTTGCCTATTTAGAAAGGTCATCCTCATTAAACTGTCTTCACACACAACCATAAGTGGCAGCAGATAGTCACTGTTATAACAAGCATGTAGAAATGCAGCCTACCAATTTGTTGAAATAGATATTTAGATTTTGAGACTTGCATGCACTTTAACCCTTCCTTTGGTTTTCCTGGATAATACATTATAACAATTCCTGAATTGTATTAACCAAACCAGCGAGGTTTCAGGGGATAAAGCTCAACTGTACTCTTAAACACTTCGTCATACTCTGTTATGGCTTCCAACTTATAATATTTACCTTTTAAGTCAGAACTGGGTTTTTTTTACAGTAAATTAACAAAATAACCAATATTTCTATTGGAGTTAATCCAAATTAAATCCGAAGTACGTTATGTCTATTTTACTAAGAAACGGCAATGAAGGTAAACTGAAAAGTCCTGGAGATTAATTTAATAAAATAGATAGAAAATGATTATTTTTCTGTCAAGATCAATGCTCCTTTCTTTTGCACTAATTGTCAGAATATCTTGCTAGGGCTACTGGAGGGTAGTGGCGTGCTTCAAGACCATCACATCACAGAAAAATGATTCAAAGGCAAACTGTCCTGCACCCTCCGGTATCAACTTGCAAATTAGCATCTGGAATGTAATTAAACAAGCTTAATGAAAGTAGCAGCTGAATACTACTGGAAAAGACAATCAGCTTTTTTGCCTCTGATATATATTCTGTACTATTGAAGCTGATCACCAAACGCATCGTGTGAGCACAGTTAAAAAAAAAATTAGCATTTATTTGAAGAATAGGAACTGTTTTTCATTCTGTTATGCTTTTGGCATGCACTGGTGTCCCAGGAGAGCCATGCCACAGCAGATAGTGCACAATATTTATAAATCCATGACAGGCAATAATAGCAACTTGAAAAATTCTTTTGCTAGAATTTCAAGTTGAGAGCTGCCAAAAGCTGAGAGGATCAAATCTGCAGTGGCAGCTGCTGTGCCCTACAGTTAGAATCGTAGACTTTGAAGATGCTCAACTAAAAAAAAAAAAAAATAATAAAATAAGAAAAGACTGCAGGCTTAGCCAATTTTTGCAGGTTTCTAGAGCCCTGGCTCTCTGCCTTTTGAAGATGAGTTGCTGAAGCTTCTCCCACTGCCTGAGGCATGCTAACACCAGCAGGATGTGTTTTTTTCCATAGACTTAGTGTGTCTTCAGATTTAAGTAGCACATGCTTTATCAATGCCAACTGTGATGGTCCTTTCCCTGGCTGCAGTGCTGGGAGATGATCTTTCCCCACCATCCTTCAGAGGAGGCGCGGGGATGGATGGTGACGTTCCCGAGTGCCACTTGTGCAGCCTGATTTATGGAGGCAGGGTTTGTTGGGAAGCGAGTGCTGGCCTCTAGAGGAACCATTATAGATCGCTGAGCATGGGAACACTTTCAGCCCTCAAGGCCTGTAGACGCTTCAAAAATGTAATGCCAAGCACCTAACTACTGTGGAACAATATTAATCTGTCATGTGGGCAGCTATAGATCTGCTTTAAAAAACATAAGTGGAAGAACAGCACATCTAATGGAGTGTTTTGAGCTCAGATCTTTCATTGCAGCCAATTTTTCTTCCAGTAGAGTCACCACATGGTTTTTAAACCTTACAGTCATTTTGCAAATGCATTCGTGCCTTCTGGTGTTAAACAATAGCAAAGAAATACTGGATATGGAAACCTTCGCGATCTGGGAGGAAAGTGTCTACAGAATTAAATGCTGGAATTTTGGGTTGTTGAATTCCTCAGGAGATGGAGAAAGGGGATATATTTTATTCTGGTATTTGATTTCTGGTGTTTGAAAAGTAGAAGCTTTTTGTAGAAGAATTACTTGATCCATAGTGGGGCTGTGTGGTAGCCTTGTTTAAGTGAGGAAATAGGCTGCTTGTAACTTCATTTCTTTTCTGAATTTCATCAAAAAAGCCAGGTTTAATAAAAAGAGGCTCCAAAAGGAAGAGAACCAGTAGAAGCCACAGAAAGCAGAGCTATTGCAAGGAAAAGGAAGTAAATCTTGGAGTAATGAGTTCAGGAGCACAGAATAGGTGGGAAAAAATGAAAGGAGATAGTCTGGCAGATACTTAATAATTATTTCTAGGATAGATCACTACAAATACGTGAGATTATATTTACAGTCATTTGTTGTACCGCTTCTGAAGTGTGACAGGAAATCAGGTGGTACTGAATGAAAACAAAAATACCCTGGAGGGTTAGAACAGATGAAAAGCAGAGGGGACTGTTTTGTGTTCCACGTGGAGCATAGCTCTCTTCCTCCTGCAGCAGCTGTGCTGTCCCAAAACCTGCAGCTTGCTATCCCACCAGAGAGGTGCCTTCCTTGCCCTCCCTGTTGGCCAGGTTTCCTTTGGTGGCTGTGATGACTTCTGCTGACCTGTTTGGGTTGGATCAGCATGGGGTGGGAGCAATCTGATGAGCAGTTTGGTGGGCACATTTGAGAGAAGTGTTTTTTCTAGGTACTTTGAGTAGCCCCTTGTCCCTGAGTGAAGCAGATGAGCCTCTGTGTGCTCTGGAATCTATGCTGTACCAAAGTGCAAAGGAGCCTGAATGCAGCTTTCACTGTGTACCTCTTATTTCAGTAAAAAATGCATCGGGCATAGTACAAAATATTATGAGAACATGTCACTTTCTTCCATTTTTAAGCAGCTGACACACAGATCTTTCAAATGTGCCTGTGCTCACATTTCCTACTGCCCCTCAATATGGTGGAATTATTTTTGTTTATTAACTACCGACAGTAATACTGAGCTATTTTTGGAACCTGTCAGAACTCTCTCATCTTCAACAATAGTTGTCTCCCCAGCCTTGTCGCCTGCGTGTGCGTGCTGGGGGCTGGGAGCAGTGACAGGCTGCAGATGAGCCCGTGTTCATTAGTGATGGAGATCAGAATGGCTGCGCCCCACGGGCTCAGGTGTGGGAGCCGCGGCTGATCCCGCCAGCTGACACCGCAGCCTTAATGACTCTGCGGGACGGTGACCACTTGCTGGGAGGTTTGGGGGCTCAACTCTGGCAGCAGACAATGGAGATCAAGCCAGACTATGGGAGTTAGGCTGGAGAGCCTGCGTGAGATACTTGAACCCCTGTTGGTGTCAAACTCGGAGATTAAGTAAATGTGGGGCGGGAAATCTGACTGGGTGAACAAAAATCAGGACTTTGTGTTTCTGTGCCTTCTGTGTTTCATTACTCGGTGACAGGAACTGAGGCTGTTAGTGGCGTATCTTCACTCCTTGCTGCCAGAGCTCGTGGCGCGGCAGTTTTCAGCTCTCCTGACATAGCTGCGTTAGTGTCTCCTGGAGACACGGATTTTCATGGGTAAATATCAGGAGTTAGTGCATACAGTCAGCCAGAAAATAAAGGCTTATCATACCTGTTTCTTATTCTTAGGTTAGATAACAATTATCCTGTGGTAAGCTGGGTCCTGCCTGACATGTTGGACAGTTTGTACTGTTTTCATCTTCTTTCACAGAACTGTGCCCTGGATTGATTTCCTTTGTGGAACTGGTATTTAACAGGAAACATGGGCTGATTTGCAATGTGCCAGCTAGGTGTGCCCTGGAATGTCTGAGATTGTGGATGAAGTGTTTGGAGGTGTCCCCTCTGAACGGATCAAAGCCCAGAAGTCGGTGGGATGCTGCCCAAGTACCAGGCTGAGTTACCAGTGATGCCCAGTAGTGCTGCCTTCCAGTTTGCTGTTTGCAGACTGTATCGAGGGAAATAAATTTTACCTTTGTATAAATTGGGCCTCGCTGCATGACAAAGAGCAACAATTTCTTCACCTTTATGAAAGTAACACTTAAACTTTGTCCATAATAATGTAGACAAGCTGGCCAGAAGCAGGGCTCTGTGTTAAGAGATCATTTCACTGCACAGGGTAGGGGGAGGACAGGTAATTATTTTTGATGCATTTCTCAGGAGCAGGTGTTCCAGTTTAAATTGTTCCAGTTTGTATATCTCCCATAAGTGCAGAACACAGGCAAAATGTACTGGAAAATATTTCACATGGCACGGAGCCCGAGTGTCGCTCCCGCAGCGAGGGCTGGCCAGGCCGAGGGCAATTGCTGTGAGGGAATGGGGATGAGGCAGAGCTGGGAGCCAGCCTGGGCTTTATGGAGCATTTTAGTGTATCAGGGAGGATAAATTACCAGAAAGCCCAAGGCTTCTTTTCCAGATAAAATGTTGACCTTCATTCCCTTCCCTCCTTTTGTCAGAGGTAAAGCAACAGTCATATGAGCAGAGATTTGCTCTATTTGAAACCAGACATGTTATTGCTTGATACTAATTTTTCTATATGCAGTAATGTAAAGTAATTTTAACTGTAGTCTTTTGCAGGGTTTGCATTTCAGGGTGCGTGAGGGTTGGCACAGCAGAACAGAAAATTGAGGCTCTCCCAGTGTCAGAGGAGAACTTGCAGCCTGGCAGGATTTACAGCTCTGGTACTGTCGAGTTCAGATTTTGAGAGTCAGTTCCCTGAAAATGCAGGGACTTCACCCATATGTAAGAAGTGATGGATTAAATGAGTTTTCCTATTCATTCTTAGTTCAGAGTATGGCAATAGTATTAAAAGAAATCCTGTAGTTGTGAGAGGAGCTTGTAATTTAATTCTGTGCCATTGGAAATATGGATTGTACTAATCCCCATATAGGCAATGACATACAGCAACTAATGTTATTGAATAGTAGTTCCGAATCATATAAGTTTCTTGCCTTGGCAGGTAATTTGACATAAATTGTTAATGTAAATCCAGGTTAGTGGGGAAGACATTATTTTACTAAAAAAGATAAACTGCTGATTAATTCAGTATAGAACTCAATTACAAATTGAAAGTGTCTCTGCGGGACGCCAGTACCCTAAAGACAGCAGATGTTGAATTGATACTCCAGCATATTTCACCCTGGTATGAAATATTAACGTGGTTTATTATACTGGTGGTGTATGATATCAGAGAGGGGGTGGGGATGAGCCCGGGCTCACAGGCAGCTTCCTCAGAACAGGAAAAAACTGTTATCGCTGAGAATAATAATTAGGGACTACAGAGCAGTTTGTTTGGAAAGTTCTTAGTAGAAAATGGTTAGAAAAATAAACATTTACTGACACTTTAGTCACAATGAAAGTGATGTAAAATCCATAGGTCTAATATAAAAAAAATTAAGAATTAAGAGACAAGGAATGTCATTCCTTGCTTCTGAGGCAGCCCTGGAAATGCACGCTCTTTTGGGGGTAGACTTGTCGTTCTGAGTGGTTTAAATGACACAGCTCCTTTCCAGCACAGCCAGACCAAATCCATTCTCACTCCTGGAGCCTTCCCAATGTCCCCTTACAAGAAACACCAAGTACTTTCCTTCTCAGATTCGTTCTCTTTGGACTCAGAGCAGACTTCAGCATCTCCCCCGGTTACAGACTGATCTCCCCACAGCCCCCACACAGCCTCTCACACCCCGTACGCTGCTGATTGCTCTTCCAAAGTCGAATTATGCTTCTGCAGGTGCTTTTGTCCTTCAAGAGGTATTGCTTTCCTACCCCTACATTCCCAACACTCCTTTATGGATTTATTTTTTTTTATTATCATTGTCCTTCCTGATTTTTTTCCTCCCCTTCTCTTCCCACGGGAGTCTTCGGGTGCTCACTTTAAGTAAGATCAATTTTTTATATTGTATAATTTGAGCAAATTTCATTGTTGTAAAAGACCTAAGTATTTGCATTTGTTTATTTTTACAAAGGTAGTTGCCTGCTTATATTCATGTTATAGTAATATTGATAGTGTACTACATTTCGAATTCTTCTGTTGGAGACTGCACTGTGTACATCTCTGCCAGCATCCTGGTGACCTGCAGAAGTGATTAACTTCATTTTGGTAAGGAGTAGGAAAAAGCAATACTTGCTGGAGTTTTTTAATCTGGAAAAGGCATCTCCTGTTTAACTTGCTTGTGAGGTTACAAAATGTTGAGAAAATAATGTTCACAAAGCCATTCCAGCTGCTTCCTTTGCTGCTGGAGCATAATGATAAACTTGTTTACAGGCTATTAGTAAAGACAGTCATGTAGAAATACCCTCATCTCCTGTAGGAAAGTCTCTTTTCCTCCAGTAGCACTTGAAATCTGGAAATTGCTTAAGTGAGAAGAGAAACTTGATTCAAGTCATATACAAGAATAATGTGTAAAAGTTGCTCCTCAGTGCTGTTTGGGACTGGCGCAAGAGCAGCTGTGAGAGGTAATCCATCAGCTCTGAGTGTCTGCAAACTGCAAGTCTCCAGATAACAGGTTTAAAGTAAAGATTTAATACAGGCTCTATCTACTGTGATGTTGCAGTGACAGTTTAAAACTCATTCTCTAAATCTCAGCAGACTTTATGGCCAGCAGTGGGCCCATATAAAGCTTAATGGCACTACAACACATAAATCATCTTTTAAAGACGCTACCGGTAGCACCAATATTAAATGCAGACAATTGTCTGTGTTATAAATAATTTATCAAACACCGTTTCAGATTAGCCTTCCACGCTGAGTTATTTATTTTAGCCTTTACTGCCCTATTCCTCAGGCACCCTTTGGAAGCTCCATTACTGGTCACTGTAATGAACTGGGGTCTGCTCCCCCAGCGCAGCTGCCGTGACCATTACCCGCCGGTGCTGCACCTCGCCGCGCCTTCGCCAAGCGCTGCCATTTGTCAGGCGCAGGTAAATGGAGCTGCACATTGGAGTCCAGGGACACATCGTGGGCCGTGTGCTGGGGACAGACAGATCGCCCCATAAAGCGCTGCCCGTCACCGCGGCCCGGCCGTGCAGTTCATCACGCGCCGTCGCCTCGCCGAAGGAGCGCTCCGGGCCCCGCAGGAGGGTATTCCCAGTTAGCTCGGTCTTTGCAGCCGTAAAGCAGGAAGTGCTCCTTTTATATACTCTGAACTTTTAGAGTTTTTTAAGATTAATTATTACAGCAGCTCATTGAGGCCCCTGTACTTCAGACTGTGTCAGCACTTTCCTGCTAACCCCCTCTTTTGTGACTGTAAATAGCCGTGCTTGCTGAACTTCGTGCAGGAGTAAGGAATGCAGTGGGGTTTTTCTTGTGGCTATCGTGGCCAGCTTTCTAAATTGTAAAAAGAGGAGCAGGAATCAGGACTGAGGCAGGGTTTTCTAAAATGACACTTATTGCAGGTTCACAGACTGGGCTGCACTGTGCCAGTAAAGGAGTTGGGATTACAGCCTGGACTCTGTTCAGTGGCTGCCTCAGTGCACCTACATCTCAGCTCTGTTGATTGTACTTTATTTTTAGAACTATGTTGGTAACAGTATGTTGAGAGAGTACATTTTTAAAAGCAAAATTTAAATTAGAGGAATTTGTGAGATTTACAGTGTTGTCTTAAAAGATGAAACTAAAAAGGATGGAATAGACCCCACCAATCTGTGTGCCTAAGTTAGTGTTCCTAAGGTGCTTTTCTTACACTAACACTCACGTAGCTTAAAATTATTCTGTGTTACCACTTAATTTTTAAAAGAGATCTGCACGTACTTCTTTGGTTTATTTTATTTACTTGCACTATAGCACTAAAATGACCTTCGTCTGCAACAAATCAGTCAGTCTTCTATCGATTGAGTGAGAAATTACTTGCTTATCAGGCTTTTATTGCCAAAAACACTGAAGAAAAGGTACAGGAATTATTTTTACAGCATGGCTGTATTGTTCTAGTGAGCTTGGTAGGAAGCATAATTTTTATTTTTTTTAATAGAGTAATGGTGGTAAAACTGGGAGTGAAGTAGGAATTGCAGCTATTTTTGTCATTCACTGGAAGCCGTGCCTTGCTTCAGTCCCTGCAACTGCTGCACACAACCTGGGGACCAGGTCCCAACCCCTGTGTCCAGGGATGTGTTTCAGTCTTATTATTTCCACAGTGGAACAGACAGCTCTAGTCAGTGTTTTCAAGTCAGTTCCTTATACACCTGTGAGAGAAAGTAAGGGGTCTTATATGTGCTGGTTTGTACTTTAGAGGCTACTGACAAGGTTAGTGTGTGTGTGTGTGAAGTGTCCGTATCTTTACAACCACTACCTGTTTTCCTTGCATCCTGACCCTTCTGCCAGGTGGCTGGGGCACAGGTAGAGGCTCAGTGGAGCTGAGGGTGCAGGACATGGCCCTGCTGGGAGCTGCAGAGGGAGCCAGTGCCGCTGGAATGACCCGGGAAGGCAGTCGGTCCCATCCGCACTCTATTCCTGATGCCTTCACAGCAATACCGGTCGTGTTTCATTGGTGGTGGTGAGAATGTGAGGATTAGAGATCTGGAATAATATTTTAATGGGAATTTTGATGAATTTGAAATGTTTTCATGTAAAGGACACTCATGTGAATGTTGTTTTTGTAACATGGGCACTGTTGCACTCTAGTTCAGGCTGTTTCACCTCTAAATAGTAATTGTCTCAGTTACATTTATTACTGTAGCAAAGCTTCCTTTTTTCACTTAAATGCTAAAAACTAATTGCAGTGTTTTGACAGCAGTACCTTGTTTGACCAGTGTTTTCACTAGGGTTCTTTAAATTCTCTGCATTTGTGCTCAGGACTGGAATTACAGCCATTCTCCAGCTCAGCTCCGTGCAGAGCAGGGCTGCTTTGTCCTGCAGCTCCTGTTAGGATGAGCAGATGAATTTTGCAAACCAAACCATGCTGCAAAATCGTAGGAATAATTTTGGTGCTATGCTCCATTCAGTAAGCCAAAAAAAAGTTAAAATCTGAGTTTTGCTTCCTAGACTGTCTCTCCCAAGGTTGATCCAAAGTGGATCACAGGCAGGGTAAAAGGTTGTCCCTGCCGGTCCCCTTGTTCACGCCCTGCAGTACTTTGGTGATAGAAAAGGTTTTGGTGCATCGTTTACTGCTCTGGGCTCAGCCTCTGCTGGCACAGGGACACGTGGCCCTGGGAAATGCCAGCACTGGGGCACTGACAGTTCTCAACTGTTGCAGGAGGAGGAAGCCAAGCAGCTCGTGCGAGACGCCATCGCAGCCGGGATCTACAACGACCTGGGCTCCGGCAGCAACATCGACATCTGTGTCATCAGCAAGAACAAGCTGGACTTCCTCCGTCCCTACGATGTGGCCAACAAGAAGGGGGACAGGTTAGTGATCCTCAAGTTGTGTGTGATCCCTGCTCTGCCCAGCAAGTCCTATTTTCTATAATACACTTGGTCAGAGTGCTCTCTGGTCTGTGTGTGAATTTCAGAACAGGAGTGGCTGTACCTGCAGCTGTTAGTGGCACGTACAGGTGTGTGGAGGGAACAAGGGGAGTTCTTCTCTGCCACAATTCTACCAGGCTTCTTGAGTTTTGGGCAGTTTGAGGAAGTAACAGAGTTTTGCCTTTGCTGCCCATGCCACAATGATAGACCACTGATTTCTGTGTGAAGACCTTTCCAGTTACATAGGAATTTTTTTTTTTTAAATCATAGTTTTCTAAAATTGCTATTTTATCTGAGACTTTGTCAGTTAGTGCAGATAGCTTAGATTTTGCAGTAAGCACAGTTCATTTACTTATTTTGGACTTTTATAGGAAACTTCCAAAGCTGATCAGTTCTAAAACTCTCAGGCACATGGTGTGACTCTTGGGGATGGTCCTGTGCGGGGCTAAGGGTTGGACTCGATGGTTCTTTTGGGTCCCTTCCAGCTCAGCGTATTCTGTGTGATTCTGTAAAATTTAAATACAAGTTTTCCTATGTATTTCCCCCATTTCTTTCCCAGGTTTGGCAGGTACAAGTGTGAAAAGGGCACGACTGCTGTTCTCACAGAGAGTGTGGCACACCTGGAAGTCGAGGTGCTGGATGAGACTGTACAGACCATGGACACGTCCTGAGCCCTGCAGGGCTCTGTCCCACAGCTGCAGCAGCTGGTGCAGAATAAAGAGGGCTCTGCCCACCCTCCCCGCTGTGTGTACCTGGTGCTCATTCCTGCACTCCAGACAGGTGAGGCTCCTGCAGCACAGAGCTCTGACAGCTGAGCAGGCCAGGGCAGGGCTGCCCCAGCACTGGGGGCACAAAAACAGCTGCTTTGTGACCTTATGCCAGGAACAGAACAGCAGCAGCAGAACCACTCTGTGTAAGCCCAAATTGACCAGTTTTAATTTAATGTTATTTTCCTGATGGAAACAGGAAGAGGTATGAAAATAGTGAGCAGTGGTGGCTCTGAACTGCTGCCCTTGACCTCCAGCAGACACTGCCCTTTTGCTGCCTCACTGCAGGGAAGTAACACTGGGCAGCAGGAGATGTTTACGTTACTTCTTCCCTGCTTTCTCCAGGTAAGGACAGGATACAGGGTGGGTCCAGCATCATTCAGTGTTACTCACCTCCACTTAGACCTGTTTTGTCCTTTGAATTAAACTGACTTCAGACTGTTTCATACAGCACCACATAATCCTGAAAAAACCAGCCAGCAGAACCCCTTGCAGAATTATTTTTTAAGTGAAAAGGGGAGGTGTAGCATTGACAGACAGAAATGGTGAACTGGTGCCAGTCCCCAGCCTTGGCATCCTGCAAAAAACATCCCATAAAATCAGCTCTGATCTGCCGCAGTTCAAGAGGGTAAAGACACTCGTGTGGTTTCCATTGAGACAACTGCCCCATCTCTCTCCCTTTGTCCATTTTCTGGAGAAGCAGCTACACACAAGAGCTGTTAGGATCAGTTTCACACATATTTAGGCCTGTTTTCAGGTTGTGGTGGGGGTTTTGTTTTTTCTTTTCTTTTTTTTTTTAATTTTCTTTAATACTGGACTTTTTAGTTTTTTAAACAAAGGTGTTTATTTTTGAAATAATTTTTTTATTATCTAAAAATGCACAATTGCAAAAAATTACCTTTTGAAATACATTTCCTTATAAGCACTAAGAATTTTTATGTAGCAAGAGAGTGACCAGACTTCTCCAGATCCTCGTATTTGAGCTGAGCTTCCCTGGAAGCCACGGATCCTTTTCGTGTCACCCCCAGCCCGGCCCTCCCTCTGGCCTTGGAGCTGCGCCCTGGCTCGAGGAAAGCTGCAGTGCAAGGGGACAGGTTCAGGTTAAACCCGGCAAGTGCTGAAGAGCTCGGTTATAAATCAACCAAGTTGGTTGGCGTGGGAATGGTGGGAGCAATTTGGTGCCTCCATGACATTCTCCTGCTGATTTGAATTTCCCGAATCTCTCCTGAGAGCAGCAGCCTCAATAAAATGGCACCTTGCATTAATGATACCAACCTTATTCACAGCAATTAATGGCTTTTCTTGGTACCCTATAAAACTATTCCCAAATTCGACAGGAAGTAGTTGATGGTGGCACTGCAGTTTTCCTTAAAGTAGAGCAAATTAGGTTAAAAAAATCCACTAAAAGCAATATATATGTAAGTAACCCTCTAACCCTAATCTTAGTTCAAAAACATTAAGGATTGTAAGCTTTCCTTAAGAAAAAAACAAAGAGGCACAGGCTGCATTTGAACTGTCACACACAAATTCCACATTGGCAGGAGCAGCCCGGGCTGAGGTTCCGCAGGCACGGCGAGTGCAGCGCCCTCCTCCCGGCAGGCACATGGAATGGACACACTGGAACGTGAATCCACGGCTGTTCCTCAGGCAGTGAATATTTCCATCGACAGTCAGGAACAAATCATTGATTCAATGAATGGATTTAGCTGGTTGACAATTTTCATGCAGTTAGAGACGATGACTCCTTCAGATCAGGTTGAGATTTTATAAACATTCACATTCTGTAATGAGCTTTCACAGTTTGAGAGATGGGGCTGATCCTATGCAGAATTCCATACACAAAGCATTTCATTTATTTCTAAAAAATTTTCCAAGTGTTTAACACACTGCTGAAGTTCCACTTATATTACCCAATGTACTATTGGATGTGTAAAAGTCTCTGCACCAAAATCGAATTGGCTTCAACAAACACCGGTTTTAAACAAGAACCTGGAGGCTGAGAAGAGCCATTTCCAAAGGGAAAATGAGGGTAAGGAGCAATTCTCGGCAGGAGCAAGGCTGGTTTGGGTTTGCTTGGCACATTTGGCTTCTTTTCTCCAGGTTCATGTTTAACTCATCTCTGACAGAGAAATGCATCAGCAAAAAATACTCAGTTTTCAATTTAAAAAACAAAAAAAGGAAACAAAAGTGTTTCCCACCTCCCCACCCTTCCCAGTTTCTAAGTCTGAAGAGGAGGGAATTAATAAAAACACATAAATGGCTGCTTTAAAATACACCAAGTAAAAACTGAATTTGCTATTAACCATTTGCAGAAGAGGCAAAGTAGCAGTTATACAAATTACACAAAATCTACGGTAATTCTTACATTAGTATAAAGTGATTTCACTGAAGGAATTATTTCAATATTTCACATTACAGTTAAGATAGAAGGTCTGGCAAGTGCCGACCCCACGGTAATATCGGCTATCCTAGATTACACATGACAGTTTTAAGAAAGGACCCTTAAATGATCTACATCCGTAACGTTATTGGCCTTAAAAATAAAAAATAAAAGAATCACTTGCAATACCTCACAGAATCTTCACGTTAAAGCACGACCACCTGTAAGAGTCCTTGTCAAATAACCTGCAAATGATGGAGCCTCTGCTGCGAGAGCTCAACCTCCCACCTGTGTGACCTGGCACCAGTCGCGTTCAGCTGAGAAAAGAATTCAAGTAAGACTGAGCTGTGCTGGCTCCGCGGCCGCGGCCGCTCATGTGCTCGAGGTCCAGACGTGCATTTGTTTGGCTATTTGGTGCACGTAGCTGATGTCAGGCCTCTGATCTGGGTCCGGGTATATGCACATGCTGACCAGCTCCCGCAGCTGAAACACAGGAGAACAGGCAAACGTGAGTGACCCGCTGCCTTCGCGCTGGCAACGGCTGCAGCCGGGTCTGCCCGAGCTCTGGAGGCCAGGCCAGCACTGGGAACCTCCCCGGTGCAGACGCTGAGCAGACTGCGGGCAAGTGTCTGTCCTTCTGAGTGTGTCCCACCTCCAAATGGGCCAGGAAGAACCTTCTCTGCCAAATCTTCACTGAAGACTTCCATCTCCCTGTACACCCCTGAGGAGCAGATGGAGCCCGGCGCAGCAGGACCCAGCGTGTGCACCCAGGGCAGAGCGAGGGGGAGGCACCAGTGGCAGGAGCAGGACGTGGGTGAAGGAAGGCACAACGAGATCACCACAACGTGCCTGGGGTGGCAGGTCAGGGACCCTGAGCGAAGGGGAGCCCGAGCAGAGCTCCCCAGTAGGACAACTGCACCTCCCTTCCCACACCAACCCATTTGAGTGTAACAAGTGTGACCAGCACTTGAGTATCTTAAACTACTGGACACGGCTGTGAGACCCTGGTGTTTCCTAAAACCCTTTGTGAAGAAGAGAGACTGGTCATTGATTATGTTTAATAAATAAAATGCAGAAGGGCTGGAGCCTCCCCACCTCCCAACCCTCTTTATTGTGCACATGAAAGATTGTAGCTTTTAATTATACAGGGACTGAAAGCTGCTCGTACCCCCGAGGCATCAGGAGAAACAGCCTTGAGCCTCTGATCTTCTCACACCCTCCCAGTAGCCACAGTGCCAATTATTTTAGCAGTAATTAAAAGCATGACCATACAGCTATCAAGCACATGGCTTCAGCTGCATTAACTGAACATCCTCGAGGTTTTCAGCTTTGGATGGAGCAAGGTCCCATCCTTGCTCCCAACCCAAACCTGCTGCCTGGCCCTGCCCCTTTTTCTGGTGGCTTTTTTTTGACTGAGGGCAGGGATGTTGCTGCCTTTGTAACCCTGAGACCCTAAAGATTTAGCATGCACCTCAGCCCTGCTCAGCCAAGACCACCAAAAACTCCCCCAAACAAAATGCTTTAGAGCTCTGCCCAGGGCCTGTGCCATCAGTACCACTGGTGCATCCAGGAGCTGTGCTCCCGTGCCAGTGCAGCACTGGAACAGCCCCGGTGGCTCTGCCCTCACTGGCACCTCACCAGCACCAACAGACCCAGCAGCGCAGCCTGGACTGGCACCGCCAACCAGCACCTCCAGTTCCCAGCAAATTTGCTCCCAATATAGAAAACCAGTCCTGGCTGGAGTCCCAGCTCCTCCTCTGCTACCAGCAGCACGCAATTGCTCATGGGAGGGTCTGGACCGGTGAGCCACATAAGGCCCCAGAGAAGAGGAACATCCCTGAAAGGAAACACCATTGAAGCCGGGGTTCTGCCCCAAACGCTCCGCCCTGTTCCTCTAAACCAATCTTCACAAGGAAGCAGCACCCTGGCTGTGGAGGTGCAGCCCTGCTGTAACCCTCCCAGAGCCAAAGCTGCTTGCTGTTCCAGAGGAGCTGCAGCCACAGGCGCAGCCTCTGCCAGCATCCCCTGAATAGTGCATGAACCATCTGGAGCCGAGTTCTCTGGGACCCGGCGCCTTTGAGCCTCAAACCATCCTCCTCACCCCGCATTGTACCACTGCACTACACACACTCTTTAGCACTGCCAGAGGGAAGCAAACAGACAGTAATTGTAAAGACAGGAAACACATCTGTCAACTTACACTAATTCCTGCTGCCAGCAGGCATATCCTGAATGGGAGCTACAGCAGCACGGCAAAGGGAACGCGCGGGGCCGGGGCTGCCACGGCAGCTTGGGGGGGAAAATGTAAAAATTCACTTCTCCAGACTGGTTCTCAAAGCACCGTTTTGCATGAGTTACTTGGCAAGTAAAAACTAAGCAAAACACAATGCGTAGAGTGGGTCCCTCCCAGGGTGGGGGCCAGACCGGCTGCGCCCGGCATTTCGGTATTTCCCAGGCATCCTGCCCTGCTCCTCAGGACTCCGAGGTGGAGGAAAACAAAGGAAAAACCCCACAGGATACACTGAACATTTAAAATTCCATTACCCATTTCCTTTCAAATAGGAGGCAACTGTAAGGAAGGAGGAGGTAAGGAAAACCAGCTGCTGCGCTGAGGTAAGGGAGAGAAAAAGCGAAGCCCTTCTCGACAGGCCCTGCGGAAAGCAAGGCGTGTGTGCAGCTGCAAAGTGTCACTGGGCGAGCACAGGGACACGGGTTCTACACTCTGGTTCGGCTGCTGCTCCCACTCAGATGCACAAACTTAACGAGCCCTGTGCAGCTGCTGCAGAGATGCTTGGTGCATTAAACTAAAGGGCTTTTCTTCTCTTTTTCTTAAAATGGTTCCTTCCCCCCCTCATTACACACTGAAGACTTCATAAACAAACATTTCAGTGCTGTTTTATGGGATGTTGTTTTAAGGGGAAGGAAGCAAGGAGAGGGCTTTCCCACGGCTCGCTGCTGGTTTCTGCCAGCGCCCCAGACTTTCAGTTTCAAAATATTCCCCACATTAAGAAACCTTTTTGTCTTCATTTAGCTTGTCAATGTTCAGACATCACAACAGTTGTTTCCTCAGCCAGGTACCCAGGAGGCCCTGGCCCTCCCCCATTCTGCCCTGGATGTGGGGGGTTCTCCTCCCGAGTTCCCTTCCCTGTGCCAGGAGGAACTTCACTGCACCCCCATCCCATTCCCCTGCAAACATGCTCCCAACTCACCTTCTCTGAATAATGTTCAGCTGGAAGAGGTGGGTAGTCACACTGCTCTATTTTTTGGCAAAGAGAAAACAGGTTCATTTTATCTCCATAGAAGGGACTCTGCAGAGCTGCCATCTGGAGAGAAAAAAACCAGAAAACGTTTCAGAAACACAAAGGATTTCAGAGCTCTCAGTGCTGCTGGTTTGCAAGAGCCAATTCTGTTCTTTGCCAGTGGGAAAGGGATGCTGCTGCTCCCAGACTGCCCCCAGGATCCCAACAGCTCTGCAGGGCTGGGGCCAGGCACTGCTGCACTTCCCAAGGGAAAAAACCCCAAGAAATAGGATGCTCAGACCACTGAGAGCATCAGTAAGAACCCAACTGGCTTTAGGACAACTCAGAAACCCTCTCAACCAACCATCTCTAAATCTTTGGACATTTAGCTACTTAGAATGCAAAGAACCCTACAAGGATGAGCAGTGTACTTCAACCTTTAAAAAACCCCCAAAAAACCTCAAAGCAAACACGTCCCGATGAAGTCTCAGGAAAGAACTCCATCTCTGAGTGTGCAAAACCATTTAGTTTTGCTGTGAGTTCTCACCCACGAGGTCTGACCAGGCTCTGGGCCACAAGGCTCAAACAGCCACAGCAACACTTCTGGTCATGCAAAGGTGGCTCAGGTTGTGTCTGTTGAAGGTTCGTGGGAGTGGAGCACCTTCCTGCTCGTGTTCCACCCAGGACCTGAGCCAGTAGAGCCACCCAACCTGCTGGGCCAGGGGTGTCAGGGCAGCCCCACCTGCTCCTGTGGAAGCACTGCTGGGTAACTGGGGGGATTTGGATCTTTTTAGACCATTTTGTGACCAGCCCCATCACACAGGCATGCTTTTCATCCCAAGGCCAGCTGAAGCTGATGCTTCTCACTGCAGCTTTAATGGGGTTATCTGCTGATTATTAGTCTGTTGCTCATTACCCTGCACGGTGCTGACACACAGCGAGCTCCCAGCAGAATTAGAGAGAGCCAATAGCAGCCCCTCCAATCTATTGCCCTGCAGTTCGGAACCAAGATTGATGCATTCTCAGCGGTTTGGGGACAGACAAGCGGTTTGGATTAGGGCAGGGTTGGAAATGCTGGGCTGGGCTGGCTCCCAGCAGCAGGACGTGGCTGGGCAGAGGCACTGCAGGAACGGGCTGGGGTTGGGAGGGTCTTACCAAAACCTCAGCACCATCAGCACACATCCCAGTGCTGAGCAATGCAGGACACACCAACAGAAACTACCCCTGGTTTAAATCATCAGCTTATCTTTTACAGAATTGAAAGTTGCCATGTTTCTTTCTTGCTCCTCACCACTACCATCAGTAGTGACCCAAGCTCCTCCTCATAAACCTACAGCCCTGGGGGTGGAGAGTCACCTGAGAGGCTTCCAGTGAGCCCCAATGCCAGGGCAGAGCATTTGGAAGGTCTGGAAGGCAAAAGGTGAAGTATCACTGTTATTTCATTACTGTCAGTAACAGGCAAGTCAGTGGGAGAAAAATGACAGAGTCCAATTAGAGACTCTACTCTCCAGTTAGGCTTGATGGCAAACTGCTCTCAATCAGTTAAAGCAACCCGGAGAGCCCAGCACACAGGACTGTTCCAAGGAAAACACTGATGGGGGCAATGGGGAAAGCACAGAAGGCAAGCAAGGGTTAAACAGGGTCTCTGAGATCTCAGTATAAACATCAATAATGCCAGTGAGGTTGAGAGGGATTTTCCATTCCCATTAACTTTTCATTCCAGGTCTAGTTAAGTGGTGACGTGCCAAAGGGGAGGAACGAAAAGGAAACACCGAAGAGGAAACACTGGGGAGTTTGGGATGGCAAAAGCAGGGAATGAAAGTGGAGAGCGAGAGCACCCAGTGGTGGCCAGAGCAGCTGGGCCTGCGGGGCCGTGACCACAGGCACTCCAAGCATCTCACTGAGTGCCGTTTGTGACGCTACGCTGGGGCTTGCTCCTGACATTTTGATTAGAGCAATTACCCCAGGCCAGGCAGATCTCCCCGGAAAACGCCCACCACGCGGCACGGCTGGTTGAAACACGGGGAGATGGGAATCCCTGTTAGTGTTCAAATTGATCCTCTTGCCAGAACTGCTGAAGTCATTGCTTGTAGCTACATTCTGGGAATTAACAACTTATTTTTATCCCCTCCAAGTTATCTCGCTGACAGGAAGTGAGGGATGAAGACAGTTACTACTATATTGATAAGATTTAATAAAAATCACTGTATGATTATCAATGTCAAAGTTAAGTGGTGCTATGTGGCATCACGTCCCAAAGCCCTCAATGTTCCCTAAGTGGATTCCAGTGGACACGCACGTCTCTGAAGGCAATTTGTACATTAAATCTCTCTGCAGCTTATCTGCACAATCTATCTGGAGAAATATCAGAAGTGACTCATACCCAAACAAGCATTCCCCTTCTTTACTTCTAAGCCAAATGGAAAAACATTCTCCTTATGAGAAATTAGGGCAGATAAAACAGAGCTCCTTCAAAGACACTCAAATCTGATGTTTAATTTTTGAAATTCTAGAAAGTTTAAAAAGTCAAGTAGCTGCTTAACTACTGAACACAAAATTGGTACCTGTCAAATCCTCCTTGGAGTCTGCAAGATCTCACAGCTCCTGTTCCCTAAGTTAAGCCTTACCTACGTAGGCAGGAATCTTAAAAACGCTTCACACGCTAAATCTCTCAGATGTTACTGTAGTACTGCTACTCCTACCAGGGAATTATGTTTAGTGTGCAATTAATTCAGCTTCTTGCAATACAAGGAGTACCAAGACTCCTGTGCCATAAGGGGACCATATTGCCTGCAACAAAAACATATCTTAGCACAACGCTAAATATTTCTCTCTGCATAAATCTGGAATCCCATCTCAGGAGCTCAGCCTGGGAGGGACTCGGAGCCAGCCGGCACTGCAGCAGCACCCTCCAGGCCAGGGCAGGGCCAGAACCCACTCAGAGCCTGCTCTGAGGATTCCTCCCAGGCCCAACGCCTGCCACTGTTCAGCACAATAAAGTACAGGGAGGTCAGACCTTCTTCCCCTGATCCCACAGAAGAGTCTCCAAATTCCTTTTCAAGCACTGCCAGCAGACCCAGGTACATACACCCGGATGTACATTACAGACAAACCACCCTTTATTGAAAAAATACCAGCTTTTGAACGGAATGCTGCTGCTGCTTTGGGAATTATTCAAAGCCTCGATTTCTTTCCCTAGAGGCAAAGGGAATCTGAGGATAGGCACAAAGCCACTCAATTTAAACTCACAATTACCAGCTATTTTTGATCAAGTAATTAGTGTCTTACACCCCTTCTCTCCCTCTATCCCACGGAATTTAACAATATTTAACAACAAACAGTGACACAGCCACGCTGGGCTCCAGTGCCCACCAAAGTGGGCCTTCCCTCAGGAGATGTGGGGGCTCTTTGCTCTGACAGCACCGTGGCCAATGCCAGGACTGTGCCCGGCCCTGGTGACCGATGGGTCCCCCAGGAGCAGTTTTTGGGCCCCATGAATGTAACTGGGCTCACTGTGCTGCTCTCAGAGGAGCCCCCTGGACTCTTCAGTCCTTCAGCAGGGTTTGATGGCCCCAGTCTCTCTCCCCAGGCTCACACCCTGCAGCAGTAAATCAGCACCCACTCAACTGAGTGACCCGGGTAACACCCCCAGGCACTGCTGACCCCCCTGAACAGGCATTCAGCTCTGTGAGATGATGCTCTTCCAGAAGGACCCAACAGAGACAAGCTCTGAATCCTGCTGGGAGCACCAAAGTTATGGAAAAACTTACTTTTAGTTGTCCTACAACGTTTGTGTAACCAACCAGCCAGAGTGCAGGCATGCAGCCATTTAAAAGAAGATTTAGACTGGATTATAAACAAGTACAAGATTGCTTGATACCCTCTGATCCCTGCTAAAAATGAAATCACAAAACTGCAAGCACTGTTATAAAATCATAGCACTTATTTTCAAAATGCATTAACAGCTTTAAAGAACAAGTTGCACACTGGACAGTTCATCCAAACGTGTCTGCTCTGGGTCTGTGCCTTGAGCTGTAACACAATGTACAAGTAGAAAAACTTCCATCCATACTCTAACAGTTAAAAACACTGACTTCACATTGCATGAAAACTTGACTTTTCTTTACTGAAAGCTCCCCAAATTAAAATACTGCAATTGGTCAGAACTGATTCTAAGAAACCAGTAGCTTGCATTCAAACGAATTTGCTATTTTCAAAACAAACGCAGTATTCAGGAGACACCCTGACTGTGCTGCCCTGAGGGAGCGCTGCTCCCAGCAGGAAGGAGGGATGCACCGAACTGGCTTTTCAGGGGTTCACCCTCAACACCTGCTGGGACCTCAGGTAACTTTGTGCGAGTGCAGTGCTGGATGGCACAGCCCCTTTGTTTGTGCTCAGGAAGCACATGATGAACACAGAAGGAGACAACTTCTCCTTCGGTTCCTCAGCAAGTAACTGCAGCCAGCCCGAGCCCCCAGCTGCCGCCCCACGCTGTGTGCCTAAGACAAACCCCGGGAAAAAAGTGAGAAGATACTTGCCTCGTACAATAAACAGCCCAAAGACCAGATATCAGACTTAAAGTTATAGCCGTTCTCATGTATTCGTTCTGGGGACATATAGTAGGGAGTTCCCACTGCAAAAACAAACAGACAAACAAAGGAGGGGTTATTGTCTCACAAAGGGACTGTGCAACCTGCATTATACAGAACCAAAGGGGCAGGAGGGGCCCAAATGCACGACAATCTGGAGACAAATCCTGGTGTCCAAGGTACAGAATCAAATACAGCATCCAGTACAGAGCCAGAGGACGGTGAACTTTATGGAAAATACCTTCAGTGTTTCTGACCTTTGACAAGGGGTTCCTTTCCCTTCCAGGCTCCCAAGAACCTCCGGAGTGCCTTGGCCAGCCAGGGCCACGGGAAAGGTCCCCCTGTGGTTCCCCCAAGAGCACGGAGGGGCAGAGGGTGGTGACTGTGCCCTGCCAGCACACGGGTCCTGGGCCAGCACAGCCCTGGGGTGCTCACCTGGGCCAGCCCAGCACCAGGCAGGGGCACAAACTTCCTGAAAGAGCCCAGGTGATCATTCCAAACTTTAAAACCCTGCTCCAGCTCACAGTCACATCAGAAGCTGGGGGATTTCCATGTACTTCCACAAGTCTGCATTTTATCAAAAGAAATTCACTGCTGTATTTTGGACAGAAGTTACAGGAAATTATTAATAAATTCCTTACCTCAAAAAGGTTCTTTTTTAAATCCTAAATAAGTTTCAGTTGTGGTACTGAAAATACAAGACATCCTGGCAGTCTCAACTACATCAAATAATCCTCAGATACATCATTTATTAAAACATCCAAGGGCTGTGTGTGCTCTCTTCTCCTGCTTCCCCTGCTTGTCCGTCCCCTGTCAATTTTATTTTTTTTTATTTTTGGCATTCCAGTGTATCCTTCTCCTAATTAAAGACCTTTCTCTCACAAGATGGCAAATGTTTAATTTGCCTGTAACATTCAGTTTACAATTTCTCCATTTGAAATGCTGACTGCAGACAGCTGGAGGACTAATAAGCAGCTGAAGGATAGTGCTGGAGGTGGAGGGGGAAGAACAGCCACCACCTTCCCCAGCCCTCCTGAGGAGGGATCTGCACTGCGGGAAATAAATGAGTTCTGGGGAGAAACCAACAGCCTTGAGAGGCAAAACCCAACCCCTGCCCCTTCACAGGTGACCCAGCACAGAGCTGGTCATTTATTTGGAGCCCCAAGATGTTCAGCAACCAGCTACCCTGTGTAATGAACTCAGCTCATGCTTTCAGGTGGTTAAATAAGAAATTACTCCCCTTTCAATGTGAAGGGTACCCTAACGAGAAATTATGTTTTTCCAAATTCTATACAAACCACAACAGAGGAAAAGTAACACATGGGGATTATTTTGTTTCTGTGCCGAGGAGGAGCAAGTCTGGCAGCCCCAGACCTGGCTGGGTTTAATTGCCAGCACAAGGCCCCTGTGCATGGAAGAGACCAGAGTTCTGTTAACAGTTTTTAACAGACTACACAGAGTGACTTCACAGGACACCGAGAGCAGAGAGGGCTCGTTCAAAGAGCCCAAGGAGCCTTTCCATGGCTCTCTCCCATGTGCCTGCAAGACACTCAGGATGGACAGCACAGCTCTCCAAGTAATCCCCACACAGCTGCCAGGTTTCTGTGCAAGAACAGACTTGGCTGGGACAGCACTGATTCACTTTCCTGCTTAAAAACATGCAGCTGCAGAAGCAGCAGTGACTCATTCCGTGAAGTTCTTGAAGACGGTCTTGGAAGCCTCCCCTGAGCACCAGCACGTGGGAGACGCTTCCCCGCTGCACCTTCTCTGTGCTGCTGCTGTTCCCAGCGCCCCAGGGGCTCCTGTGGCAGCCAGCACCCCTGTCCTTTCAGGTAATGCCTGGGTCAGACAGCGCCTGAACCCCCCGGCTCAGTGCTAGGCTGCTCCTCTGCAGCCCTGGCTCCGCAGCGCTCCCCGCCTGAGCTCCTCTCCTGCAGTTCCATCTACCACATTTACCTGCCATTACTGGAGCCTTGTCAGCAAATGTACAAACAAGCAGGGCTCCGCGTCTCAAAACTGATGCATTAATTTTTAAATAACTGGCATGATAAAAGACTGACAAGCCAAATTCTCTTTATGGCCTGTCCAGCATTACATGGGAATCTCCTGTAATGAGCATCTTCTAGAAAACTGCACAAGGTTTCCAGCACAGTCAGTCAGGGCTCGCCATTGCATCCCATTAGTCAATTTGACAAGAACAGTCTAATCGGAGACTATTAATCAGAAGCTTTCTTTGGCATTTGTCCCGCTGAAAATACAAAATATTGTTCGGATTCAATATTACTCACCAGGTGGTAGAGTAATGCCTTTGAAGTTATAAAGGTCACAAAACCATAGGGAAGATTATGGCTGCGTAAGGAGCTTCTTGCTCTGTTCCTGAAAGCTGAAACACTTCCCTTGGACATGAGCCACTCAGTGATGCCAGAGCAGCCCTGCTGCCCCAGCACTGCCCGGGCACAGCCACAGCGCCCCAGGCACCACAGCGGCTCTGGGACAGCTGCAGCTTCCAAGGGAGGGAAATGCTAATTATTCCCAGTTAGAATAGCAACAGAGTCTACTACTTCACCAGGCAAACAGAGAGGAAAAGGCAGCAAAACTATTCCAGAAATAAAATTCGAATTCCTTCCCTCTCCCACACAGTCTGAACCACAGGCCCTACCAGCACGCACAGGTACCACGGCTGCTGACCCACGGAGGAGGTGGGTCCCTGAACTCAGCCAGCCTCTCCCTACGCAGGGAAGATCACACTCAGCCCTTCTGAAAACGCTTTTCAGCTTGAATCAGTTGTGTTGTTGTGACAGTGGCAGTGGGCAGGTTAGCAGGACAGTCACACACAGGAGGGTTATTTCTACTCAGAGCTTCTCCCTGTGCAAACACAGCTCAGCCAGGACTGATGCTTCCTGTGGGACTCTGCCCTACCTGCTCGTGGGCAGATCTGAAAGGAATCTGATGAACACTTACAGGAGGCTCTGCCAGTCTCATTCACTGCATCTGGTGCACCCCAGACAAGCCTTGCCTGTAACGCTGTCACACTGGCAAATGGGAGTCCTGAGCCCTGAGCTCTCTCACCTCTCCAACCACACCTGTAGCTTACCAGGTTGTTCTGGGTTTATTTGTTTAGCTGGGTTTTTTAACACTGGTGTAGTACAATATACCTGCAGAAATGCTGCATCTATCTTGTCTTCCACAAATACTGTTCTACAGGCACAGACCAAAAGGCCATAACGTCTCAAAATTCCCACAACATTGGCTGTTGATGTGTTCACTGGATTTCCAGTGTCCATTTTTTCTAATCAAGGCCTGTTTATCAGCCCCTCCAAGCCCCAGGATTTTGTTTCAGATGGAAACTGGCTTGGCAAGCAAAAAAAAAAAAGAAATGAAAAAGAAAGGCAAATGGACCTCTTATTAAAGAGTTCTTCAGTTAGTCCCTGTTAACCCTCCTATCCAAGCAGGAACCAGAAGGAACATGTAACACCCCACATACTCCAACCCATGGCTATTGGCATGTTCTAAGCTGGGAAGTTTGACTTATGTGCATCCCCTGACAGGAAAATCTGCTCTAAGTATATTCTTGTCCAAGAATAAATAATAAATCATCTGCTCCAAAGCAAGACTATTCTGTGTAAAACTGATTTCTTGTGGGGTTTTTTTTGTTTGGTTGGTTTTTTCCCCTCTTGTTTCTTCAAAATGTAAAGCCAGTCAGAAGCTTTGGATAATGCCAAGTTTATTTGGTTAAAAACGGGCATTATACCAGTTCTCAATAAAGTTATCTATTCTATTATTAATGGAAATCCTCTGTATTTTTTAAAGTTAAGTTTTCCAAAGTCAAAAATCAGGGAAGGAAGGACTGTAAGCCCATTACCTTTAAAACATATGAATTTCCTGGCAAGGCTTGTGCAGGATGAGCTCTTCCCTAGGGAAAAGCATCTCCCGTTCCCCCAGGGGCAAGCACAGCCGAGGGGGCTCCCTGGGCACTCCCTCCCACCGTCCCTCCCCAGCTGGTCCCTGCTGCCCCTCCTGGCACTGCGGGAGGCTGGAGGTGTGCAGGTTTCCCCCCTGGCAGCTGTGCCCGTGTGGGTTTTCCAGGGGCCAGGGCTCTCGCTGCCCCTCGCCCCCACCCGGCGCTGCTCCCGCCGGCATCTCACGAGCTGTGTACAGGCAAATCTTTCCTTTTTCTTTCATTACCCCGGCATGTACTGTCACTTAATTTTTATGTATGCAATCCTCCCTGACAAATATGATCTGCTGCCTGGTAATGCATGTGACGTTCATTCCGTTCCTTGCTCTAATTACGGCTGCCGAGCCGGGGCTACACCTGTCAGCCGGGCCGGGCTGCCCCTGCCCTTTGTGCCAGGCGATGCGGCGCTGGCAGCCAGGGGCAGGCGTGGGATGAATACACTTGCATAGGCTGCACATCCCACTCCGGGGCGGCTGCGGGGGCAGCGCGGGGTGGGAAATGCCGGGCACCGCGCTGGGCTCGGGGCTCGTCACCCACGGCCACCCTAGGATTGGCTTCATCGCCCCGCAGCCAAGGCCAGCCCGCTTCCTGCTGCTGCAAAACCTGCATCTCTGGCACACTACCAAAAACAAAAGGAAAGAAGCTTCAAGTCTGCGTATTTCGTGGCTGTTAAAATGTTCCTTTTTAGGTGGCTGCAGGAGCCACTGGGAATGGTGGTGTCCATCCCTCTCCAGTCTCACCCAGCGCTGTTCCCTCCGCGTTCTGCCCCTCGTTCACCTGTTTGCAGGGCATTGGTGACACGAGGAAGGGCAGGTTTGTGCACAAGGGGCTGAGCTGTTCCTGCTTGAGCTTTCTCAATTAAGAGAGAGCAGTCCTGCTAAAGGTCACAAGCTTGGCTTACATGTGCAGCCAGTTTCTAAGCCCCAATTTATTCTTATTAATATAATAAGTGCAGCAGTCAAACTAGATAAGATCATATAATTAGACATGATCATATTTTGGCCTGTTCAGATGATGTGATCGTAACTTTCTGTGAAAAGGATTTATTTTCATCTATTAAGCACAGTGGGGATATATCCTAGGACAGCTTTTGATGCAAAGGGAAATCTGAAATCTCCTATTTTATGAAAGCAAACTGTAGAAATGTCTCCTATTTTTTTAAGCACATGCAAAACCAGGCAGGAATCTTCCTTCCTTGTGCTCTGAGAAGCCCCAGTGTACTGGCCAGTGTTACCAATGAAGATTGTACACATCTAGGGACTCAGCAAGACTCACACTCAGTGGAAGAAACTGCACAAAACAAAGAGTGAAACAAATGCCATGTGTTCCAAAATCAGCTGAGAGAGGTAAATGTAAAAGAGCCCCAATACTGCACCAGAAGCCAAAGTTCCTTCACTGCTCCAAACACAGAAGCACCTTTGGGACTCCAAAAATTCAGACCCATTAATAAAAATTGAAAATCACCTCTCAAGAGGTTACAGACACAATTACGAAATGCTTTTCCTGTAAGACTTACACAATGAACTGTGTATACTGTGGAATTTTCTATAGTGTTGGAATTAATGCTGATGCTAAAAACGAGGGAGGCAACCTCGAGATATGTGGAAGACATGAAGAAAACTCGGACCTTTAAAGCCTAAGCTGAATTTCAAGTGCAGTTCCTTTTTGGAACAGATGAACCACAAGGGCTTTGAACACCTTGCCCACCTCAGACAGTGAGAGCCCAGTCAGGGCAGGTGCCTGAGCAGCACCTGCTGCAGAAGGTGGTGGAGTGGCATTAAATCCCAGCAAGCACAGTGCAGGCAAACATGTTATTTAGAGTGGAAAAGCTGCATTTGTTACATTTGCTACAAATCACACACTTACCAGGCCAGATATTCCAGAAAAAATAAGTGAAGCTTTAAAGCAGAAGATCCCTATTAATGCCTATGAAGAGCATTTAGAATACACATCAGTGGAGGTGCAGTATCCATGCACTGAATCAACACTTCTGTCACCATCACAGGACAGACAGCGCCGCTTGTGAACATCACAGCTGACAACTGCACAGCAGGGCTTGCTTAACAAGGACCAGCTTACCTAAGGAATGTGCTGCAGTGGTTTTAGAACTAAAGAACCGGCCTAATCCAAGATCTCCCAGCTTCACCACCCCTGTGGCTGTTATAAACACGTTGGCTGGTTTTATGTCTGCAAGAAGAAAAAGGTAAAAGGTCAAAGCCACAAAAGGTTATTTGGTTCTAATGCTGCAATAGAAGCATTGCCTGGAGCACTCGCTGTACAAAGGGGCTCGAGCAGAACCGTGTTTCTTTAGAGCTTTGATAGGCTGAATCTTCCAAGGCTTCAAGCTCTGCACAGACATGAAAATCAGAGTGTACTTCCCAGCACACAAAAAATACCAATGAGGGAAAATGTAGGAAACAGCTCAACAGAACAAGGCAACCCCTTTAACGGCTGGAAATCAAAGAAATAAGCCTGGTTCTCTTCGGGAATGACCGCTTTCCACAGGAAGCTGTACTGCCCACCACCATCCCCCCATGCAAAGGCTAATTACTGTTCCACTTATGCATAAATTCCGGGCTCTGTACAGCCCAGTTGGCTCATGGTTCATTTCTAGTGTGGAAATCACTAGAACCTCCATTTCCCAAGCAGTCTCAATGTATGAGGCTGCACAATTCAGCCCCAAATTACAGACCTAATTCCAGTACAACTGATAAACTGCATCAGGGGATGCATAAAGGAGCAAAAATGTTATCACACTGTTGAAGAACATAGGGAAGAATTCACTCCTTCAAAGGAGCAAGGAAATAACAAGCAGCAGAGATTGGTGCTGGTGCCTTTTGGGCTATTTGCATTTCCTGATTTCAGTCCTCACAAAGCATTTCACTGACACTGAAAGCACCAATGTAAATTTTGGATAGAGCTCAAAGTTACGAGACGTTCTAAGACAAGAGATTCAAAAATAATTAATGAAAATAGAGAACAGGTTATGAGAGTGTGGGACGTATTTGTATTAATATTTCAGAAAAGCCTGCAAGACAGGGAAACTCTTCTCAGCTCTCTAAGGTCACAGCTAATATAATGAAGACTATTTCTTAAGAGTTCACCGTATCCAGGAGTCTCAGCATTTTATTTCTGACACTTTTCTAATGGCAAGTTTGACACTTCTACTTAATATCAGTGTCTGGAATACAAAGCAGCTCATCTCCCTAATACCACCCTCACTTCGGCCTGAACCCTTTAACAACAAGGCAGAGACAGAAGGAGGAATCCATCTCGCAGCTCCAGCCCCTCCAAACATGCATTGGCTGAACATCAGCATAATTGTTTTTGAATGTAGGCGCTTACTAATTGGAACATTATATTATTATTCAGTGAAAAGAGACTGAATTAATGTTACCTCTGTGCATCACCCTGCGGGAGTGCATGTGTTCCACTGCACTGCATAACTGCACAAAATATTTCCACACCGTCCTTTCCGGGATTAACCGTTTCTGCTTTTTAAAATACTGTGGGAGGAAATAAATAAAAGATCAGTGAAAAAGCAACATCTTTGACTCGTTCCTGGAATTGTGTTAGTCAGCTGCAGGTTGCTCATGTCTTCCAGATCTGCAGCTGCAAGACTTTTCTTCTGATTAGCTTTTAACTCCTCCTCTCTGCATGGAAACTTCGATGCAGGTCACTAATTAACGACTATTATGAAAAATATGCTTAAATAGGTTTGACATTTTTGAATGGACACAATTATGATTAGCATTAATCTCCTTAATTACCTCGCAAAACATATTTAATGCCTCAAAACAACAAATGTCTCAAATATTTTGCCTTAAGAAACAAAAGACCATTAAAAAACCCCTTGCAAACGTTCATTATTGCATCGTCTATTAACAAGGACAAGGAACTCTGCTTCCCTGTTTTAAAAGACAGCCAGAGCACCAGGGAAGTATCCGTGTTCCTTCGTGGTCAGGTAGAATAATATATTCTATTTCATGCATAACAGAAATACTAAACGAACTGCACTCTCTCCAGTGAGACGGAAGGACACCCCGCTCAGGAGACAGATCTGGAAACAGGCTGTTCTGTGGGTGTTTGGGCAGCACCCAGCACAGCTGGGTCCAGGTTCCACGGACCTGTGCACGCCCGAAGCTCCCATAGCAATGGGAAGTGTAATGCACACAGCGTGGAGTGCAGCATGGTGCTGGACCTCTGGAAAGCTGAAATCTTCAGCTTACTGCAGGAACAACCAACCAGCTGCACACCTGAGAGAAGGGCAAACGTCACAGACCTTCAACTGCCCCTTCCCTTTCAGCAACGCCCGCCAGCCGTGCCCATGCCAGGAGAGCTCCTCTGCCAAGGCCCCCCAGGACTGCAGGGCTTGGGTTGGTGTCCCTGAGTCCTCACGGCTCCAGCCTGTGCTGGATACTGAGCCTGCCCTTCAACACAGCATTAACCAAATACACTTATAACACCCTGCCGGAGGATCCAGACTGATCCTCGTGCTCTGACACACAAGGTGTCCCTGGATAATGACAGGGAACGCTGCACACCCTCCTGGCTCCCCACAGCTGCACTTCTGCACTGTACCCATGAGAATTCCCATCTGCTGTGAGAATAAAGCAAGGGAACTGTTTGCTGCCCCTTTCTGCATCTCGTGCTTTTCCCTCTCAGCACTGACATCTGATGTCCGTTGTCACATTTTCTGTTTTATGTGAAATGCTGTTACTGGTTCGTGTTTGACTCGAGGAATGGCAAATTTTCCTTTGCAGATCAGCTGCGAAGGGGCACGACCGTGCAATTCGCCAGGCAGCAAACCTGACAGATTGCAACAGTTCCAACCCAAAACTTGAGAGAGCGCACAGGGAATTACAGAGGGTGAGGGAGAAACTGTTATATACACAATAAAATTATTTAATTCTCAACAAAGTACTTAAGAGTGGATATGCAAGACCACAAGTGATAATTTTCTAAATGTCATGTCCAATAAGGTTCGCCTGACATTTACAAGGAAGTCCCAACTCTCCGGTGGGTTTTCCTGCAGCTCTACATCCCTCATAAATAATGCAGGTACCGGGGCACGACAGAGACAGCCCTGGCTTTATCACCCTCACACCTCAGTGTTGTCACTGCTGTGCCACGGAAGATCCTCCCCGGGAGGGCTGACGGTGGCAGGGAAGCCCACTGCTGCAGTGGAGCTACACTGGGGAGGACGCCCTTGTTCCCTCTCGCATTTAGGGTTTGGTTAAAAAAACAAAACAAAACAGAATGCCCAGATTTACACGAGTAGAAAAACTTCATTTATATGACCTTGAACAAACCAAATGCATGTTCTGCATGCCTGAAATACAGAGGGAACACGGAGCAGCCAGGGAGCACTGACAGGCAGCACAGTCCGGTGCTGGACAAGGCACCCAACCAAGAACCCACCAAAGATGCTTTGGAAAATGTAACACCTATCAGCATGACACACAAAGTAATTTTAAAAAAATTAAATAGCCAAACGGCAACTAGACAAATGAGCATATTTGTTAGTAGGGAATGTTTTAAACCAAAAACTGCAGATAACAAAAAAATGCAAATATTTTCTACCATGAAACGTTACGTTTCTGTAGGTAAAATCTGTTATAAGCTAGGATTCGAAAAATCAAGCAAAACCCTTGCACAGCCCAGGCTGGTCACACAGAGCCCCAACTCCTGCTCTCCCAACCCTCTTTTCCCATCTTTAACCACAACAACAAAAAGCCCGAGACGAGCTCAAGTTTCTCAGGGTCCCGTGGGAAAGGGGTAAGATGCAGAAGAAGCCACAGGAACACAGTGAAGGATGAAAACACAGCGAGCTCTGCGCGGGCAGAGGGTCCAGCTCTGCCCCCAGAGCCCCGTCCCAGCCAGACCCCAAGGCTGCAGTCGGGGCTCCCCCTCGGGCTGGGACAGATCCCCCCGTCCCTGCCCTCCGAGGGTGTGGGTCTGCAGTGCTGGGGCTCTGCCAGCCCCCCGCTCCCAGCGCGCTCGCCAGGGGCTCTCCCGTGAGACCGAGCAGATTTTCCTGGGTACTGTAAATTTAGCCATTGACTATGGACTGAACGGATAGCTTGTTTGACAGCCTCTGGCCTAGTGCCTCGTGGCTCTGCTGGCAAAGAAAACAAATCTGTTAATAAGATATTTTAACTGTGACAACAAGGAGGAGGAGAACTTCCCAAACATTCATTTACGATAATTACAGAATAATGATGGCAAAAAACAGGTAAAACATGGAGAGAAGGTTGAGAGTGCTAACAAACATGATATAACACATCTGTTCTCACAAGGGATGTATGTCTAAAGATTAACATGTCAAAGAAAATATAAAAGCAGGTGGTAACAGCTTAACTAAAGCTGGTTTGCAGCAATACAAGTATTCCTAAGAGCAACATAAAAGAAGAACAAGTACTTGAAACATTTTCTCAAACCCAAATCCCCATTGCAAAGAAAGTCAATACACTTCCTTGAATGTCTTCAGAGTGGCAGACAGACGATGTGAACAGTGAACCCAACAGTAATTAAATGTCCCCATCAATCACAGACTGAGTAAATCAACCCTGCAAGTACCACACGTGTCCCACCAAATCGCAGACCCTCGCTGCCCCCTGACGCTGTGACCAGAAGCTCACGGCATGGCCTGGGCTATTTCAAATGCCAGAGACACTGGCTCAGGGCTGGGAACACCCCACGGGTGTGCAGAGCTGCCAGAGGAGAAGCCAAGTGTTTCCAGCCCAGCTGTGCTCCCCCCCAGCCCGCGTGTGCCTCTCCCCGGATGTCTGCGGCACCCCCAGGACAGACACGTCCTCACCTTGATCATCTGGGAGAGATCTCCAGCGTCAGCCAGCTCCAGGACAATGTTCAGCTCGTTGTCTTCAATAAAGGAGTCCAAATACTTAATTATATTGGGGTGGTTCAGTTGCTGCAGGTGGAGGGAATGCAAGAAGAAAACTCAAATGCTGTGGCAATGACAAGGCCACACCTGCGCCCGTTTGTGTCCCAACTGCCCACAGGTGCAGCCACAGCCTGGGCTCTGAGGTAGCACAGCCAGAAACCCCGTAAGGAACATCATTTCTCACAAGCACAGCACAATAAAAGTGTCTTCAGTGAACAGGGATTCAACCCAAACAGTGTGAAACAACCTCTTCTATCACAAACTTGCAAAATATTGAAAAGAGTGTCCTGAAAGGAGACTTGTTAGGCAGTGACTGATTTTTCTGCTCCCCTATTAAATACAAACAAACCCCCAGGTGTTGCTTACAGCACTCCTTGAGGTCTCTTTGCCCCTTAAAAGAACAAAATTACATGAAAACTAATGCACATAAAAATAATGCACAAATTGCACACGTCAGTTTATTTTTCTGATTATGTATGCTTTTATAAGCATATATATTTATAAGCTTTATTTGCCAACCTAAAACCAATTTTTTTTCTCAAAACTAACAAAAAAATTGGAAAAAGTCATTATGAAAATTCTTACCTTCAAGAGGTCAATTTCTTTAATGCAATCTTGCCTAGCCTTGGCATCCATCATTTCAAAAATCTTCAAAGACAAAAACATAGAAGACAGAAATGAAACAACAAAAAAAAAGTACTTTATACTTTAACAAGCAGTTGGTCTTTCCTTCCCCAATTTGTATATCCTCAACTGTAATGAGCATTCACACAATCCCCAGATCAAAGAAAGATCAATGTTTTCTTTATTTTGAAACCACTACAGGGCTAACATTGGGGTAAAGCTATTTTTAGAACCTGTAGGCAATACTTTAAGCAGCATGGAAAATAAAGATACCGGTCTGCGAATTTGCTGTTGTGATTTTCCTTGCTTTAGTTACTATTAATTTCACCTAGTAAATAAAAGACAAAATGTTTGCTTTTCTCTATTAAACAGATATAGCTGCCACTGATTTCTCTGTCATAATTAGCAATAGCATGGAGCATTAATATTCATCCTGTAGCAATCAGAGTAAGTCACTAGAAATGAGAGTTCAGAGGATCTGTTGAGGGATGAAAGGGAAATTTCCTCAAACAAAACGCCGTTCTGCACACTGCCCAATCCTTTCAGCCAAGTTACAAGTCTACAACGAAGGCTTTTAGAAACCCCTCTGAAATTCTGAGTGAGCACAGGCACTTTCCCTCCGGGGCTGTGTCAGCACGGCAGGACCCTCGCAGGGTCAGCGCAGCCTTCGCGCCTCCTCTCACTCACTTGGAATTGGAATTTCCCTTCATAAGTAATTTTCAGCACCCGATTGAAAATTTATTTGCTTCATCAAAAGGTGACATTCAAAACAAATACGCACTCGCACTGAGCTGCTCACCTGAACTTTCTTTAACGCCACGGGTTTTCTGTCCAGCAGACAAGTCGCTCTGTAAACTTCGCTGAACTGGCCTCGGCCGATCTTCTTCTCTATCTGAAAGTCTGCCAGGGTGCAGCGATAGGGGTACGAGGTGAGGTGTCTCTGTGGGCACAGGGATCCGTCAGGGCGGACACCGGGGGACCCTCGCGCTCTCACAGACCCCACCTGGGCTCCTCAGGGCACAGAAACCTCCAGCCACGGGCACTCAGCCCCTTGCGGGGGTACCAGGCTGCAGCCAGAGGGTTTTTCCCAGGGGAATTACATGGTGCCTTGTGTAAGTAACGAGTCAGTCCCGAGCTGCTGTCCCTCTCCACAGCCTCTGCCCGGCGCTGTGCCGGTGCCACCGGAGATGCCGGTGCCACCGGAGATGCCGTGCCAGGCAAAGAGCCGGCCAGGCAGGGAGCACAGCCTGCTCGGGCCGGGGATGGCTCCCCAGAGCCGTCCCGCTCTGCCCCGGCATTCTCAGAGGAGAAACGAGGAAAAGTCCTTGCTGCCAGTCACCACACGTGCCAGGCAGAACATTCTCAAACTTCAGCGTCTTGCGCCGTCTCAGAGTCCGCAGGGGAACCCACAAACCGAGAAGCACCCAAGGCAGGAGGGGTGAGCCCTCGCCCCAGCCCAGCCCTGGGCAGACAGGCCCAGCACGTCGAGGGACAGGGCTGCTCCCACCACCAGCACTGCCCGACACAGCGAGCGGCTGCAGCCGAGACGGGAAATGCAGGCAAAACGTGCAGCCCAGCACCTTTTGTCAGCACCACGTACAGACACTGCACAGATCTCCTACAGTGGATATTTAATCTGATGAGCAAGATCGGATTTCTTTTCTTTGCAACAGAAATAAAACTGACCACTACTTAACAATAAAAAGCACCCATCGGGCATTTCAAAATGCCTCCAGATTTCCAGGTGTGTTGTGCTACTCTGAACTACAATCACAGTTATTTCCCAAAGGTTTAGTGAACAAAGTTGTAAAATTCAGTGTTTTAAAGACAACTCACCAATAATATCCCCTAAATAGTAATTTCAGACCCACAGACTGCATCAATTAACCAAGACAAGCTATTTTGACACTCACCTTCAGAGCATCCTTATCACAACAAACAGGAGAAACTCCCACAGTGGAAGTTTGTTACTCAAAACCCCCACATTTGATAAATGCTGGAGATACAGAGATCAGGTAGAAATCACAGACCAGACAGTGGAAGTCCACCAGGTGGTTTTGGTGTCACCTTCCCCCTCATCTCCTGCAGCCCAAGGCTGGCTGTGGCCAGAGCTCGCCCTGCCCTCCCACACCACTGCGCCGTGCCAGCCCGGGGAATGGCTGGGAATGGAGCTCTGTGGAGGGAGGGAGCTGCTGCCAAACCACACAGCTCAGACGGTTCAGCTCCAGCAAAGGCAGAAATGCAATCCCAAACCTCCAGCCAAGGCCTGTTCATTCAGCAGGCACAGAACTGGATAACAACTCCAGGCTGTCCTGGCCATCAGCTTCCTCAGTTTCAGTTCCCTAAAAGAGCAAACCCACTCCTTTTCAGATGAAATGACACTTCAGCACTTCTAGCAACACTTTAGGAAACAACTGCCGCAAAACCTTCTATTTCAGAAAGAAATCCACGCTGCAGTCAAGGACAGTACCCAGCTGCCCTCCATAAATTGCAAGAGCATGTGGTTAAACCAGGAGTGTTTAACAGTGAGTTAATATCTAAGCAATACCTACCAAGTTCTGAGCTTGGGAACACAAATAAAGGCTCGGCAGGTGCTGGGTGTTGTGTGTCCCAGCCCCTGTCCCACGGGGAGCTGCCGTGCTGGTGCCGGCTGCACACCTGGGCTGCTGTGCCCTGGCACCCCCAGCACTGCAGCCGCACGCTCACACACGCACCGACCTAGGTTTGCATCTGCTACCACAGCCTCTCAGGCCTAATGAAGGTAATGGAGCTTCCACAGAGGCAGAGGGCGTTTGACTGCAGTACAAACCAGAAATCATCCTCAGGTTGCACCAACCACACCAGAAAGCTCCCTACTGATCACAGGCCATTTCCCCACGCGTTCAAACTTAACCTTCCCTTATGCTGTGCTGGACTTAAAGGTAAGGAGGAAACTCTGCTAAAAACTGTTATAAGGACACAGAGAATACCTGAGAAACACCTGCCTTCTCAGAATACCGCCCCTATAATCTGGCCTTACACACACTTCACTTACTTCTTGACTTCTGACATGGGGAACCCCACTGTTTTCACATCCTTCTAAAATTAACCACTACAATTTTCCATAAAGCTGTCAAAGAACCGACCTCTATTCATTCAAACAACCACGAACTTTATTTCTGCAAATCTGAGAGTTTTCACGTATGTAAATTATGTGTGAATTTAGATACCACCACCACCTTCACTGCCCACCAAAAACACATTTTCTCATTTTCAGGACAGATCCAGGCCCAGGTTTGTGTGAGTGCAGTAAAATCAAACCTCTGGCCCTGCAGATCAGGTTTTAAGGCAATGATGGAGCTTGAATAAAAAAAAAAATATTAAAAAGAAAAAAAGGGGATTAAAAAACCAAACCAAAAGAGCTCCAACCACCGGACACTATGAAAATTGGGCTTTTTGCACATTTCTCTTCCCAGGGCAGATGTAAGAAGAGGAAAAACTCGTTTTGAGACAAAGGCTGTTCTCTTCATCCACACAATGAAGTCTCATTCTTTTCCTTCTCCATAAAAAAAAAGCCAAATATTAAAGTCAATTCCTCATTCAAATAAAAAGGCCATTCATTTTTAAAAAGAAATGCAGAGATTATTCCAAGAACAAGCTCTTCTGGGCATCTCCTCTGGCAGACATGTGCTCTCTGAGACGGAATCACTGATGCCAGAGCACAGATGCCAAAGCTGCCGAAAGCTGGGACAGCAGCCCTTGTCACGGTACTTGAGGGACAAGTTTGCCAGGGCTTTTAGCCTCACATTTGGGGGCGGTACAAGGTTTTCTGCCAGCCAGAATTAGTAAGGTCTTGTAATACCAAAACAATCCAACGAAATGAAAACTCCAGTCTGCCTCGTACCCCGCTGAAGGGACACGTGCAAGGGTGAGGAACACAGACTACCAGGAGGCTCCAGACCCCAGACTGCAAAGCAACCCTGTCAAACACGGGGGCAGGCAGGACTGGGGAAGTTCCTCGTCCTTGGTGACTGGATTCCACTTCGCAGCTCCCATTTTCAGGGCTGTCTGTGGCAGTGCCACCAGCGGCACCTGAGCAGACCCTGCACGCAGGAACACAAACACGCCAAATCCCGCCACACCTGGACATTCCAAACACTTCCCTCCAAATCCTGCTCCAAGCACATGCAGGTAGGACAGCCACATACCCGGAACACATTTTTCTCTTTTATTTTTCTTAATGAGTAGTTGCACAGCTCGCAATTTGTATTTTGGGATAAGGAAGAATAAGAAAAACCTGTTCTGTAGAAAGACTTTCAATCTCCAGAACAATTAGTGTTTGGCCAATAGATTTACCTCCTTGTAATCACTTAAGATCGGGGGAAAACCTGAAGAGCCCCAAGAGAACTGTGGGAGCAGCTCTGCCTGCAGCCTCTAACCCCCTCATCTGGGGCAAGGAAGTGCCCTGAGAATAAACCCCAAAATACCAGCAAATACTGATGTATGGCCCTGCTGCAGAGCCAGGTCTGTACAACTGCTCCCCCAGAGGGGAGGGAAATCCAAGCCTGAATGAGCTGGAAAAGGGGAATATTCACTGCTAATTGCACAGCATACACACCCGGAGTGCTAGCGTTAATTAATAATAAAGCCAGTTGTTTTACTGCTGATTGGCATGTGGAAAGCAGGCACCACTCCGCAGCCTGCACAAACACTACAAGGTCATGTTTCGATTATTTGTAATCAGCCCCAAAATTGTTAAAGATGGGTTAACCAACAGTTAAAAAGTCAGACACGACAATCTTCAGATGCCAATAAAAGCATCTTTCCTGTAGAGCCATGAAATGAAATATTCTTTAGAAGAGTAAAAATGTACTCGCCCAATTAAATTTCTGAAATCTCATTAAAAAATTTAGCCTGACTAAGTCATACACTTCTGACCTGAATTTTAATTATCTTTACGCTGGATATAAGGTTTTTTCTGATATTTGCAATGCATCATTAATTTTAAAGGAATGGCTTCCCTGCTTCTAAACTGCATACTTCATCTGAATGACATTTACTGTAACTAATTTCACCTTTAGAAGACATCTGCAGCGGGACTGGGGGAGCTGCAGCCCCTCCAGTACAACACACACATTATAAGCAATGATTTACTCCCAACATCAGTGTTTCAAACCTTTGCAGTGTGTCCCAAATTAGACACCTGCCTCCATTCAACACTGCCTACCTGCAAGGAATTTTGCATACTTTGAGGCTGAAACTCCAGTGTGAATTTATGAGAACACATTAGAACAGACTGATTAAAGAAAGAACTTCTAAGCTCACAAGAGATGAGGAAACTTTTAAAATATGGATTATCCTTCAAACAGGTAGGCAAGTAATTATTGAAGAATACATCAGGTTTTTCAATTTGAGCTTCAAAACTAGACTACACAGCCATCAAAAAATATCCTTCACCTCACCTGTTACCTGGAATTTAAAGTTTGCTAAAGATCTTCGTTTGAAATTCAAAGTTTTACCATCCCTACCAGCAGATATTTGTCCTAGAGCATGATAAGGAAAGAGAGAAATACCAGCTGGAAATAACAGAAATACTCCCTTAGCAGCTCTGCTGCTAAGTTGTGAGTACGTAAAAGGTTGTTTAAAAGTGAGTTATTGTGTGTATTTAGTGTGAAAACTAAGTGAAAAATTACGGCTCTGTATTTTTAGATCACTGATTTGTTCCTAAATAACTTTTATTGCTTACTGCCATAAACACTAAGTAATCTAGAGCCTTATATAATTGACACTTGCACTCTGGAACATTACTGGAAAACGTTCCTCCTCTTGCTAACAAACTTCCTTGGGGTAACACTGGGCAGGTAAGGGTGGCAGAAGCCAAAACTCTGATTTTACTGGGCCCTTTTTTATATTTTTGGGCTTATTTCTGTATGATAGAAAACTTCCACATACCCAGCATTACTCAGGAGTTTCATCTCATTACCCAAAGTGCAGCAGTTAAAGGCAGACAGAGCCTGCCACACTCACTGCCCTGTACTGACGAGCCAGAAACGGAAGCAGCAGCTCTGTCGGGGAAACGCTTTAGGAGCGGCACAGTTCCAGGGACATCTCGTAGGAGAAGAGCACACTGCTGCTCTGGTCTCTGGGGGCTGGCAGAGCAGTTTGGAATGGCAGCACTGGAAGGAAGGGAGGGCCTTTCCATACAAACCCCTCCTCACCCAGGACTCTACATTCTGCTTTTTTCTGCTTCAGTTTTTACCTCTGCTATTCATGACGTTTCTGGTAAGACACGTTTGATGAATTTTATGCCCCCAGACCTCACTCCCTTCCACAAGCTACTACACAGCATGTCTGCAATACCTGTATCTTCAGAACAAAGAAATTCGGTAACTTTAGATTCTTCCAGGTAAAAGGTACCAAAGATTTGAAAATTATATATAATTACATTCCTTAAAAAGGGACAATCAGAAATACGTGACCAGCAATCATATCAAGCCCCCAGTGTAAGGTAGCCTGCCCTCTACACAGTATTATTTTTTAATATGCTTTTTTCCCAGTCCTCTGGTGGACTGCATATTTCTGTTCTTCAGCTTTTTTTATGCTATTTTGACAGAAACACCAAAGAAAGTCTCCCTGCAATTCTAATTCCAAATTAGATCATTCTCAGAACAGTTAATAGAGCCCTCCATTAACACAACTTGGGTATTACCAGAGTCGAGGGGAGGTTTCACTGAACAATGACCATACAGCAAAATGAGCCCACTCAGCACCAGCATCACAGCAGAACACAGATTATTAGCTACTAATTACACTTAACTATGTCATTACAAATTCTAACATGTGCTCCAAGATGCCATGAACATATCTGCTGCACAGGAACACTTCCTAATCTTGTTCATGAAATAATTACAGGGGCACTATCCTGCCAAATGAGGCAGTAATTAACCCTAATTGCTCAAAATGCAACTGGCTAATTCTAGGAGATTAATCAAGGGGATTCAATTATTATTAAATGACTTAATATGACAAATTGCTACATTAGGGGAGGGGGGCTTTGCTCCATACCACAGTACCTTCCCAGCAGCACTGCCCAAGATACACTCGCAGTTGTACTCCGGGTGCAGGCAACTCCCTGCCTTTGCAAGGCCACCCCGGGCACTGCCAGAGCCTTCCCAGCCACCACTTGTTTCCAGGGACCCGGGTCAGCCCTGGAGTGCACGCTGGAAGTGACAAATCCACACCCCCAGCCCCCTCCCCACGGTAACGTCACACCACAGCTACAACACTCCTTTCTCACAGCTTTTCCATGATGCTTTTTGTTTGCTCCTTAAAATAACAAACAGGTAAAGCTTCATTACTCTGACAAACAGATAAACAGGCTGAAAAAGGCAAACAGCCACAATTCACAAAATCCAGGTTTCAGGATGACACGGAATGCAGATTAATCCTGGGTTTAGCCCCCTTCTGCAGCGAACCCTTGTAACGGTACAAAGTACATCGTGGGATGGATTGCAGACTCACAGAGCCCACAGTCCCATGGAGGATGAACTTTTTATTTAGTAATTACCTCTTTGGCATTTATTACTAAACTACAAAAGGAAATAAAATACATTTATTCACTTACGCAATCATCTGCTTTACTTTGGCCTTTTCTTCAAAGAATCAAAGACAACAGAAAGCCAACACAGTACATGTTTTCATAAAATGGTTTTAAAATACTTGCTCTAAGCAAAAATCAAACCATTTCCTTTTTCTCTTATTATCATCAAAAAACTAGGTTCAGGAAGCTCTGGCTGGCTGGCAGAATCCCAAACTGGATATACGCTAAATCTGCCATAACTGCACTAGAAATAAAGGAGGGAGGGGGGAAAAACCAAAAAGGAGGCTAATTGCCAAGAGATCTATGGACCTCTACAGGTGGGAGGGAAGGAACCAGGAGAAGGACTGGACACACTCTTACCTGAGGATCATGCTGGAACTCCTGCCCTGGCAGCTTGCACAGAGGGTTGTTCTGGTCCCCTAGATGGTGTGGGTGGTTGTGCTGCCCTTCCATGGTATCATACCAGACTCTGCCTCACAGTTCTGCTGGAGGGAAAACAAAGGGGAGAGAAGTCTCATCACTGCCCATCTTGCACTGAAAGGGGCAAACTCTGCCCAGGATGTGCCTACAAGTGGTTGTTGAAGGCAGAAAGAGCCGAGTGCTCCCCCTGCTCCTCTGAAGAACTCACACAGCTCTCAGACAGACCCAGGAGCCAGGCCAGTCACTGACAGAGCACAACAGGGCAAAGCCACCTCCCCTCCAGGGACACCAAACAAAAGGGCCGCTGTCACAAGTGTTACTGGGATTGTCGCACAATAAGCAGAAAATGGGTTGATTTGGTCAGGGGCTTGTTATCTACTAAAGATACTGCTTTTGGAACAGAGGTCACTGTCACCTCCCCGGGGCTACCAGGGCTCCATGGTCCCTGGTGGTGCCATACGCTTGGGGGATGTCTCCAGAAAGGTCAGCACACCTCCATTGGTAAAACAAAAACAACAAAGTCACACCAGACTGTTGCAGCTTCCTTAGGTCAAAGACAACCTAAAATTGTAGCTTTCCTCAGTCTTTCTTCTTCTCCCCCCAAATTAGACGTTCTCATGCAGGTTTGTAACAGAAAGCAGGAGCTGGAAACCATATTGGATTCAACAAGACTGAAGTATTGCTGTAGGAACAGAGAAACACGGCAGGGAAAATTCCATGAATGAATTTGTTCCCTGTAGTTCCAGGCCAGCCCAAGCCAGTGACTGGAAATGGGAGCCTGCTCACCTCCCAAAGCAGTACCAGGACGGGCAGGACTGTAAAGAGCTGCCCATCAGGCAGCTGAGACATTCCAGTGCTGGGACAGCACTGTGAGCCCAGATTAACGCACTGCCTGGCACAGAGCTGTGCAGGGATTTCAGAACACTGCGGCACACGGGGGCAGTTCTGGCACGGGGCCGGACACCTCCCAGACATCCTCTGTTTGCAGGGGCAGAAGGGACTGACATGCATTTTCTAGCCCTTCTAGGAAACAAACCCCATACCTAAACTATTTGTGTTCGGGCCTGACTCTGGGACAAATCCTCATCATTGTATCAGCTACTGAGGGCCCTGGAGTGGATCCCAGTGCTCCCTGCTCCACACCAGTGCTGGGGTCAGGCTCTGGCCCCAAGCAAAGGCAGTCCTCAAATACGGTCACAGACTTAGAGGACACGCACAAGAAATAACTCACGTCCCCTCCCCACAAAGGGCCATACACAGGGTTTGGGGCTTCTTTAGCAGCGCTGCTCACAGCTGGCTTCCCCTCACCCACGCCCCTGGCGGTGCTGTGTCATTCCCAGCCGTGCTGTTCCTGCCCTCGGCAGTGACTGAAGCCTAATGGTGACAAGGGAAGATTTAGTGGCCAACACAAGCATTTGCAGAAACTTGTTTCAGGAGTTTTGGCAAGTATTCCCTCAGCAAAGAACACAACCCGACCTCATTAGAGTATTAATAGTGCATGCCTGGCACTCGGGCAATGACTAACTCAATTTAAAATACAAAGGTATTTCAAATATTTGTGGGAGTGGGGAGAAAATACGGTGCAGAAGAATTTCTGTAGCAAGTACTGCTCAGTTCTTTTAACAGTTGTCAGTGAAATAAACCTTTAGCTCTGGCAGATCCTTCCCAACACCAGCTACTGGAACACAGGCACACAGTGTGGGGGGAAGGCAGAAAAAAGGCTCTTGTTTCTTCAGCAAATCAACTTTCACTCTAACAAACACTCAGTAGACAAGAACTGTGAGAGCTGCAGCTCCTGCTGCACAGAAACAGGGGAACACATGGGTTGCACTCAGTAAAAGGTTTCTCAAAGTCAATACCATGAAACTCCAGTGGGAGAGGGAGAATCACTGATAGCGTGAAGAATCTGGGTTTTAAGATTCCTTCAGTCTCTTCTGAAGCATCTGTAGGTTTATTAGCAACCAGGTGGATACTTAAATAAAACTGTCTCTTAATATCACCACTGAAGTGTCCTATGAAATTCCTACCTTACGTTACATTGGTTGAACTATCTTAATTATTTTATTATTCAAGATTTCGAGAAAGGCTGTTTACTTGAAGGGATAATGCACCACCTGTTCTCTCTCTTCTCAGGCCACAGGCACAAACCCTGCAGGCCACTGACACCTGGCTCCTCTGCCCAGAGCTCCCCGGGAACCCAGACATTTCACATTCACAGCCCTGAGATAAAGGCACGTCCAGACCCTGCCACCTGAGGTATCCGTAGTGGAGCACGGATCAAACCAGGTATCCACTGCATCCTGCCTCTGGAAAGGGCTGAAGCCCCAAAACATGCAGGGATTTACTTCTGACTACGGGAGTCATCTGCTCGCACACAGGTCTGGGACATTGCTACCAGAACCGCAACTCTCCAGCTGCCATAAGGAAGCTCAAGGTGAATTCCTCCCTGCAGGGACCGGACAGCTCAGGGTGCCCACCTGGCACGAGGGCGCACGGGAATGGGGCAGGATTCGGGTTCGGGCACTGTTGGCTTAAAGCCCTGAGCTGGAAGCAGAGGGAGGAGGAACAGAAGAGCAGCTTTGAAAAGAGATCCAGCCCAGCTCAGATGACACGGCCCGAGCCCGCTGCCACCTTGGGACGGCGTGTCCTGCTCGGGGCTCTCAGCTCGGCTATTCCGGGCTGCTGGCACACCGGCAGGGGAGAGGGACGGGGATCCCCAGCACGGGGCTTCACAGAGGCTCCCCAAATAGCAGCCAACACCACCAAGGCACTTCATTGTGTCAAAAAAGCTACAAGGTACACTCCCAACACCGGCACGTTTTTACTTCACACTGTCCTAGCTCTGCACTTTTCCTTCTCAAGTGACAGGCTCCTTTATTCCTGCTTCCGAATTTCCCACGAGGCTTTGCAATGTCAAACACGCTCAGGCTGCCTTGACCATGACTGTAAATTGAAACACTTTTAAATTGCATGAAGCATCATGTATCTTTCCAGAAAGTGAATAAAAGAACAGGATCAGCATCATCATGGGAAATCTGACCAAAGCCCGTATGGGATGAGCAGCTTCTCTCAGACTAGTGCCACCCCTCTGCTGGACAGTTATTACTGCTGGCAGTGGCAGCACTCCCAGGTAACCTGGAGTCCTTCCAAAGCCAGGGAGAACAAAAACCCTCTCGTGCAGCCGGCTCCCCTGTCACGTCCCAAGCTGCAATTCCTCTCTGGGTAACTGAGTGTCCTTACACCCCATCCTGTCCATCTGATGCCTCATCAGCAGAAAGCAAAACGCAAACCCCCACTGAACCCCATGGTACCTTGCAGGTACCTGACAGGTGGGATTCTCAGGGCAGAACAGCCCAGGGCACTCGGCAGCAAAGGCCAGGATCATTAGTTACGAGACACTCATTAAGGAGCAGAACCTCATCAGCATCTTGGCATCCAGTCTCACCCGCCCCGCTGCCCCGAGTGCAGCTCCTCGGTGGAACAGCTGTGCCCAGTCTGGCTGGGTATCACCATGTGTCTCGGGATGCCTCCAACTCCACTGCAGGCCAAATTATTTACTCCCAGATGTATAATCAACATGACAGGACCGTGCACCTCTCAAGCAGGCGGCAAAGCAGCAGTTTGTGCTCAGTGTTACAACTGTTTTCTGTACCAGCACTTTTCACCTCCTGCAAGACACACCAGCTGCTCTGTGTGCCCAGCGTTCAGCTCTGCTGCTGCCCACCACACACACACATTTATATATGTCTGTGCTTTCCCACTCACCTACTATATCCTTCTCATAGCCTCTCTCTACACGGGGACTTAGAGGGGGAAGCAAGCAGCTCTGTTTGGGTACCTTGTGTAAAACAAAACAGCAAGTCTTATGTAGCTCCAGAAATCCATGAGTTATTTAAACACAGTCAAGCACACTACTTAAAACTACTGCACAAATTTCCATCTTTTAAGGTATATACAGAATCACCGGTGACTGAAAGCCAGCAGAGCACACCAAGGGCTCCCAGGCCGGCTCTCTCCGTCCGCAGGGATGTGCTGCCCGTGGGAGCCCGGGCTCCCTCCCCTGCCCAGAGCCATCAGGATGCTGCTCACTGCAGGCTCCCCAAAGGCTGCAGCAGAGCAAACTGTTCGACAAAATAAACACAGCCACACCAGGAACACTTCCTTCCTCTTTCTTGCTCATAAAATAAATCTGCCAGGACACTCTATGAGATTACCTATATATTTAAATGATGGTCTTGGCTCATGATTACATCTCACTGTGGTTCAGGGCATGTGCTGTGGGGAAAGCAGCCCAATCCTAGGAGAGTATTATTTCCAAGTGACTTTTATTGTCCATTATCTTACACGGCTTCTGTCACAGCTATGATGTCTGGTAGGAATAGTTCACAACAGAAATATCTTTGTCGTTAGTATTCTCATTGCAATTTAGTCAGATCAACCTTTAAATCTCATCCATCACACTGAAGAGCTCTGGCAAAGCAAGCACAGTAATATATGCTTCCATGCAAAACCTAATTACAGGCTAGGTTAAAAAGCCTACCCCGATCCTTCTGCAGTGCAAGGTGACAGGAAATCCTGAGCATCCCTTGGTTTCTCACTCTCCCTTTTTGCTGGTGAAGTGCGTAACCCGTTCATTACAGCAGACTGATTCTGTCTGGCACATGACAAACTTACTTGAACCCAACAATTAAACTTCTGACAGCATTTCCAAAAGCAGAGAGTATTTACTGTAAATGCCTGACAATTTTTTTCCTCTCTGCTCATCTCTCTCAACAGTCACCTTATGATGACTGGAAATTACCATAAGCAAATAGCAGTCTAACATCCAAAAAACCCCTCATGTTAATGTGAAATACACACCTGCCAACACTGAAAGAATATGAATATGAATGTTAAAGGCAACGACATGAGGAATGGCACTGAAATGCTTCAGACAGGAGAGAAGGCTGTAAGAGCACAAGTAAAGGATTTTTATTTTTATATGTATATATTTATATACATATACATATATGTATACATGTCATATACATATATATAAAGAGTTAAAGAATAAGAGTCAGTAAAAAATTGCTCAGCAGGTTAATTAACAGCACAAACTGTTAAACAGAGTGTAGATAAGTCACCAGGAAACAGTTTCAGAATTTTAGGCTTGGAATCAAGATGAAGGTGTATCTGTATTCACACACACAAACATTACACAGTGTGAGTTACACCTGCAAAGCCTGGGAATGCATGAAGTATATGGAAGTGTGAACTGACTACTAAAACCAATATATAGGATCACCAGTAACACGACTCTGTTAGATTTATTAATGCCTTCCATGACCAATTTTGTGTTATCTAGTTACATTATTTTATATTACGTACTATATATATATTCCATAATATATTCTAGTTTATATTATCTATCATATTCTATTATCTAGTACAACTTGACTCAGGCTCATTGACAAACTCTAAAGGGCAAATGAACACTGGCAGAAATCAACTCACCAACCTTTAGTACCAGGGAAGCTTTAAAAGGCAGGCCCTGGACTGGGTACTAAAGAGTAATAAAAGCAACAGCCACCAAACACACAGACAATAGTTGTGTTTTAGAGTAAAATTTTCTTCATTGGTATTTTAAGTACTAAGGGCCCCAGCTGTGCTTTTTAACTCAACCTTTATTTACATTTTATTTAACATTTGGATAGTCTTAAAAATTTCAGAAGGACATCCTCATCAGCCCCAAATAACTCACATTAATAGAATTTACAAATACTCAAACCGTGGAGTTGACCTCTGAACAAGAAAAAACCCAAAAATATATTTACATATTTAAATTCAAAATTTTCCAAGTGGCTCCTGTCCAACCCAAGTGCAGGACCCAAGTGACAGCCCCCAGGGAACTGTACCTACAACCCTGGAGGGCACGAGGGGGTTTGTAACAAGCTGCCCACTGAACAGGACAGCGTTTCAGTCGCACCTCCTGTTTTAGGAGCTGGAATTACCCCCGGGGTGGTGTGGGTGGTTTCTGCCTCAGCTCCGTGCAAACCCGGCTTTCAACAGGCAATGAGGGATGGGCTTCTCACACACCCCAAGTGCACCAACCGAGCTCGCTGCAGTGAAATGGCTGAAAAGCCCCAGAGCTTTTTCAGACCATGTCAACAACTGATATTCGTTAAACAAATGCTGTGACAGACACTGTAGTTCACTGTTCCATACCTAGAAGCAAAATGACATTAAGTCAACTATTTAAAGCTACTCAGAGCCATCTCACTGTGGATGTCAATAAAACAAATCCTTCTTGCCAATGATTAACTGTCTGTGTCAGACTTCCCACTGTTTCAAATCACTCCCTACACCCAGCTCAGGTCCATATTCCCATTCTAAACAAGCAAGATTATAATTTCTAATACTCTGTCTTCTAGTTTGGGGAAAAGAATCCAGTAAAATGGCCTGCAAACGGCAAGGTGTGGCACCGTATTCTCCCCTCCTCACCTGTACCACTATGTCTGGAGACACTACCTGAGTTTATACAATACTTTTGAGAGAACGTTTCAAATGCTCATTTTTCACCACCCGCCAGGAAGGCAGGTAATTTACTTCAAAACAAACAAAAAAAAATATGGTTTTAGAAGTTTTAGTCTGAGTTAAGGGTTGGGTTTTGTTTGGATGCCTTTTTTCTGTTGTAGTATCAGCTCCCCACAACTTGGTCCTAAATCAAGACATAATTGTGCAAATCTTCTGAACACACCTCGGATGCTCTGTAGCTCAATCCATCCTTTACAAGGGATGGTTCTAGAGGGCTCCTATTAAACAGTCCCAGGATCAGTGCCAAGACTGCTTGGTGATTTACATTTATGACCAAATAATCAGTGTGAGATAAGGTAAATGTTCCTTTTCACCAGCCTAATGGGACTCCTCCTACCTCTTATTTCACTGCACCAAATTTCCTAGTGCAACACCACACATAAATATTGACATGTGATGTTTGTGTAAGAAATAAACATCAAATCCATATTCACATCCCAGTTGGAGGATGGACAGCAGTCAGCAGCATTTAAAGGGAAAGCAGTTCATCTGACAGGAGATAATACCCTGACCGTGGCACAGCAACAGCAGGCTGCATTTTTCCTCAACTTTTTTACCTACATATGTTTCAAATAAAGAAGCCAACATACTTTAATTTATATTCTCCTAGTTGCAATTTTGAGTCCTCCAAAAGATTCACTAGATTCCTTTTTACAACCTTTGAACCACTGGAGACAGACCTCTCAGGCCACCACTGCTGCTAACGAAACACATGTTAAAAATAAACACGTGCTAAATCTACCTGGAATTTTACTGTATTGCTTACCAAGCGTGCAACAACATGCTCACCTTTTAATTTACAATGCAATAAAGCTTCCTAACACGAAGCCAAATTATTTAAGAACATTTTTGTTATCCTCCTTGGAATTCATTCGTCTCTGATGAAGGAAAGATTAAATACAGCCTGGAAATATATTCATAACGTACACGTTCACAGAAACTGCCAGGCATTTTCACGTCATTAAATCCTAAGTGAAGTAAGTCCCATCCCATGCAGCTCTGAAACACACGCTGTAGAGCCCGGCAGCTGCACTGCAGGCTGGCTGTCCGCTCCGGGCCCGAGGGAGCCGCAGCTCCTGGCACGAGCGAGGTGCCAACCTGCCCGTGAAAGGCAGCTCGGCTCCCCCAGCCCCGGAGAGCCCCCTGCGCAGCACGGCCGCAGCCGGGGAGCCCTGCGTGGTGCGGGCTCTGCGCAAAGCCAACGCTTTAAGTTTCTACCGCACACAACTAAGAATCCCAACTACTTCCACAGCTTGTTCCTATCCAACGCCTGTGGTAACCACCCATCTCACGCAGGAGCGCGAGCAAACAGACCATCTTAAGCCACTAGGACAAAAGCAGAGGTAACACCCAAAAAAATAAATGTAAATAAGCTCTGCTGCTACAGCCCCAAGCCCCAAATGGGGGCTCTGTTCAGCCCAGCCTGTTCTCGGAAAGTTTAACAAACACACGACCTTAAATCCTAACAAAGTTTTCTATAAATATTTATATACATATGCCATTGGAAACACCACCACTTAGCACTGACAAACACCTCTTAATTAGCACGCTTCCAAGCACTCAAGAAATATTAAGCAAACTTCACAAAGATATTTCTGAAATATTGCTGTAACTTCTCAAATGTTTAAGGAAAGCTCAGGCAGATCAAAGGGCAAGAGCAAGCCCGTGTCAGATAGGCTCAAAATCCATGAAACCTGCTGTAACCAACTCTGTTCATGCAGCTTCTCTCTACACCCGTTAATTTGGGTCTCTAATAGCCACCAGATCTGTCTCAAATCCAGGGAAAAGGAACAGAGCAAGACACAGATATATATTCATCCAACTTCAAAACATCAGAACAACAGCTTGAAGTATTTACATTTCCCATAATCAGAAGGAAAAGGAAATGATGCTGAGAACTGTGCAGCCCAGCCAATCCAAGATCCATGTGATTCAAATCCAAAGGCAACTTCAAAGCCGCCTCATAAAACCCTCCCCAAACCTTGCAGGCACCAGATGCTGGCACTGCAGGAAGAGCTTGCGCAGCATCTGGATCCTGCCTGAACAGCCAAACGGAAGCAGAAACTCTTCCCCATGGAAAAGGATTTCACATTTTTCTGCTTACAAAAATAGCTACATTAGGAATATGTTTGTATTTTTCCACCCCAAAATACGCTAAATAAGACTATTATCAATATTGCTTCTAAACACAAGTCAGCTTCCCTGCACGTTCCTGAGCGCCCAGAACTAACAGCACCAGTTTTCCAGTTTGACTGCAGCTCTTCAGTTCACTCCCCCACCTCTGTACCCCTGTATGTACCAGCTCCATCTCCCTCCCCACATGGGCACAATTGCCCTTAAAGTATAAGAATGATTCACTAGTACCTTGCAGATGAAGGCCACAGGGTAAAACAAAGGGGATCTGTTCTTTATAATGTCTGCAGAGCTACTTTTATTACTTATTTTGATGACAGACAGGGTTAATGAAGTTCTTGCAGAGAACTCTCCCTTTCCTGGGCTAAATGCCCAAATTCTTTCAGGATTCACAAGACTTGTCTATTTAAATTGGGTCCGATTTTTTTCCCCTACAGAAAGGCCTGCACAGAATGTTCTGAAGAGAAGCGGGGAATTGACCTTTCAAGAAAATTATACAGAGCTTGCACATTTAGCTATAAGAGACAAATCACATTTCACACCGTATTCTGCCCTCTATAACAATCTTCTATTACTCTAATAAGCTTCAGTGCTGAAGCACAAAGTCAGTAGTACCAGATTATTAAAAACCAAAAGCTTACTCACGGAAACAAAAGGCTTCCATCCTGCCCACCCTGCATTCTCTCCCAGCCCCCCAGACTCCACACGGCTCTCACATTAACACTGTGCTGTCTGAGCAGGAATTCACCTGTTTGAGGGAGCTGGAAAAGCCCACTTTGCTTAGCAAGACAACCCTGCTCTTCCCCCCCGAGCAGCACACACACGGGCACGGGTGAGGCAGAGCAGTTCCCATGCAGGTACAGGACTCTCGGGGGAAGCCTTGCCCTGCCCTGCCCTGCTCTTCCCATCCCCTAAAGCCAAGGTCCATCCCACAGGTGTTTTACAGCTACTGCACAGTGCTCTGGACAACAACAAAACAAGCACTTGTGCTGCAGAGCACAAAACCAAGCAAGTGACAGACGTTTTGCAAAGGCCTTTCCCATGTTTCCAAAATGCAGCATCTCTTGTATCTACAATATGGTTTAATAGTATCCATGCAAATTATGTTGATACCTTATTAATACCTGTGAATATCATACTACTACTCAAGAGAAATTTTTCAAGTCTAGCAAGATCCAGGTGCAGCTATCCCTGGCCTGGGAGGTTGGAAGCAACATGGAAAAACAAGCGCAGAAGCAGAACTGTCCCTCTCCCTGCATTAGTGGTGAAGCACAAAAGCTAAAATAAGTAATCACAGTCACTTTAAAGCACAAACCAGGGGGACTAGAAGAAATCCCAATAAGTCAGTCACAGAGTAAGTTATTGCATACCTTAATATACAAAGAACTAAGAGCAAACACAGGTAGAGAACCATCCCAGCACTGTTTACCCTTGGATGGTAAAGTTCTTACATCTGACATAATGTTATAAATTGAGTAATTGACCCTCAAGGAAGTAAAGAGCTCAAGAGAGTTAAAAATTACCCTATAAATACCATAAAGATTAACAGATTTGTAATACCCACCCAAGAAGCGCTTACTCTAAGTAGAATGATTATGAAAACACAGCAAGAATATTTACTCCCTGGCCCTGAGTTCAGTATACACAGACTCCACAAAAGGCAGCGCTGGTTCTTACTACACTGACAGCTGAGAGTCACCACTTAGGGTTCCCAACTGATTAAAGGGTAACACAGTCACACAGTTGTGACTTATTTCCTTCCTTGGAATACATTCATATATCCTTAAAGCCTTTTGAAGGTTGCTGGGGGTTTTTTGTTCCAGTTTTACACTTTTGAGACTCGTTTTTTTACAACTCTGACAGAAGAGCTGATGAAACACTAACAGAACAAAGAATGAAGCGGAACCTCCATGAATGAAAGAGGAAGGAATTTTTGTGTTCATGTTTGATATCTATTCTACCCTGAGTCCCTACTCTTGTCACTGTAATGACACACACATGCCCCAAGAACCAGAGCCACCACAAACCTGCCAAGACAGGCTTGACATTCAGAGAGTTCCTACGCAGGAAACAAAATGTTCCAACAAGGAGAAAACCCACACCTTCTCAGGATGGCAATAACAAGTGCCCACGAGGTTAAGAACAGGACAAGACACTTAAAGTGAAATTCCTGAAAGGATCGTATTGAATGTACTGTGAAGTTGCAATCCATGGTGCAGGTCAACACTCCCCAACTATTGCACCATCTGCAGCAATTTTCATCTCCAATTCCACAGTTTAAAAAATCCCTAAGTTAAGAAAAAAGTTACTCTCCCCAGTCAAAGAGGACAGTTGGCTCTAAGGAAAGGAGAAAAACTGGAACTCGTCTTCTCCTGCCCCGCTTGAGGCAGGAGACAGGGCTGTGCGGGAAGGGGCAGGGTGACACAGCTGGGGCTGGGCCACCTCCGGCACACGGGCCCTGGGAGGGAGCAACCCCAGCCCTCCAGCACCCCTTTGTCCTGTCAGCACGGACTTAGAGCTCCACTTCAGGCACGCCAGGAGTTTCCAGCAGGCTGGGGGACACTTCTCGCCCCGCATCCGGGCTTTGGGGTTTGGGGTTCCTGAAGCCCGGATGACAAAAGTAACCGGAGAACAGGATCTGTCGCTGAGCTCTGCAAAATGAAAGCCTTGCAAATCCTCCCTGGGGTGTGGAGCAACACCCACTCCGTCAGCAGGCTGGGCTGGGACAGGGTCACAGCCCTCGTCAGGGCCAGGTCTGCCCCTGCAGCACCCCACAGGAGGTGAGGAGACCCGGATTCCCTTGGACACAGCATCTGGAGGAGCAGGATGGCAACAGCCTCCCCCGAAGGGACAGCACAGCCCATCCTGGGGAGTCCCACCACATCAATACCCAAGGGTTTTCGGGCCGGAAAGGCGGGACGATGCATTGAAATGAGACCCCAAGCCCCCCTGAGGAAGGTCCCTCTGCTGTGCTGGCAGTGGGGCCCTGGCTGTGTGGGGATGCTGCTGACAGCACTTCCTTGTGCTAAGAGCTTGTCACCCGCTGCTCAGGGAGGAATCTGCCCTTTCCTCTGCCAGTGCCACGCTCAGATTTATCGCCCCTGGTTTCCTCAGTTCAGCGGGTCTGGGAGAGGTTTGAGGTCACACACACACTGTCCTCCACTGCCAACACGGGACCAGGAACTGTCCCTTCCCTCTCACCAAAAGGCTCATTTCCTAAAGGGCTTTCTGGAACAGCATCTCCACACCTGGAAACACAGCATTTCAACAAAGTTTCCAACGGGTGTTACATAAACAATCCCTCCATCTGCTGAATTAATAAAAAAGCCTAATGCACCTTATATTGAGATAAACCCATCCAGGGGTGCAGCCACACAAAGCCACGGTGAACTGAGCGCAGAGCACTGCACCTGCCAGCTCCCAAAAGAGAGAGCACAACAGCTTCCCACTGCCACCCAAACCAGTCAATACTTGGATAAAATGAGAAAATAAATTGCCTTCCTAAAAAGCAAACGCATTGATCTGTCTGTGTCAGAGCCGAGGTCTGTCCAAGGGCAGGGGATGGGCTGACACCTCCTTTGATTCATCATGTGAAGCACAATACAAAGGTTGGAGTCCAGAACTGGAGAACAAAGTTACCCAAAGCAAATAAGCACAAAAACTTTAAGAAGTGCCTGGGGACTATAAAATGTCTGTTAATAGTCCAGAGGGGTTACAAAAAAAAGACAGAAAGGAAACCATCATAAGCAGAAAAGCTGGATGCCAGCAGCAGCAATTTTTGCATTTAAAAAGAACGATCTTACCACCTCCTACACTTTGTGATCAGACATGTCACAACTATTTTAATAAGTTTTATAATTGCCATAGTGAATTAGATCATAGAGCAATAAAACAGCACATCCAATTCCCAATCTCAAACTTAATTTCGTGCAGTTCTATGCACAAGCTCCATTCCTGCCACATTGAGATCTCAGCAGAAAACACTCAGCCCCAAACCTGCTCTTTTTCAGACTTCATTGCACCTGGATTTGCTGCTTGTTTCCCTGATAGTTCCTAAAATACCTGATTTCTTTAGGTACAACACAGTACAAGCAAAGGACAGACAATGCCACCTGATCTTTCCAAGACACAGCAGACACAACAGAAGTCATGAACTACCTGCAAGGCTATTTTTTTTTTTTATTTTGAGATGCAATAAATAATGCATTCTGACTGCTCAACAAGCATCTGTGAGGTTTCAAGAATGCTTTGGAGTCCAAAATTGCTCGAGTCGCATTCACTTACACCATTTGGTTTCAAATAGATACGACTCTGCTGTCGCTTCACTTAAACGTGTAACAGGAAACTCAAATTTGACTAAAAGGTTGTATTACATTACTACTGGGTTTATGTGGAAACCTTTTTAGGAGTAAGAAGCTAAGGGGAAGGTTTTTTTCCTCTCCCATCTGTGACAGACAGCTGTTCACTGCCTGGAATCTCTGAGAGCAGACACTTAAAGTAGCACCAAGCTGAAGTAAACAATTTAGAAATTTAATTTCTTTAATTGTACTGACACCATGCAACTATTTGCCACGTGACAAGACATGTCACAAGACTAAACACTGTAAACCATGTATACTGTTTTAACTGAATCAAAACCACAACTTCTTTCTAAAAGATTTTAAAATGTTGAAAACAATTCAAGAGACTTCTCATGTCTGGATAGCAACAGTTCTTACAGCGAGTCCAGATGTTGAAATACTTAGCACAGGTTAGAACTTGAAGAAATCTTGATCCAATCCAATATACATATAAAACATAAGCCAAGATAGAAAAAGACCTGTCTACCCATAAAAAGATCTGACAGCGTTCTGCCTTCAATCCACTATTAAAAATAATGCCTTGTGCTTTTCTGTTTTTAAACAAACTTCACTCACAAGCTCTGGAACGGCCGCTTGGTCACACACTCACAGAGAGCCTCCTTGTCCTGCATTTCAGCCAGTTAAAGACAGCAGCTCCCAACCCGGCTGTAGGAACACACACACCTCCACCTGTCCCCCAAACCTGCCAGGAAATGTTTTAAAAAGTATCTTATACAGGTTAATTTTTTATGTAATTTAGAGACACTGCAGCAATTCCAAACTGCTCGGAAAAAAACACTGTGACTTTAAAGTCAGACCTAAATCTAGATTCTGCATGCAAATGTTTTGGCTTCTGGGGGTTTTTCTTCAAAAAGAAAAACATCAACATCACCTCTCAGTTGGAACGCTCTTCTTCTACCTCCCAGAGAGCACTTTTTCCTGCATTTAACTTCAGAGACACAGCTCCACAGCGAAACACGGAATTCACAAGTGGGAGAGACCCATTCCATCCCGCCACATCCAACGTGCTCTGCAGCCAACAGACTCCCTCTCCCTGGAAAGCACCTGGGGAAGGTCCAGCCTGTTTCCCCAGCACACATCCCATCCCTGCCCTGCAGCAGCCTCTGATCCCTTGTGTGCCAATCCCCTCTGGGAAACACAAGAACACAGCTCGGGAACACACAGACTGCTCTTCCAGCAGCCACGAGGAGTGGAGTGGTTCAACTCTCTTATTTAATAAAACTTTGGTGCCTTTGTTTTACACCGATTCACTCAGCTGGGCCAACCCCCAGGATGTGGAATGCCGGCACAGGGAGCACAAGGGAAGCCTTCCACGGTGGGAGCCCCACGTGTGCGAGGTGAGCTCAGCCACGCTGGGACTGCGCGAGGCTGGCACACCAGACCTTCCCTCTGTGCTGTCCTCAGTCCCAGATAAACCACCCGTATCTCCTGGAGCACTCACGCAGCCACCAGTGAAACCCCTCGAACTTGCTGAGCTCTGCCACGTGCTGCTGCTGCTAAAAGCTTTACAGAGGAAGGGCGAGTACAATAAACACAGCATTAACAGCATTTAGTGACAGAAAGAACTATTCTAAAGGCCTCTGCCTTCAACAGGACAAAGTGTTCATTCTGCCCATTTTAGACAACCTTTAACTCCCACATGGTTTTGTGCTGGGAAAGGCTGTCCTGCCCAGTCCAGGAGCACAGACACATGTGAGCCTCCTCTGCCCTGCCTGTCCTGGAACCCAGCATACAGTGGGTCACCCTTCGCTTGCCAAATACCACATTTTCAGGGGCCTCAGTGACATGTGGTATCAAGACCACTGTGAACTGTATTTCAGCTGCATGAACACCGTGTTCAATATGTGTTTTCAATATGAAAAATTGTTTTCTTGCATTTACACTGGATATGAGAAGCTATATCACATAATTTCCTACAAATAACCCAGTGAAGCACCTGGAGAGGTGTACAGGGAGTTAGTCACCATGCTCCCATAAAAGGTAAAACAGACTGGTTAAGTGAGTTTACAGCACAAGTGCAGGAGTGTGTGTCACGGGCAGAATGGCCATTCTTGACTTCCTTAATCACAGCTCTCTGCTCAAACCCTACAGAGCATCATGAGCACTGCCTGTCTATACAAGTGCTGAGCTGCAGTAAAACTGTGGAAGTTAGAAACACATTCACTCAATGGTGAAGACGAGCACACTTCTAAAGTGAAGCTTCATGCACTTACTGTTCTCGTTTACTGGAGATCACCATGAACAACCTCTTCTGTAACAGGAAAATCTAAGAAAAGCAAATTAGAATGACAAAACCTAAAGCACAAGTTGAGCCACTAAATTCATTTTCTGTAAGGACTGGATCCCAAGCAGGCTTTCATTTCGGACAGAGCAAAAGCCCTACAAGCCTGAGGTCTCACTCATTCACACTTCTGTTATTTCATTTTTAAAATCTTCCTCCAAGCACTTCCTCTGCTCCTTCAGCCACAGTCCATTTTCTTGCTTTAAATTCAGACTGAACACATTTGATTTCTCCTGCCTGCCCCAACTGTTGGCTGCTGCAGTCACAGGGGCTGGTCTGTACTGCCAGGTTGGTTGTTGTTATATATTTGTCATAGCCTTGAGGTTAAATACATTTGGCACCATGTAAAAGAGGAAAAGATGTTAAAATACGTCCACTAATTAGTCTCTCACACATCTTGAATACTGCACGTGCACAGGAGGGGGACTTGTTGGTAACCACCCCCATTTTACAGCCAAGAGGGCAGAGCAGGAGAAATCCACACTGGTATTTCTGGCTCCTATCCCTATACAAGCAAAAATATGGGGAGTATTTTTTACTACGAGTAAACAACAGCTCGTTCAGTGTGCAAAAAACTCTTCCAAGCCATTGCCAGAGGCCTTCAGATCACCAGGTAGGAGTGAATAAGGCCCAAAAGCACAGAGTAGGAGAAATCCCACAACCTCTCACTGTTTTCTCCAGTGCAGCCTCCATTACTACAGAACCAAAAAAGCCAGTGTAGGCTCAATATTTTCAACATACATTTCAGTGTTATAGACTGACATAAAACTTTTCAGGCAGGATCACAGAAGGCAAGTACAACCAAAAAACCTGATTCCCAGTATGGGCTTGGAGTCCAAGTTATTCATCTTCACCTGCTTTTCTCACAGCAAAATGAACAGTAAAGAACTTGAAAAGTTATATTAAAACTTGCATTCCAGTTATGTCTGTTCTCTCTCATAAAACACCTATTTGTCAAGAAACAGAATTCCAGAGGAGGGAGGGGAAAACGAAACAAGCAGAAGCACCTGATACATCAGAGGTGTTAAGAAAGCAAAAGGTTGGTTCTGCTCTGACAATTCCTTTGGGGTGACAGCAGTCACTCCCACTCCATCTAGAAATCTCACTACCCACAGAAGATGCTCTTTTTCCATCATAACAGAAGTTCCTCACAGCCCCATTTTTTTTTGGTCTCCAAGGCTCAGAGCCAGAGGAAACAGGGGCAGCAACACCCTTATCTATAAGGAGTTCCTTCTTTTTTTGTTGTTGCTTAAGAGAATATGACTGTCACAAAAAACGTCGAGAGGAAAAAAATAACAGTGGAAAGAGTTTGACGCAACGTCAAGAGACGTCTCAAATGCAAAAGCTGTAGAAATGCTGGAGAAGTTAAACGGGTACTTACAGTGATTCACAGGAATGAACTTTAACAGGAGACGCAGAACTGACAGCAAGACAGTCACAGTGTGTCAGGAACTTGCATCACTGGACTTGTAATTGCTACAATATTTCCTATCAAACTCCTTATCCTGCAATAACGCCACGGGCAATCACCACAGGCAGAGATACTCCATGTGTGCGAACAGGCAGGCAAACAGATGGGCTCAGAGATCCACCGTTATTCTGAACAAGCATAAACCACACTTTGGACGGAGGAACAAGACGGTATTTCACAGTTCGGCTCCGGCACGTGCTCTCTGCAGAGCCGCGAGCGCAGCCCCCGCGGAGCTCCATCCCCGCGGCCGGCCCGGCCCGGGGTCCCTGCGCGGGGCGCGGCC